>JAJPUD010000751.1:309209-385072 GCA_023553655.1 Myrmecobius fasciatus | reverse complement strand
AGAGAGAGAGAGAGAGAGAGAGAGAGAGAGAGAGAGAGAGAGAGAGAGAGACAGAGAGAGAGAGACAGAGAGAGAGACAGAGAGAGAGAGAGAAATGATCAGCAGGATGATTTCAGAGAGCCTGAAGAGACTTACATGAACTGATGCTAAGTGAAGTGAGTAGAACCAGGAGAACATTGTACACAGCAACAAGAAGATTATACAATGATCTATTCTGATGGACATAGCTCTTTTCAACAGTGAGATGATTCAGGCCATTTCCAATGGTCTTATAATGGAGAGAGTCATCTGCACTCAGAGGAATGTGGGGCCTGAGTATGGAATCACAACATACTATTTTCACCTTTTTTTATTATTGTTTGCTTCCATTTTGTTTTCTTTCTCATTTTTTCCCTTTTTGATCTGATTTTTCTTGTATACAATGATAATTGTGGAAATATGTATAGAAGAATTGCAATGTTTAACTTGGCAGTTAGTAATTGGATTACTTGCCGTCTAGAGAAGGGGGTAGGGGAAAGGGAAGGAAAAGAAAATTGGAACACAAGGTTTTGCAAAGGTGACTATTGAAAATTTTGAAAATTTTTGAAAATATTGAAATAAATAGCTTTAATTTAAAAAAAAAAGAATTGGAAGGTTTGGACCGAGACAATAAATATCACAAAAAATGAAATCAGGCTATCTTAACAGAATTGGATCTGATGTAGCAGTCATTTCACAATCAAATATCTATGTAGCAAGATCATCAGTTAATAGATTAAAAAGTCAGATTCTGCATCCAATCAGAAGGAAAGATAAAGATAAGGTTATAGTAGCCCCCAACTAACATATCTGATAAGGCTGTTGATGCTGAAAAAATAGAAAATACCAAAGGTTAGATACTTCTTCTGTCACCATTTCTTAAAAAGTATGTGATATAAAAGTCACCCAATGGACAAGGGAAAAAAGCCCAGAAACCATATTATCAGGAGGCATTTGCTCTTCTTACTGACCAAAAAGACTTGTCAAGGATTTAGATTATAAGCTTATTTGCAAAATTTTAGTAAAAGAACAGAACTGGATAAGCAAAATCATACTAAATACTGAAAAGGAACTTGGAAGAAAGACAATCTAAAAAGAGTCTGGCATAAATACAGCTAAGCCAGATCATTCTGAGAACATGTGTACATGAAACTAAAAGGAAGATAACAAATAGATATAAAACAAATCTGCCAGTATTTCTCCAGTGAGTTATTCTTATTCATGACAAAAGTAGAACTATCACATGTACTCTCTATCACTTTAGTATCCAATTCATTACGCAAGTATTAAGGAGCCATAGTCAGGCTCATACAAGATTTAGCAGCCACCACTACAAAGAAGAAAAGAACTTGGAATATAATATTCTAGAAGACAAAAAATTTTGGCTTACAATCAAGAATAATTTAGCCAGGAAAACTGAATAAAATCCTATAGAGAGAAAAATGAATATTTTTGTGAAATGGAGGTCTATCAAGCATTCCTAATTAAAAGACCAGAATTGAGAAGAAAATCTGAAATACAAATGTAAGAGTCAAGAGAGCAATAAAAAGATAAATATGAGCCAACAATCATATTGGTCCAAATAAATATAAACTATTTATATTCTAGTTGGTTGGTTGTTCTCAAAAAAGACCAAAGTGGCATCACCATCTTAGAGCAAATTAGTGGGTTCAACTGTAGTTGATCAGACCAATATGAGCTAGGAATGCTCTGCCACAAGTTGAACACAAATAGTTTTGGGGTAGATTCTCTAATTTTGTGCATCTCACATTTTTTTCTGAGTTAATCATTTATATTCTAACATGAGAAAAGAATACATGTATTCTCCTCAGAGCTCTATCATCAGAGATAATAGAGGAGGTCCAATTAGAAAGAGAGCCAGGAAATAGCTTTATTATGTTTTGATTACCTTAAAGAAGTATAAAAAGGGAAGGGAGGAGAAGGGGAATACACTAGGGAAAGGGTAAGACAAGGGAAGGACAGAGAAGATTATATCACATAATTGAGGTGTGCAAGTAAAAGTCTATGCAAACAAGGAAGAAGGAGTGGAGGAGGAAGAACAATTAACAGCTGAGTCTCACTCTCAAACAGGTCAAAAGAGGGAAGAATACACAGAGAGCTGGTAAAAGAAATACATTTCATTCACAGGAAACAGGAGGGAATGGGGAAAGGGAAAGTAATGAATAAGAGGGAGGGTAGGTTATAGAAAGGATTACTTTTAAGCAAAACAAATTCTGAGAAAAGGTGATGGGGAGGCAGCTAGGTGGTGCAATGGTTAGAGCACCATCCCTTAAGTCAAGAGTATCTGAGTTCAAATTTGGCCTCAGACACTTAACACTTCCTAGTTGTGTGACCCTGGGCAAATCACTTAATCCTAAATGCCTCAGCCAAAAAAAAAAAAAAAAAAAAAAGTGGTGGTAGGAAACAAATACAAAATAGTCATAATTGTGAAAGTGAATGGGATGGAGTCACTCATAAAATGGAAGAGGATAACAGAATGAATTGGAAAGCAAAATCCAACAATATATTGTTTACAAGAAACACACTTGAAACAGAAAGATACACATAAAGATAAAATAAAAGGCTGTAGAAAAATCTATTATGCTTCAACTAAAATACAAAGGTATTTCATAATCTCAGACAATACAAAAGTGAAAACAGGACCAGTTAAAGGAGATAAATATGGAAGCCGCATTTTGCTGAAAGGCATTGCATATAATGAATTAATACCAATACTAACATACCTACACCAAATAGCATAACAGCTAAATTCTTAAAGGAAAAATTAAAGGAGTTATAGAGAGAAAAAGACAGTAAAATTATAATAGTGGAGAACTTCAATTTACTCCTCTCAGACCTAGATAAATCAAAAAAATAAAAATAAAAAAGAAATAAAGGCCTTGATTAGAATTTTAGAACTTGAATTTGATTGACATTTTGGAGATTGTTGAATGGGAATAGAAAGGAATATACACGCAAATTAACCAGGTACTGGGGTACAAAAATCTTACAGATAAATAAGAAAAGCAGAAATATTAAACATATCTTTTATAAACCATAATGCAATAAAAATTATATTCCATAAAGGGATTCTGAAACAAAGATTAAAAGGTAATTGGAGATTAAATCACTTATTCCCCCCAAAAAAGAACAAATCATAGAAACAATAATTTTATTAAAGCTGATAAAAGTGAGATACAAAAATTTAGAGTTGCAGTCAAAGCAGTACTTGGGGGAAAATTTATTATTACAATTAATTATGTGAGAAAGTGGCAGTAGTACTTAAGAAAATGAAGTTCAGAAAAGAAGCTTAACAAATAGACAAAGGAGAATCCATGTTGGAGATGATACAATTTTAAAAGCAATTGAAAATCAATTTGTAAAATAATTCAAATTAGAGATTTTCCCCAAAAGGAAAAGATTATAAACAGTATCTTTACCCAAAAAGGGGACTGAGAAGATATCATAAAGTATCTATCTATATATCTTCCTAATCCTTTTGCAGTTTTTATGAGAATTGTCAGCAAATAGCAGGACATTCTTGATTATAATGTGAGAAGGAAAAAATATTTTTGCAAATGATTTTCTACACAGTTAGATATCTGACTTTGAAGTTTAAAGAACATAAAATTATATTATCTATTATTGACTTTAAAGACATATTTGTAGAATAAAATGCTGTTTTAAAGACTGTTTTCTTTTTTTCTTCCCTTTTTCTTTTCTTTTCTTTCTTTCTTTTTTTTTTTTTTTTTGCTGAGGCAATTGGGGTTAAATGACTTTCCCAGAGTCACATATCTAGGAAGTGTTAAGTGTCTGAGACCAGATTTGAGCTCAGGTCCTCCGGACTTCAGGACAGGTATTCTATTCACTGCACCACCTAGCTGCCCCTTAAAGACTATTTTCAAAGCTACCTCTCATACACAAAATTACAAAAGATCTTATGATCTTATGTAAACTTGGAAAAATTGTTTTGTCTCATATGAGGAATTTAACATAAAATATATCTTTATCTAAAGTTTCAATAATGTAATGAGGGACATCTTATGCAAATTATGAACAAAAGAGGAAATCCTTGTTGATGACAACATTATCTGAATAGTCCAATCTACGATAATATTGCGCTAAGTGCACTGAGCTCTTAGAATACTACAAGAATTTCTCAGTGAAATACATAATCTTTTTCAAAAGATCAACCTATCATCTCTGGAAAAAACTGGATTCCAATTAAGTAACTGAAAAAATGAATCAATAATTTAAATGGCTCAAAAGATAACAGAAAAGATAGAGAGCAGATATAATCAAAGCATATTATCAATGGTGGCTTACATTCAAGAAATGGTATAAAAGATATCTCATTGGAAATAATGACATCAAGAATAAGAAAAAAAGAGTGGATTGTTGATGTAGTGAGAGCAAGGAAAACAGATGGCCTGTTCAATTATTAAAATGGTGTGATGAGGGAGGGGACAGTAGAGGGGAGAGGAAGAGAGAGAGAATATCAACATTTATAATGCTATGTGCCAGGCAATGTACCAAGTGCTAGGGAGATACAAATACAAGTAAGTAAGACAATTCTTGCCCTCTAGGAGTTTACATTATAACACACACACACACACACACACACACACACACACCCAAAACACTATAAAAGTGGGATGAAGAGAAGTGTCAAGGCCTGGTTATGGCAATATAAGTCAAAAGCTTATCTGTTAAAGACCATAATCTCAAACTATTAAAAAAAAAAGCCTCTGCAATACCAGGTAGATTCTTCAAAGAGAATTTACAGAAAAATATTTATTTTTCTTTAATAGTTAGAAAGAATTCAACTATAAATTAATATGGTTCCAACATCTTTTTATGTGATAGTTCATTCATTTTCTTCATAATTCTTCTGAGGTTAATCTGTCTAGGTTATTTCTTGTCTTTTCAATTTGAATTTTAAATACTTTGTAGGTTTTCATCCATTTCTTTAAAAAATTTCATTGGCAAAAAAAATAAAATAAAATAAAAAATTTCATTGGCATGAAACTATACAGCATAATTTTTAAGTTTTCTTAATTTTCTTTCATAAATTGTGATTTTTTCCTTTTCTTAATTCTAACATTAATAATTTGTTTTTGCCATCTTATTTTATGGATTGTCTCGTTTACTAGAAATGTTATGACTGTTGGCTTTCAACTGTTCTTGGTTTTATTCATAAACATAATCATTCTTTGACCTGGTATTTTAATAATTTCTGCTCTTATTCTATCATTTCCACTTTTTAAATTTTTTTAATAATAACTTTTTAAAAGTTATTATTCTATTTGTATAATCATACTTATTTAATTGATCTTTTTCTCTCTTATAGCCACTTAGGACTATATATGTAATGTATCTATAGCTACATAATTATATTTGAAGTAGTTATTGTTTCTATACTTGTTTAGTCATTTTTCAGGCCTGTAGGAGTCTTCATGACCCAGTTTGGAGTTTTGTTGGCAAAGATACTGGAATGGCTTACCATTTCCTTTTCTAACTCATTTTACAAATGAATAAATTAAGGCAAATAGGTTTAAGTGATTCGCCCAGTGTCACATATTTACTATCTGAGACCATATTTGAATTTTGGTCTTCTTGACTTCAGGCCCAGCACTCCAACTACTGCATCACCTAGCTGCCCCAGCTATTGAATAGCTAAAGTTAATTAAAAAACAATGAACAAAATCTGAATACTCTATACTATTAAATTTATAAGAACTGAGGTAAAGTCAAGTCCATCTTACTAGGAAATATACATATTTTTAAACTCCAGATTTAATGAGGTAGAGACTTTCAGAGTTAGAAGGGACTTCAGAAGCCATCTAGTACACCCCATACGGGAATAAGAAACCTCTCTATAAAATCTTTGAAAAGGAAAGATCACTGACTTGAAGACCTCCACTGAAGGGGAAGCCCTCATCTCCAGGGCCAATCCACTCATTTCTGAATAGCTACAAGTTTTAAGGACTTCTTCTTTATATCAAACCAAAATTTGTTTCTTTGATACTTTCAGGCATTGCTTCTAATTTTGCCCTCTTCACCAAGTAAAACAAATTTAATCTCTCTTATGCAAAATGGCCTTTCAAATGCCTGAAGTCAGCTGTCCTGTTTCTCAGGGATATTCTCCTCTCTGTTGTAAGTAGCCCTAGCTTCTCAAACTGAGTCTCATATGACATGGATTCAAGATCCTTTACCATCACAGCTGCCATCCTTGAGATGCTTTTTCTCCAAATTATCAGTGTACTTCTTAAGTTGCCTAGAGAGGAATAAAATATTCTAGATGTGGTTTAAATAGGGCAGAGTATATTATGAGACTATCACCTCTTTTCTATGATTGCCATGCTGGACCTGAAAGCAGGAAGACCTGAGTTCAAATTTGGTCTGAGACACTAGCTATATGATCTTGGACAACTCATTAACTTGTTTGCCTCAGTTTCCTCATATGTAAAATAGGAACATTAGCAACCACTTCCAAGGGTTTTGTAAGGATCAAATGGAATAATTGTAAAACACTCAGCATAGTATAGGTCATATAGTAGACAATATATAAATGTTAAATTACCTATTTATGCTATTATGTTACACTTTATATTGAGCTTGCAGTCTACTGAAACCCTCAGATCTTTTTCAGATTGCTCTCTAACTATAGCTTTTCCAATTTGTAAACGGGAAGTTGATTTTCTGATCTCAAGTGTAAAACTTGGCATTTATCCTGATTAAATGTTATCTTATTTCATTTGATAAAGAATTTTTTTGTCTGCCATATAATATTATCTTGTCAAGCTTTATGATATCTGCAAATTTGATAAGCATATCTTTAATCAAGTCATTAACAAAAATGTTAATATAGTCAACCACAAATTCCTATGGTGCTTCACTGCAGCCTGCTCTTTGGCTCAGACCATTCCACTAGACTTGAGTTCACCTACCTGTACTATAATTTAGCCCATATATCAACAGCTTGACCCTGAGCCTCCTTTGCCTTATGTGTAAAATGAATGAATTGGACTAAATGGCCTTTGAGGTCTTTTGCAGCTCTATGATTCTCTGAGAGGTACACGGGTCAGTATTATTGAGGGCTAAGCTTTGAAAGCCAAGTCAAGATATTTGCATCAAAAGTGTGGGAAGATCGTATTTTTCAATCATATTCAATCAAAGTAGATTGATACATCTAGCTGTGTGAGCCTCCACAAGTCATTTAGCCTGTTTCTGGAAATGGAGATAATCTTTCTCCTATTTATCTTACAAAGGAAAATGTTTTATGAATTTTAAAAGCATAAGATGTCATTATTTTATTATTGTTATATATGACCAAGTTACTAATATTTAGCAAACATATATTGAGTATCACTGATGTGTAAGATGTTAGATGCTGAGGGGCATTCAAATATCACATAGTCCCCACACTCAAAAAATCTACCATTCTCCTTTCCTCTTCTTTCTTTCAAATTCTTGGGTTTTAAGCACTGAAAAAATTTTCTGAATTTTCTTAATCAGACAAAGTCAAATAATAAAATTCCAAATTAAATTACTTTTCAAATGGATTTTACCTTTTTTTTTCATGTATCTACATTTGGAGCGCTCTCTCTCTCTCTCTCTCTCTCTCTCTCTTTCTCTCTCTCTCTCTCCTAAAGTCCTGCATTGCCAATTCCTCTGCCTCTGATACAGTGTGACCTTCATCAAATAATTAAACTGCCTGGCCCTGAGTTTCCCCATCTGTAAAATAAACAAATTGGACTAGATGGCCTAAGCTTCTTTTCAGCTGTACAGCTGATCTCCCCCTGAATGTCATAAAGGTCTTTCAAAATTACTATATCCAGAACAGAATTCATTATCTCTTGTCCTCCTTCAAGCTGACCCCTCTTCATAGGTACCTATTTCTTCTAGTCACCTGGGTCTGAAACCTCAGTGATCTCTGATACTTGATTCTCTTTCATCTTCTCTGTGCCATATCCGTCATCTGCCAAGTCGTTTATACTCAATGATCTGGACAACATCTCTGGCATTCAGCTTCTCCTTTCTGCTCAAACAGCCACCACCCTCCTTCAGGTGCTCTTCAGCCATTATTTATACTATTGCCATAAAGGGTTTCCCTTTCCATATCTTCTCTCTTCAATACATCTTCTATACAGCTGCAAAAAGAATCTTTTAAAAACATAGGATTATGTTACTCTCCCGCTAAAGATTCTTGGGTAGCTTCTTATTGTTTCAAGAACAATTAGGGCAGGGATAGTTAGGTAGTATAGTGGATAGCGCACCGGAGTCAAGAGGACCTGAATTCAAATACAGGCACTTGACAGTTATTAGCTGTGTGACCCTGGGCAAATCTGACAGTCTCCTCCCCCACCCCACCCCATCCAAAAGAAAATTAGTGGATAGAGCACATAGAATCAGGAAGATGTGAGTTCAAATCCAGCCTCAGTCACTCGTTGTATGACGTTGGGCAAGTTGCTTAATCTCCTTCTACATCAGTTTCCTCAACTGTCAAATGAGGACAATAAAAGCACCTATTTCTCACCAATGAAATACTTGTGTGATATAAATGCTTATTATTACTGTCTGTAAATTCCTTTATTTGGTGATTACAAGTTTTCTCAAAGATTCCAGCTTACCTTTTCAGGCTTTGTTCATGTGACTCCTCTTCACACACTAGTTTCAGCTAAACTGGCATATTTGCAGTTCATCACATTCAGCATTTTATCTCCCATCCTGTCTTGGTAAATAGCCTGTTTACATCTGGAATGCACTCCTTCACCATGACTTTTAATAATCTCTGGCCAATTTCTTAAGATTTTATTCATTTAGTACAAAATTTTAACTTGTCCAGTTAGGGATTAGATCATCCTATTTCTAAGTACTACCCACCTCCTCAAATTATCTTATATTTATTTATCTAAGTAAGTTCTCTTCCAGAGAATTTATGTAAGCTCTTTAAAGGCCAGGGACTATTACATTTTTGTCCTTTTATTTCCAGGGCCTAGCACACTATTTTGTACATAGTTATCAATAAATCCTTTCTAAATTGACTTTTCTGAATGTATTTTGACTCTAACAGTAGTTTTAAGCTATAATGGCTTCTTCATATCTATATTCAATGAAGAAAAAGAAATGCAAGAAATTTCCATCAGAAATATTTTCAGTTTTTTGTAGTGTCAATTATCTGTAAAACTCTCCAGTTTGGAACACATCCTCCCCTCTAGCTGCCGGATAGGTGACCCTGGACTATGTAACAAAATCTCTGTGTGATAAAGTCTTCTCAAACCAGGCCTGTGACCTAGTTAACAGGTCAAATCTCTTTATGAAGAACTACAAAATAACGCTCCAGTTCTTTGGTTGGGTGAGGATTTGTTTGTATGCAATATTGCTTGAAATAAAAAGACTTGTAAACTGGGGATGGGACAATTAAAAAAAAAAATTTTTTTCAAATGTTTCGCATATTGTTACTATTCAGGCTTCTAAATTCCCAGTGACTCCTGTAGACGTCCCTCCTCTTGCTCCTCTCCCCTCCCCCCAAAACCCCATCAGTCCATCAGAACCGCATCTTTACACTCCCCAGGAGGGGAGGCAACAGAAAAAGGGGAGCCGCTGAAAGGGATGCGGGGCGGCGGGGATGCCGCAGCCTCCCACAGCAGGTCGACTCTTTGCTTGGGGCTGGGGGGCGGCGCACGGGTAGAAGTAGGCGTGGCCGCGGCCTCCCGTGACGACAATAGGAGGAGTTCCCGAATGACATCACGCAGCTCCCCGCCGGTGACGTCACGTCAGTGACGCCACGGTCGGCGCTCTCACCTCCTCCCCCGCCCCACTCCGGGCTCCCTTCCTTCTCACATTCCCTTCCCTTTGCCATCTGGGGTTCCCTCTCCCGCCTTCAAAGGCGCGCGCGCGCGCGGGGGCGCGCGCTCCAACACACACACACACACACACACACACGGAGTCACACACATTCTCTCCCCCTCAGGCCACGCCCCCGCCCTCCTCCCCCTCTTCCACCGTTACCCCTCCTCCTCCCCGCCCAGCCGCGGTCGCTCGGGCTCCTGCTCTTGGTTACAAGATGGCGGCGCTGAGCGGCGGCGGCGGCGGCGGCGGCGCGGAGCAGGGCCCCGCTCTCTTCAACGGGGACATGGATGCCGAGACTGGCGCCGGCTCAGCATCCTCCGCCGAGCCGGCCATCCCCGAGGAGGTGAGTAAAAGTGACCTGCCGGGCTGGCGGGCGGGCGGGTGCCGGCCTCCCCCCATTTCGACCGCAAATTTGGGGGGAAGGGGCACTAATGAAGGAGGCCCCTCATCTGCTCCCCCCACTAGGGATGATGGGAGACCCCCCCCCTTAGACGCGCACGCGCAGCCCTCCAACACGTAAACACCCGGGGGGCCCCCGGGGACAGCGCTCCTTTTGGCCCGGGCTCAGGAAGGGGTATGTGGGGGGCAGCAGAAATTCGGGAGGAGAAATAGAGCCCAGATTTGGCCCTAGAAGGTCACGACCCGTCGCGATCCCCAGACCTACGTTGTCCTTACCTCCACCCGGGATGTGTTGGTTCAGGGATGTTTAGAAGGTGGGGAGACCCTTCCCCCCCCCACCCCGCGCCCGCCCGAGTGGCCTGTGTCTGCTAGGGCATGTGGACGTGGGTGGGGGTGATGAGGAGGATGGGGGCCTTCTACAGCCCAAGCTGCTCTCTTCTCTCTACCCCCAGCCTCCTAGAGTGTTTGGAGATTGTTTCCCAGCCAACGAAGACCGGGTTTGCTGTTTCCCCCTTTTGCTGACCGTCCCTGAATCCTTCTGCCCTCCCATGTCAGACCCCCGCCTCTTATTTTTGTAAACACCCTGTCACTGACATCCTTACTCCGCTCTCCCCCTCCTCCCCTAGGGTCATGCCCTGTCCCCCCTTTCCACCTTCCTCCACTTGTGTTCCGATGGCCACTCTGGGCTTTTTCTTTTGCCAAATCCCTATTGAGGCTTCATACTTCGTTATTTGGTTCTCTCACATTCTAGGCTACCTCCTTTATTTTCTCAAATTTCTTTGGACAGCTCTGACTATTGTCTCTAAAGTTATTGAGATCCCACAAAGTTTCCGCAGCACTAACCCTGTATATCCCCATGTTGAACGATTTTCCACAATTGAATCCTCTCATTTCACACCTCTCTATCCCATCCTTAATATTTCTTTTTTCTCTTTCTAGTGTTTTCATTTCAGTCTTCTCTCTCCTGAATTTTTCTCTCTTGGCTTTTTAAATTAGAATTAGTCTTGTCATATTCTCAAATTGTAATTATTATTTTATTGTAATTTATTATATGTTATAAAGTAATCCCTGATAGATAACTTGTTTTACAGTGCTTAATTGGGTTGATTTTGTTCGTCTCCTTACTTTTGATAACTTACTGCCTTTCCTTCCTCAAAACTTCTTTTCAAGGCTGTATTTAATGCTCTGTTGCTTTACCTTGAACTTCATATGATCTGTTTTCCTCATTATCTGAATTACCATTCTGTTTTTGAACTTTCCTATCTTGAAGTTGAAGTTGATACTGTTGTTGCCCAAAATATTACTATCGCTATACTATCATCCAGTCTAAATCTCTCCTGGCAATATTACACCCATTTTCTGTAACCACTTCTACTGAAGTCCCCATTTCTTTTGAACTTAATTTCTGTGGTATTCCTGTTAATTTCATCTAATTTCTTTTCATCTATAAAACCTTTACCCATTCCTCATTTCAGCTTCTACTTTCGTGTTTCACTTGTCCCATGTTTCATTCATTCTGTTTGGTTTCCTGCTTTTGCTTCTTGGTGAAGCTTCCTCTTATCTTCCTCACACCTCCACATTCCTTCTTATTTATAAACAGCTTTGTTCTGTTGACATGGAAATGTATTTTTAGGAGACATTGTTTTTAATGGTTTAATGCTAGGGGCTAGCAGTCTATTTTTTCCCTTAAGTTGGATGTCTTTGTCTGTTGGCACAGGTGTTTCCAGGTTAACGTTATTCCCTGTGGTTGTGTGGTACCCTTACTTCAAAGTTATTAAACTAGAAAGATAGACTACACAAATAAACAAAGACTTCTTATGAAATTAAGGAGCCCCAAACATTTGATCTCACAATATTGTTATTAATCAGCAGTCTTTTTAATTTTACTAATATCAGATCAATTAACTTATCAGGGTGTTTACCTTAATAGACAATTTGATTTTTAAGTCTAGTTTTTATGATTGAGTTCATTCTCCAACTCCCTGAAAAATTTGGGTGTTTTTTTTTTGTTTTTGTTTTTGTTTTCTTTTTCTATTGTAGAATCACTCATGGAGAAGTAGTTTTTCTGTGTTTTTGGACCTTGGGATTCAGTTGTTATCGATTGGAAATGATGTGGAATTTGTTCCTTTTATTATAAATGTTCTGAATACTATAACTTTTGAATAACTTTTGACAGTACTTGTCAGCATTGAAAAAGGAAATTTCCCCTAAAGTAAATGCCTTTTCTGTCAAAATTAATATTAGTAAATAATGAAAACTGAAATGCACGGGGATCCTTTTGAGAATCTGGCTAGCCTATTATTTATTTATTTATTTTATTTTTTTTTATTTGCATAACATATGTGTGGGTAATTCTTCAACAATAACCCTTACATAGCTTTCCGTTACAAATTTTTTCCCCCCAACTTCCCCACCCCTTCCCTAGATGGCAGGATATCCACTACATGTTAATTATGTTAAAATATTTAGCCTATTATTTTATGAATTATAATCAGAACAGATTCAGCAAAGAAAAATGTTCCTTGTGTAGTGAATTTTTTTATATTGAGAAGAAATAAGGAATAAAAAAATTTCAAGTATTCTCTTTGTAAATATAATTTGACATATTGAGTTTTGAATAAAAAGTAATTCAGATTTATAGACTATCCAAAGTATATATATATTTCTAGAACTACTGTACCAATGTTTTTTTAGCTTATGTTAGCAATGCAGTTGGCTTTTGATATGAGATATTTACTTTTGAACCTTCCTCCTGTTTAGGCCCAAAGTTAATTTCACCCCACCTGTCTTGGTATTGAGATTACCAGTTGTGTAATATCAGCATATACATGTTATTTTTATTGTTCTCCTAAATCATCTTTCATCTTCAATAAGCACTTATTAAAATAGTGCTTACTATGTGTTGGAGGATAAAAAGCCCAAAACAAAACAGACTCTACCCTAAAAGAAGCTGATGTTCTCTTGGGGGGAAATATGTAAACAGTAAAGTCTATACAAAATATATACAAGAAAATACAAACTAATTTCAGGGAGGTGGAGCACTGACATCTGGGGAAAATCAGGAAAGGCCTCTTGTAGGAAGTGGCAGTTGAGCTGAGCCTGACCACAATGAGGGTTTCTAAGACATGGGGAGGGAGACAGGGCATGTTGTTTTCAGCAACAGAAATATGAGTTTTGGCTTAGAACATAGAGTGTTCAAGAGGGAGTGATGTCAAATCAGTCCGGAAAAAAAAGATTTCTTAGATCCAGCAGTGATGGGTTTTAAATGCCACACAGGTGAATTTGTTTTATCCTCACTGATGTGGAGTCAAGTGAAGTTTTTAAATAGACATGTTCAAAGTTGCTATGTAAAAGATGAATTGGAAAGAGAAAAGATGGGAAAAACAATAAGGAGGCAGTTGCAGTAGTCTAGGTGTGAGGTGATGAGGGTTTGTAAAAAAGAAGAGTCATGCATAATTCCAAGATTGGAAATCTGGCCTATATGGCAGAAGGGTAAATTTAGGGTGTAAGAAATGAGTTCCACTGTAGGCATGTTGAGTTGAAGATGCCAAAAGAGCAGATATACTTAGGTAGTGAAATAACTTAAATTAATGAATTCTTTGGATATGAATTCTTTTTATAGGGGAAGAGGCTTCTATTAAAACAAATAAACACAAATCTTCATAAATAAAATGACTGAATGGCAGTGTTCCTTTTATGCCTTGTATTTATACAAGAAAGAAAATTACTTTTTGACCAGATATTTGCATAAAGCTTTTGAATTTTGTATCCTAGGACTCCCCTTTTTATGTTCTTTCTTCCCCACTCCGTATTAATCACCTCACTGTTCTCTACTTCCCTTTTCTGTATCACAATGTTAAAGGGACTGATATCAAATGTAATAAGTTACATTTGTTGTCTTCAGTGTTTTCAGAATTCTTTTTTATGGCCATTCCCTTTATTCACTGGGAACAGTAGTTCCCTAAAGATTCTCAGTGCTGTCTCTGTAATTATTTATTTATTTTTATTTTGGTGACGAGTGCATATCAAAACAGGAACATCTGAAGAGAACTTATGAAAAAAGTATGGATCCTGAAATAAACATTCTACTTGGTTGGCCTCAAAAGGAGCTTATCTCTTGAGGATCTCAGAGGAAGAGGGAGCTGTTTTGGAGAGATGTGATTCTGTCTCCCTTTCCTAAAATCAGAAGGTGATAGCTAAATGCTTTTTCTTGTTTGACATCTATTGGTAAGATTTTCTGGATGTGGGAGGAACATAGCCTTTTCTCTGTCTTGGAATATAACTTATTACTTGAGTGCTAATTGAATCGTTTCCTACTTTACCTAATGTTAATCTTTCCTTCCTTGTCCTAAGACTTTGAGATATGAATTTTTGTCTTCTGAAACATTTAATGATGTTTAAGGTGACATTTAATGTTTTCATATTCTATAAATTGTGATAACAGTAAAAATATAAAATTTTATATAAATTACGTTTTTTCCTAGCCTGTGGTAGAGTGCTGTTGTTTCTGTTATTATGTATTATTGTTTGAGAAGTGAATTTCTATATTTTTGGTGTGAATAGACTCCTTCTCTGATAGCCTAACATGTATTTAAAAGCCTTATGTTGTCTTACCTTTGAGAAAAGTGATGACATAGTGAGTTGTTTATAGCTTCTTTGATAGATGAACATGTTTAGGAGCCTTAACTAAATCCCTGTATACTAAGATTAAGTAGTTTCTTGCATAGTAATAATGTTTAGATGGCTTAATATTAGTATAGGAACTAAAAGTAGTCATTCTTATCTCCTTTAGATTTTTGGTGGCTGGATTAATTTTTCTGGGAGGTAGCTTTATTTCTAAGGGCTTTTTGTTTTGTTTTGTTTTACTACCAACTTAATTTATTATCATACTTAATTAGCTTGGTCGCCAAAAGAAGCTCGTAGTACAGTCTCCACCCTGAAATTAAGCAATTATTTTTCTCCCCTTACCCTCTGAGATTATTTTTGGTCACCACCTCCTATTCTAAGATTTATCATTATCATTATTATTATTATTATTCCTCCCCCACACCAAGATTATGCCTACAGACTGAAATTGATGCTTAGTCGGTTTCACATTCCATCTTGGTAGGCCCTGGGGATGCCCTCTATACATAGTGTGTAAATTACTTTGAACATAATTAGTTGTATATATTCTGGAAGCCTTACAAAAGTAGAGGTGAAACTGACTAAACTTGCATCAGTTTCATTCTTGTGGTGTTATGTCAAATCCCTATAGCACTTTGAGGAAAGATATTGTTTTAGAAAAAGCTATTGGTCTAAAAAAAGCCTCCCTATTGTAACAATCCATTAGAGATATTTTAAGTATTTGTGTTTGGGGAAAAAAGGAAGAAGTATGAAAACATGGATATATCCCACATTTAATTGAAATTCCTATGTTTGATCATTTTTATTTCTTTGATTTCCCAGAAGTCTAAGTCTTTTTGAAAGTTTTTTTTTAATTTCCATAATAAGTTGTCTTACTGTCTACCTTTTTTGTGTCATTCCATAAGTTGTCTTACTTTTAAAAATAGTTTAATGGTGTAAACATACTCGTTTTAAAGAAAACATTTTAATAGTATTTTTTAAATCAGCTTTAAAATAGTTAAATTTAAAATGAGGATAGTGGTTGTTTTGAGTTCAAGAATTTATAAAATAGGTTTTCTCCTTATGTCCCAAATAAGCATAAATTCCTTTGTCAAAGACTCATAATCTAAGCATATATTCTTCTTTGAATGTAATTTAGTATATTTCACCAGAAATGCTTTAATTCTATTAAAACCTATGTCATATTTTCTATACTGCCAGATAATGAATTTTATCACTTGAATTCTGTGCTTTTAAAATCTATTGCATTTTGAAATTAATAGTAAAACCTGTTATGTCCAGCTTGAAAAACTAAATACAATGAATTGTTAAAATGTCTTGGATAAGTGGGTATAGTGAGTTTTTTGAGAACTCTTGTTACTGTAATTTCTCTTGATCTGAAGTATAAAGGTAAGTTTATAGCCACTCATTATAAAAGCATCTTTTTTTGGGGGGGGGGCTATTCAGTGGATACTGTTCATGGATGTATTGACAGTTAAAGTTCAGTTTGTCAATGATTCCACAAACATCTTTCAGTTCAATAAATATTTATTAAACACCTATTTACCAAATGCTAACCACTGTTTTAATCATTGAGGGTACAATAAGAAAAAGAGATGGTCCCTGCTCTAATTTGAGAAAAGAGCACATAAACAGAAGGTGAAAGGAGAGGGGGGAAATTGTGAGAATGGGAAGGGAAAGTGTCATTCTACGTAGTGAAAACTAAGCAGAGCTGCTGATGGACTGAGGAGTAACTAAAAAAGTTGTGAGCCTTCTTTAAGAGAAAGGTTTTGGGGAGGTGTTTTGTACCATATCATCCAGCCCTCCTATCAAAAAGGGGATGCAAATGAGAGAGGTGTAGTATATCCAAACCTAAGTCATTGTTCCTGATGGTAAGATTTCAAATCAACTTATCCTAGGCTGGGTGAGGGCAAAAAACTTATTTTTATTTCCACATTACTATGTAACTTAAATTTTGATAACTCCAGCTTTGAATGGGGAAGGGAGCCAGCCAGTAAGCATTTAAGCATCTACTATGTGCCAGACACAGTGTTAAGCATTGGGACTGTTGTTTGTCCTTCAATCTGGAAGAGTACCAGGACATCAGAGAGGTGATGCCCTGACATGCAAATGAAGTGTATTGAAATGAGTGAAGGGCTGTGCAAGATTACCTGTTTCCCTTTCCCCTCCAGAGCCGTCTGGGTCCAGTGGCTAGATATAGATCAGGATGACTAGAGATGGCCTTGGATGCAATCAGAGACCTTGGCCTTTTTAATAAGGTGTTCAACAGGTCTCAGTTTGACTGAGACAGCACCCATTCTGTGATTCACACTAAATAGCAATTGAGGCAAAGAATCTGCTCTTTTACTTAGTCCAAAAAACAAAATAAATCCAAAAAAAAAAAAAGAAAAGTAGAATACAATCTGTTCTTTCAAGCAGCTTACAGTATAAGGGGGGAGACAATACACAGACAACTGTGTACAAACAAGCTATATGTGGTCTAAGTTGTAAATAAGAGTAGGAAAGCATTCAGGAAAATTAGGAGGGACTCCTTGTAGAAGATAGATTATTAACTGATACTTGATTGAAGCCAGAGAAAGAAAGGAGTATTCTAGTCAAAGGGAACAGCCAGTGAAAATAGCCAATCTGGAGATGGAGTGTCCTGGAGAGGAGCAGCAAGGAAACCAATATCACTGGATCGTAGAATATTTGGGAGTAAGTAAGATTTAAGAAAATTGGAAAGGTAGAACCAGGTTATGAAGGGTTTGGAATGCCAAAGGATTTTGTATTTTGTCCTGTAAGTGATAAAAAGTCAATGCAATATATATATATATATATATGAGAAAGAGTGGTGTGTGTGTGTGTGTGTGTGTGTGTGTGTGTGTGTGTGTGTGTGTGTGTGTGTGTGTGTGTGTTATGACACAGATAGACAGAGATATGGTCAGATCTCAGCTTTAGGAAGATTGATGTCTGAATAAAGGATTGATTGGAGTAGAGAAGGACTACCCAGTAGCTTGTGGCAGTAGTCCAGTAATGAGGTGAGCAGGGGCTGCACAAGGGTGGTAACAGTGTCCTAAGAGAGGAGACATATTTGAGAGATGCTGTAAGAGTATATATATATATATATATATATATATATATATAGATTAGATATGAGAGTTGAAAAACAGTAAAGGGCAAGAATAAGAATTAGGTTGAAAGCCTGGGTAACTGAGAGAACAGTAATGTGGAAATTAAGAAAAAGAGTAGAGGGAGCTCAAAAGGGTTCAGAGGATTTT
Organism: Myrmecobius fasciatus; assembly: GCA_023553655.1. NCBI lineage: Eukaryota > Metazoa > Chordata > Mammalia > Dasyuromorphia > Myrmecobiidae > Myrmecobius > Myrmecobius fasciatus. The sequence continues at coordinate 366,917 of JAJPUD010000751.1, read as the reverse complement.
GAAGTAAAATTAATGAGTTGAGTTTAGGATATGGCATACTCAGTTTGAGAATCTGGAAAATTGGGAAACCTGTTAGAGCTGGATAAGTAGATATAAGAATCAATAGCATAAACTCTCTTTGTAGTGGCAAGGAATTGGAAATTGAGTATATGCCGCTCAGTTGGGGGAATGGCTGAATAAGTTATAAGTATATGAATGTGATGGAATATTATTGTTCTATAAGAAATGATGAATATGCTAATTTCAGAAAAGCCTAGAAAGACTTAAATGAATTTAGGCTGAGTCACTTTTCAGTTAGAAGAACCAAGAGAATATGGTACATAGTAACCACAAGGTTACTTTAGTAAAATTACTTTAGTAATCACAAAATTATGTGATGATCAGCTGTGAGGGACTTGGCTCTTTTCAACAATGAGGTGATTTGAGGTGATTCCAATAGACTTAGATGGAAAATGCTAATCATATCCAGAGAGAAAACTATGGAAACTGAGTGTGGATAGAAATATAGTATTTTCACCTTTTTTGTTATTGTTTGTTTCTCGTGATTTTTTTCCCTTTTGGTATGATTTTTTTTCCTTGTACAACATGACAAATATGGAAATATGTATGATTATACATATTTAACTCATATTGCTTGCTGTCTTGGGGAGGGGAGAGGTTAGGAAGGGAAGAAGGGAGACAAATTTGGAGCGCAAAGACTTACAAAAATGAATGTTGAAAACTACTTTTACATGTATTTGGAAAAATAAAATACTATTGAGAGGAGGAAAGAGTATCAATAGCATAGAGATGATAATTGAAACTATAGAAACTGATGAGGTTAGTGGTACTTCTATTTCTAGAAAAGGGCTGAAGATAGATCCCTAAGAATTTCCCATGTTTAATGGGCATGACTAGGATGAGATCTAGTAAAGAAGAGTGAAGAGTGGTCAAGACAGGTGGAAGAACCAGGATAGAGAGATGTCTAGAAACCTAGAGAGAAAAAGGTAATTGACAGTGTTAAAAGCTGCAGAGCATTCAGGAAGGAAGAGGATTGGAAAAAAAAAAATGCCATTAGATTGAGCAATTAACATATCATTAGTAAGAGGAAAGATCAGTTTGGTTAAATGATGAAATTGGAAACCAGACTGTAGAAAGTTAAAAAGAATGAGAAGAAAGGAAGTGAAGGCATCAATTATAGATGTCTTTCTCAAGGATTTTAGCCACAAATGGCAGAAAAGACATGGAGTGATAACTAGTAGAGGATCAATAAGTCAAGTGACAGTTTTTGAAAGGATGGAGGATCTCTTTTAGGCACAGTGAAGATATTTGTCTTCTCATTGACCGTGATTTCTTTACCTTTCTCTAGAATCCATAAATGTAGACTCTACACATAGATAACATATCTTTGTCTATAGTGAATACATAGTAATCCAACCATGAGTGGATTAGGTACCAGAATAGAGTTTTAAGGACATCTTATTAAAGCATAGGAAAGACCTAAGGAAAGTCATTTAATCCAGCTTTTAAGAGATCTCAGGTAACATTGGAAAGAACCATTTTAAACGTGTTAGAATTGTAATTCAATTTTCAAGGAGATAATGAAGTAAAGATCATGAATAAAGTCAACTTTTTTGGTTTTGAAAGGAAGAAATAAAGGATTATAGTTTTAGAGGATGACAACCATAAATGAAGTGTTTATTAAATTTTGTTCTAAAATAGATATTACTTTGTTTATAGCATGGAACATTAGGTAAAGGGAGACTTGAAGGGTACATACTCTAAAGAGATGAGTGAAGGATCAAGGACACGAATAGAGAACTTGCCCTTGACAAGGAGAAAGCGCATCCCTTCAATCAATCAAGGCAGATATGAGCAAAAGAAAAGATGAATTTTTAAGTGTGGAGTTGAGATTAAGAACAGTTCAGGATGGATTCTTTTTTAAGTGAAAACCAAGTCCTTTAGTGAGAAGTATAGAGTGTTCATGTATTAGAACCCAAACTAATTGTGTTCCTGGTGGACTTTAAAAGCTTCAATGACTCCTTTGCCTCTAGGATAAAATCTGAATTAATCCTGGCATTTAAAATTTTCTGTGGTCTTGCTTCCAGCCTGTGTTCCAGGCTGATTACCCAACAGTCACCCTCACACATTCTACACTCTAGCCAAACTGACCCAATGGCTATTCCCATATATGGCATTCATCTTCTTTCTGCATACCTTTACACAGGTTGACTACCAAGTCTTTTCCCTCCTCATTTCTTCCTTTTGAAACCATTTAAAAGCTCTCTTCTGATTCTTCCCAGTTGCTAGTGCCTCCTCACTTGAATCACTGTTTATTGTTTTGTGTAATATCCTGCATTTATTTCTAAGTGAACATGTTGTATCCCCTCAGTAAGAATGTAAAGCAGAGACTGTTATATTTTTATATTTGTATCCCTAGTACAAATCACAGTATTTAGCATGTGCTTAATAAATACTTATTGGTGATCTGCTTTTTTAGAGTTAATTATTTATATTCCAGATGATATTTGCCCTTTCTTTGAACATAAAAACAACTAAATCTTGGAATCACAGATTTAATAGCAAAATTCCACTGTTGAGACACTGAGTACTTTTCTCTGGTATCTCATAATCATTTTATTTCCCATGTTACATTCATCAGGAAACCAGACTATTATGGCATGTCATATGCCTTATGTTTTTGAGAACAAAATTTTTAGTAATTCAAAAAACAAGCATTTATTTATTAGTTTCTTTATATGAAACACTGTTCTGGATGCTGAGTAAGATTAAAAAATTTAAATCAGATTTAGGCTCACTTATGAAACTTTTCTAGTAGAGAAATATGGCACACAGATATGCAGAATAATTTGTGATTATTAGTGAATTAGAAAATTGCAAGTGTGGATGCTAATTTAAGAATCCTGTATTATACTTGACAGATCCAACTTTTTAATACTTGAAACAACAGGAATCTTACAACTTTCTGGTATAGCATACTTAATATTAAATGTTAACTTTGCGAGTTCCCTTTTTCCCTTGTAATTTTCATGATCTGGGTCAGCATGGAAATTTTTTTCCCCCTTTTCTTTGTAAAAGCTCTTCAGCTATTTAAAGATAGTTATCAAATAGTATTTCCTCAATTTTCTCTTCTCCAGGAAATAAACTACCTAGTTTTTAAAATAATCTATCAGATGATGCTGGTTTCCAGCCCATCACTATTCAGGTTTTTGGTAGCTGAATGTGCTGTCATTTGTCAGTGTCCCTTTTAAAATATGATGTCCACAATTACTGGTTGTCATCTCATCAGCTCAGGGAATTGTAGGACTGTTATTTGACAAAAGTTTGGCACTGTCTTTGTATTGTAGTCTTAAGATTATATTCACTTTTTTTTTTAGCAGTCTGATCACATTGTTGACTAAAATTTTCCAGTTATATTAGGTGAATTTATTTTAATTGCATAAATATTTATTAAACAGCTACAATGTGAAAAGTACTGTGCCAGGCTCTGGAGATAGTACAGAAACAAGAGTTCCTGCCCCCAAGGAGTTTGCACTCCACTGGATAGTGCTTATGTCTTAGCAGATCTGTAAATACAAAATATATGCCAAATAAATACAGAGTAACTAGGGAGGGAGAAAACAAGCCATTGGAGAGGTTCAAGAAGGGCCTCCTGTAGGAGGTGGGCCCTCAGCAGAACTTCAAAGGAAGCTGAGAGATTTTCAGAAGTTGTAGTGAGGAGGGAAGGGACTACATTCCAAACATCTCAGGTTAGGAAATTTAATATGATTCTAAATTTATCTCTTTGAAAATATCAGAGAAAGTAAATAGATACATGGAATGTTATAAGGAATAACAAGTAGACCTGTTTATCTGAACCCTAGTATGTGAGTGGCAGTGATCAGGCTGGAAAGATAAGTTGGGGCCAGGTTATGGAGCCCTTTCAATTCCAGGTTGAATAGTTTATGTTTTATCCTAGAGCTACTAGATTAACACTAAAGTTTCTTGAACAGGAAAATGATATGCTCATACTTAATTGGGCTTTGGCACTTGTGTAGAGGATAGATTAGAGAAGAGATTCTAAGCAGAGAGACTTAACTTTCTAATGGAAAAGGTGCCAGGCCCCTAGAGTGTGCTGTTGCATAATATGGGTGGAAGAAGACCTTCAAGGCTGTCATTCCTAGAAATGAATCCCTCAACTAATTAGGAGCAAAGTCAAAATGGTGGAATAAAGGCCAGAACTTGCCTGACCTCTCCCAAATTCCCCTCCACAGTGTTAAAGTGCCTCAGAATTGTATGAAACAATTTTGTCACCCAATTCCATTTATAAGGTTGGTAGGAAAGGAAAGGTAGAAAATGGAGCAGAGTCCAGGCAAGCCACAGCAGTGGTGGCTTCCAGAACTCTCAGCCCACGGACAGTAAAGGGGTCAGCAAGTGATCAGGAGATAATTTTGCTGGCACTGTTGCATTACCCATAAACAGTTCTGGGTCATAGTACCAGAGTATGGAGAAGCATTAGCAGGAGCAGGGACTGCAGACATAGTGCCAGTATAGAAAAGAGTGCTTGTGATCAGTCAGAGGCTAGAGCACAGGCCGGGACTATATAAACAAAAAACCAAAAAGCCCATACAAAAAGAGTTAACAGTTTCGTAAAGGATACTGAAGAAAATAACACCTTAAAAAAGAGAATAGGCCAAATGATAAAAGAGAACTCCTTAGCAGAACAGAAATAGGAAAAGATGCCCCAAAAGTCATTGAAGAAAAGAACTCCTTAAATAAGTAGAATTGACCAAATAGAAAAAAAAAAGTACAAATATTCCTTAAAAAATGGAATTGGGCAGGTGGAAGTTAATGACTACATGAGATATTGAGAAATAGAAGAAATATCTCATTGGAAAAACAGCTGACTTAGAAAATAGATCAAGGATAGATAATTTAAGAATTAATGAATTGTCTGAAACACATGATGAAAAAAAAAAAAACACTAGCTGTCATTTTTTTTTCCAAAAAATTATCAAGGAAAACTGCCCTGATATCCTCATACCAGAGGATATAATAGAAATTGAAAGAATCCACTGATCACCTCTTGAAAGATATCCTAAAACAAAAACTCCCAGGAATATTATAGCTAAATTCTGGAGCTCTCAGGTAAGGAGAAAATATTGCAAACAATCAGAAAAAAAATTCTTTATTGTGGAGTCATTGTCAGAATAACACAAGACTTTAGCAACTTTTACATCAAAGAATTGGAGAATTTTAGACCATGATATTCTGCAGGGCAAAGGAGCTAGGATTACAACTAAGAATTATTTACCCAACAAAACTGAGTACAGTATTTCTGTAGGGGGAATGGATATTTAATGAAATAGAAGACTTTCAAGCATCCCTGATAAAAAGATCAGGTAGAAAATTTGACATTCAAACAAAAGACTCAAAGGAAGAATAAAAAGGTGTACACATACCAAGATAAGATCTAAATGGGTTCATGATCTGGATATAAAGAGTGATATTATAAGTAAATTAGAGGAACATAATATAGTTTACCTCTCAGACCTATGGAGATGGAATAAATTTAGGTCCAAAGAAGAACTGGAACTCTTAACTGAACACCAGATAGATAACTTTGACTATATTAAGTTAAAAAGTTTTTATACAAACAAAACCAATGCAGTCAAGATTAGGAGGGAAGCAGTAAATTGGGAAATCATCTTTACATTTAAGGGTTCTGATAAAGGTCTCATCTCTAAAATATATAGAGAATTGTCTCATATTTATAAGAATTCAAGCCATCCTCCAATCAATAAATGGTCAAAGGATATGAACAGACAATTTTTAGAGGATGAAATTAAAACTATTTATAGTCATATGAAAAGGTGCTCCAAATCACTAGAGAAATGCAAATTAAGACAACCATGAAGTACCACTACACACCTCTCAGAATGGCTAAAATGACAGGAAAATATAATGACTAATGTTGGAGGGGATGTGGGAAGGCTGGGACATTGATGCATTGTTGGTAGAACTGTGAACGGATCCAGCCATTCTGGAGAGCAATTTGGAGCTATGCTCAAAAAGTTATCAAACTGTGCATACCCTTTGACCCAGCAGTGTTTCTATTGGGCTTATATCCCAAAGAAATCATAAAGGAAGGAAAGGGCCCCACATGTGCAAAAATGTTTGTGGCGGCCCTTTTTGTAGTGGCAAAAAACTGGAAACTGAATGGATGCCCTTCAATTGGAGAATGGCTGAATAAATTATGGTATATGAATGTTATGGAATATTATTGTTCTGTAAGAAACGACCAGCAGGATGATTTCAGAGAGGCCTGGAGAGACTTGCATGAACTGATGCTGAGTGAAATGAGCAGAACCAGGAGATCATTATACACTGCATCAACAAGACTATATGATGATCAATTCTGATGGACATGGCTCTCTTCAACAATGAAATGTTTCAAACCACTTCCAATTGTTCACTGAAGAGTCATATACAACCAGAGAGAGGGATGTGAAATGTGGACCACAACATAACATTTTCATGCTCTCGATTGATGTTTGCTTGCATTGTGTTTCCTGTACCTGATTTTTCTTTCTTATAGATACGATTTTTCTTGCACAACAATGATAAGTGTGGAAATATGTATACATATATTTGATTTGTCAAGTATTTTAACATAATTAACATATAGTGGATTTCCTGTCATCTAGGGGAGGGGTGGGGAGTAGGGAGGAAAAATTTGTAACAGAAAGCTTTGTAAGGGTTAATGTTGAAGAATTACCCATACATATGTTTTGCAAATAAAAAATAAAAAAAGAAGAATAAAAAGGTGTAAACAGGAAAGAGAAATCATAAGGGATTCCATAAAGTTAAACTGTTTACCTTCACATATCAACAGATAATACTTGTTTCTCCTGAGAACTTTCTTTTTATTAGGGCAGTTAGTAGGAATGTCCTCTATAGTTAATTATGCTGGAATGATAACCCCCCCCAAAAAAAAATTAAGAAGAGAGATGCACTAGGAGAAGGGAGAGGTAGAATGGGGCAAACTGTCTCACAGAAAAGAGATCTTTTACAGTGGAGGGAAGATGAAAGGGGTTGTGGGCAATACTAGAACCTTACTCTCATTGAAATTGGCTCAGGGGAAATAAAATACAAAATCAGCCGATATAAAATTTATCTTACCTTAGAAGGAGGTAGTGGAGAAAAAGAATAATGAGGAAGGGAGGAGAGGAAGCACTGATAGATGGGATGATGTATTGGGGGAAGCAGTAGTCAGTCAGAAGCAAAACGTTTGAGGAAAGACAGCAAAAGAAAAGAGAAGGATAAACAGAAAAAAGTAGGATAGGAGGAAATACAACAGGAATCATAACTGTGAATGTGAATGGGATGAACTCATGCATAAAACAGAAGTGTATAGAGTGAATTACATGATTTAGATATAAAAAGTGATACCATAAGCAATCTAGGGGAGCTTAGAGTAGTTTACTGGTTCTAAGTATAAGGGAAAAATTTATGCCCCCAAAAGAGATAAACAGCTTCCAAAGTAAATAGACTAATTTTGATTATGTTAAGTGTTTTCCCAATCAAAAACAATGCGGTCAAGATTAAAAGAAAAGCATAAAACTTTAGGGGTAGATGCTACAGTAACTTTTCTATGTTAAAGGCCTCATTTATGAAATATATAGGGAACCATGTCAAATTTATAGGAATACAAGTCATTCCTCAATTGATAAATGGTCATAGGATATCAAACAGTTTTCAGATGAAGAAATCAAAGCTATCCGTAGTCACGGAAAAATGCTCCAAATCATTATTGATGAAAGAAATACAGATTTAAAACAGCTCTGAAATGCCATCTCATAATATCAAATTGGCTAATATGACAAAAAATGACAAATGTTGGAGGGAATATGGGAAAATTGAGATATTAATGCACTGTTGGCGGCGCTGTGAACTGATTCAAACTTTTTGGAGAACAATTTGGAACACTGCCCAAAGATAAAAACTACATATCCTTTGATCCATCTATATAACTACAAGGTCTATTTCCCCAATGAGGTTTTATAAGGTAGGGGAGCAGAATGAATTATTTGTAGAAAAAGATCTATAACAGCTCTTTGGGCTGGCAAAGAATTTGAAGTTGAGGGGATGCCTATCAGTTGGAGAATGGTTGTGATGGATTACTATTATGCTATAAGAGATGATGAAGGAGAAAAAAAGAAAAAATAAAGAAATTATGAGCAGGATCCTTTCAGAAAAGCCTGAAAAGACTTCATGAACTGATGTAAAGTGAAGTATGTAGAACAGGAGATCATTGTATACAGTAATACAGTATGATAATGTATGACTTAGCTATTCTTTGCAATACAGTGATCTAAGACACTTCCAAAGGACTCAAAATGAAAAATGATATCTACCTTGAGAAAAAGAACTAATGGAAGCTGAATAGAGATCAAAGAATACATTTTCCCCTTTGTGTGTTTTTGGGGGAGGGGGATTTCTGTCTTCTTTCACAGCATGACTAATAACGAAATGTGTTTTGCATAGTGGCACGTATAACATCAAATTGCTTACTGTCTAAAGGAAAGTATAGAGATGGAAAGAATTTGAAACTCAATTTTTTTTCTGATTCAACAAATATTAAGTAGTTACTATAAGCAAACCAATTTAGCAAAGTTTAAATAAGCTACACTTTTTAGATTTTCTAGTCAAATATTTTTTAAAATGTTAAAACAATTGTTTTGTATATTAATTGGGAAAACAAAATAGTATTTTAAAAATGTAATTTGAAAAATATACTAAATTTTTTGGGGAAAAAAGTAATCCTCTTTGCAACATACCTGTTTAGTGATTATTTAGCTTTTATTTAATGTCTTCATGTAAGAAAGAACCAACTGTCTTTTGAAGCAGCCTGTTGCACTTTTGAGTATCTTTTAAATATCAGGAAGTTTATAAACATAGCAAAACATATCAAGCTTAAATTTGTGTCTTTCCACCTCCTACTCATTCTGCCATTTAGGGCCAACAAGAAGGCTGCTTCCTATTCTTCATGGCAATTTTTAAATACTTAAGATCTGTTATATTCCTTCTTAATTTTCTTTTTTTTTTCTTCTTAATCACTTTTGATCAGTTCAAATTTTCTTCCTTAACCTAGCCATTTATGAAATGTGGAAAAGCCAGAAAAAACTGTCCTGATGATTTTCATTGTTTCAACAGATATTTGTTGTTTATTTCCAGTGCACTAAAAGGCCAGGAATCAAGAATAGTCAGAACCGTATATATTCAGATGAAGGTTAAAACTGGAATTGTGGAAGGACAGATAAGTCAGGCATTGACAGAATGAAAATGCAGTAATGATTCCAAAAAATGGGTACTGAACTGAAGAGATTAATCCGTGGAGAAATGGACAGGTTATAGCAAGTGCCTTTAGCTGTAATCTAAACAGTCTATGATCTAGGTTTTCAAAACTAAACAAGGGTGGGGCCAGTGATCCTTAAAAGCCTAAATTGCTGGTAGTGATAGAGATTTAAACAGTTGTGGGATTCGTGTAGCTGGTGTTGGTATTTTGTGAACTAAGTGATTTGAGATCTAGCAGTAAGGAACTTAAGCAGACATTGTAGAACTAGAGTCAAGATGGCTTCTCTATTAATCTAGTAAATTCAGAGAGAGTTGCTTATATTTCTGCTGCTTAAAACTAGGGTTTTGTTGCAGTGTTTAGGGTGTGGCAGAGCTTTATAAGTGAGAAATTAAGTTGGACCAGGTTTTAGAGAAATTTGAAAGTAGAGTGCTTGGCATACTATACCACATAGCACTGTGCTGTGGCAGAATTTTCAATATAGTGAAGTAGCTGTGAAAATATGTGACTATCTTAAGGTAGTTTATGATTAAGTACCAAATAAGTGGTGTAGGTGACAAATTCACACTAGAGAGAAATTACTGAAAGCTGAAGTGTTCAAGCAAGGCTTTATGGAAGAAATGAATCTTAATCTGGGCCCTAAAAGGAGGAGGAGGATTTGGATGGATGGAGTAGACATTGAAAACAGGGAAAGGAGTGTGAATACAGATTAATATAGTTGTGAATATGTTTTGTTTGGGGAGCAAAAAAGTAGTTTTCTTTGACTAGAGGCTGAGAAAATAAGTTTCTTTAAAATAGTGGAAAATAAAGTTGGAAATATAGGTTGAAGCCAGATTTTCTTGGATTATTTTCTTTTTATTTATTTATTTTTTTATAAAGCTTTTTATTTACCAAACATATGAGTGACCTTTCAACATTGACCTTTGCAAAAGTTATTTTCTTTTTAACATCTGAAACTCATGCTATATTGTATTTGCTATTCTGTATAAGTAGCACATGCGAAACTCAAAAGTTTAATACATGCAGGTAGTAAAAAAAAAAATCCATCTTCAAACTTAGAGAAAGGCAATGAACATTACTGAAGTTTTACTTATGTATGTATGTGTATATCCACACCCATAAACATACATACATATACAAAGATGCACTTTGGTATTCAATTTTAACTCTCCAGTCCTTCCACAGATGCAAAATCAACCCTCTAAATGCAACCTTAGCTCTCGTTAGGGATTTATTTTTCTTCAGGATAGTATACTACAGGTAGTCTGGTGATACCTAATGCTAATATAGTTATCCTGTGGTCACCTCAAATGGAACGCTAAATTTCAGTTAGAAGTTAGAAAAAATAAACATGTAAATTTTTCCCCATCCAGTTTCTTAAAGTTCTTGAAATCTAGCTTCAGATCCTTTCAGGGGAAGTTAGAAAAAATAAACATGTAAATTTTTCCCCATCCAGTTTCTTAAAGTTCTTGAAATCTAGCTTCAGATCCTTTCAGGGGACCATGGTAGAGTGAAAATTAACAGAGCAAGTTACCATACATTGATCTAAGAGGACTGAAATTAACTGATGGGTGAGAGGTTGTGTATAATTGTCAGGATCTGCTCTTCTCACTTTTGCTAGGATATTTTGTAGTTTTTCTTACTTGGCTTATTTTATTCTCCTGTATGCTAGCCATAAAGCTTCTTGCTGGTTGAAATCTCTGCATTAGCAGAAAAATTCCAACAGAAAATGATTAGAAATTTATGCAAGTGATGCCAGTGAAAGTCATAATTCTATAAGAATGTCAGGAAAAATAATATCCAAAATAATCTGAGACTTACAAAAAAAGTGCTAAGAAAACTATGACAAAAAAACATCGTGTGCTGCTTGGTATGGATATGGGCAGTTATTAGATTACTGTGCAAAAGCAAAACTCCAAACTACTTTGTTTCTATTTTCTTCTTAGTTTTTTAAATTTGTTTTCTGGATTTAGGCACTAAAATAGTGCACTTCTATATACACAGAAGAACACAAAAAGAGGATTGTATGAGTGGCTCAATTTATGTTGCTTTTTAAAAAGTAGGTGACTTCTGCATTTACTTTGAAAATTGGCTTGTCTGTATGTGTATTTTTCTTCTTCTGCACTTCCTTTCTTTCTCTTCTGTACATTAAAAAAAAATGTTTCAATGGCTTTTGGGAGCAATGTTGGTGGAGGGAGGGATCCTGGGTCTCTGAATCTTACCCAAGCTGAAAGTGACCAGGCCCCAATATGGAAGCTTTAACTTGCTCTTGTTTCCAACTTTGGGTTGGCTTACCCTCCTTAAGCAGCCTCCCTTTCTCCCCCAACACACACACTCCTGAGGGCTCCTCATGTTGGTGCCAGATTTTGTATGGACACCTGATCAGCCTCAGCCCTACTGCAGTTCACAACTCCCAAGCTCAAGTGTTTGAACATTTTTGACCTCCTGGGATTACAAGCATCTTCCACCATACTTAAAAATTCTCAATGGAATGGGATTTGGGGGAGGGGGTTGTTACACCCTTGTTAACTTCCTACTCTACTCCTGTCCCACCTTCCAATGAAAAAACAAAGAGGATAACAAACAAAAAACCTCAAACAAAATGAATCCACAAAGTAACCATATCCAAAAAAGGTGTCTTTCTGAGCCGTGAATTTATCATCTCTCTCTCTCTCAAGAGGTGCAACATGCTTCTTCATAGATACTCTGCAATGTGAATGTTCATTGCTTTTATCAGTTTTAAGGATTTTTCTTTACAGTGCTGTTGACTTCATAAATAATACTCTACTGATTCTGTTCTTTTCACTTTGCATCAGTTGCTACTTCCCAAGATTGTCTGAAAGCTTTTCTTTTGGCATTTCTTGGCACAATAATATTCTTTTACATTCATATATCAGTTTATTGAGCCATTAGCCAGTCATTTAGTATCTTCTGAGATTCTGTTGTTCCTCCCCTCTTTTTTTAATCCTCTTTTCATAAAAAGCATACAGCTATCCCTTCCACATTGTGGAGGAGTAAGAATGTAGTACTCACCTGCCCAGATCTGGAAAATCTGCATAAAATTTTTTGGCCCTCTTTAACTGTGAAGTTTGAATTATAGTTTTAAAAGGTATATTAGCATGTGATAGTAAAGTATAAAATATGGTATTATATAATACTATACATATATTTTATGAATTTCTGATTTTCTAAACTTTGTGTAGTCTGATCTGATGGCTTTTGCGTGTCATCTGAGGCTTCCCTAAAATTTCCCAATAATTTCTGTTTAATTTCTTATGCTGACCCCCAGTATATTGAAAGCATGCTGGGGAAAGCTGCAATGTGGAAAGGATAACTATTTGTTTTGGTTAAGGAAGATAGTATCTTACCCCTCTATCTCGATTTCTTTCTTGATTGAATTTTATATATTTTGTTTGATGTCAAACTGTATGTTTATTCCTTTTTTTTTTAAAACTGTGGGGTTTTTTCAAGTTGTGATCCTCCTCCCATACTCTAATACAATAATTACAATATATAAACATATTTCTTCAGTTAATTTTTTAAAGTGACTTTCTCCCCTAAGTTTCTTCTTCTTACCCCTTGGTTCCCACCTCCACTCCCCTTTCTATTTGTTAATTCTTTCCTTTTGAGATTTTATCAGTTCCTTTTTTTTCCTCTTGCTTTTATTTGATTATTTAATTTTTTCTGACTTTGTTCCTTTCAATGCAATTAATCAAGTAAAGTCCTCCTTCCTTTCCTTCTCTACCACTAGTTCTGGTTTGGGGGTTTTTAGATTTCATTTTTGTGTCCCTTTCAAGAGAAGATTTCTTTAACTTTCTTCATTAATCTGTCTTCTTTCTGTTTACTTAGACCTTCATTCTCTGGCTCATGACCTCTTTAATTATCTAGTCTTTAATTTCTTATGGAATCAAAACAGACATTCTGGATTATCTCCTCTATGAAATTTCTACCCATTGTCCTGTAAAGCTTGCCCTACAATTCCCATTTTACACTGTATCTTACTCTTAGAACAGTGCCAATTATTGCAGGTGTCACATGGTAAGGAGTCCTCCTCTTTTCCTGCATCCCTGATTATGCAGCCCATCACTGGTTATCTTTCATTTACCTGGAAAAATCTCCCTGGGTCCAAGCCCTCCCTTCCCCCTAGGGTCCAGTTCCTTTCCTCCAGTTCCAAATTAGGGCCAAGTACCAAATCCCCTGGACCACCTCCTGCACCAATCTCCTGCTGCCTCCCACAAAACATCTCTTTTTACCTCTAGGAGCATTTACCAGTGGAACCCCCTCCCACCTCCAATCAAGGTTGCCCCTTTACCCCTTTTTCTCATCTGCTCTCTTTCAGGCTCTTCAGTTCCTGAGAACACAGGAGTCACCTTCCTCTTATTACTAGCTCTCAGCCAGACTTATTATTTATTCTTTCCTGTCATCCTGCTGCCCTACCTCCTTGTTCTACACCTTTCCATTTTTCAAAATAGTCCCCCAAAACATTATAGGCAGTGTATCTACATTTTCTGACATTAATGCCCCAGTCCCACATCTTCATGATTACTATTATCTGCTTTTTATCTCATTCCTGTCTCCTTGTGTACATTTAGAATGAAATCGATGTTCTTTTTCTTGTCATTTTGTTCTTGTATTGCATTCGTTCACCTCTTCTGCATTTCTGGTGTCTTGAAAATAATATTCTCAGGTGGTTTTCTTTCTAACTACTTTCAAACATTTCTTTATTATTGAATATTCATATTTTTTTATTTATGGTTAAGTTAAGATTTTCAGGGTAAGTTGCCCAGGGCTGCATCCTGGACCCCATTGTACATTATTTCATTTCCTTCTGCATTTTCTTGTGGGTGCAGAATAGTTTTGGGCTATTTTAATTTCCTTTTCTTTTGTATTTAAAATCCTTTCTCCACATCTCTTGGGAAATTAATTTCTGAATTGAATTGTTAAATTTAACAGTATGTATTTTGGAAATTGCAGTCTTAATTTTTTTTGGGGGGGGGGTTGTTTGTTTTTGTTTCTGGAGGTGACTTAAAAATTCTTTTCCATGAGCATTTAATTTTTTGTATTCAGAAGTTCCAGGCAGTTCTTTTCTATTATTTTCAGTATCATGGTGTTCAAGGTTTTTAAAAGCCTTTGTACTAGGTTTTTAAAAGCCTTTGTACTAGGCTTTTGGGAAATCTTTCTGTCATCCTTAGGTTGTCTCTGTACATCTTGTCTTAAAGATTAGTTTGTTTTGCTTACATAGTGAGCTTATTTTCTTTTAATGTTATGGGAGAAGATTGTTTCTCTTCTAGATTGTCCTTTACTTGCTTACCTAATAGATTGTTCTCTCTCTGTCTATCTGTCTTTTTCTCTGGTGAAACTTCCTATCAAACATTCAAGTGTTTCTGTTCTGCCCATCATTTTGACTGTACAATCCATAAATTCTGCTTTTTTCATTTCTTTTTTAAAGCACTTGGGAACACACATGTTGCGGTTCCAATTTGAGGAATTTTCCTCTAATTCCATAGGATACGTCATCTCATCAAGTATTGCATTGTTTTTCTTTATTTTTTTATTTATCATAGATGCCTGAATTAGTTTACTAAATATAAAGGCCACATTTCTTTGAATTTTTTCCTTTCTGGAATCTTTAGTAATTTCAGGTCCATTCCCCCTTTTCCCCACACTTACTTATCCCTATTGTTCACTTTCTGACTCCCTCCCCTCTGATAGTGGTTTCCTTGAGGCACAGACCTTAAAGCATCTCTGCCTCCTTCCATGCTTGGGCAGTTCACGTTTACCAGTCTTAAACCTGCCCCAAGTTATTTTGGGGGAGATAAAACTGGCTTTAGCTGACTGTGGAACTTTTTTTTCCTCAGGATTAGTGGAGTGCTATGTAGTTCCTTCCAACCACTCTCCCAATGGCGGCTTTTCATTGTGACCTGTCCCACTTTCTCTGTTCCTCAGTTCTCTTCCTTGCCTTGGCTGCTTAGAGAATTACTGTACTACCGGCTGGGAGGAGAGAGTTGGTTGGGTTGTGGGATTAAGCCCTTGTTTCAAGCCCAGACATGTCTTGCATCTTTTCCTTTGTTTTTCTATTTCCTGTAAAGATCTTTTGTGGTAGAGAACACTGCTGCACTTCTGCAGCCTGGAGTCCAACTCTCCACAGCTTGGAGTTTGAGGGTCGAGTTGATTGCAGACCCCTGTGTCAGGGGGTCATATCCTTGGATCTTTAGTGCAGCCTCACTATTGGTGGCATGGTAGGGAGTGGGGGAGATGATGCTGAGCTAGCTCTGCATGGGGGATTTTGAATCCAGTAGTACCAGACCATGGAGACAGCTGAAGCTGTTTTATCTCTGGTGGATAATTTCTGTTTTGGAAAGTCATGGGGATAATAGAAAGTGTCTAGCCCTCTATCTTGACAATCACTTGATTTAGAACCTCTTTTTTTTTAAGATAAGGAGTTTCATCTCATTTCTGTTATATTTGTGTATTTTTCTTGTCCCCCAGTTGTTAGGAATAGCAGGTTCTCCCTTCCTTTCTTTTTTCTACACTGGTCTATCTACCTTCAGGTTATCTATTCTCCTTAGTGAATATTTTGAAGATAGTGAAGTTTTGAAGGGATCCTTTTTCCTTTTCTTTTTATTCCTTACTGCATCATCACATAGCCATTTGTCATGCTCAAATAAATTTACTTTTTAATATTTTTTGTTTGTTTTGAGTCTTGTGTTTACATTTTAAGAGTTCCTACTCAACTCTGGCCTTTTCATCAAGAGTATTTAAAAGTTTTCCTTTCCATTAAAGATTCATTTCCCCTCTCCCCCTTCTTTCTCTCCCCAAAGATAATCCTCAGTTTTATCAGGTAAATTACTCTTGATTGTAACCTCTTTTTTGCCTTTCAGAATATTGTTTTCTTAGATTTCTCATTTTTAGAACAAGCTACAAGATCTTATGTAATTCCCTTCTTTGGTTCCTTGGTATTAAAATATGATCTTTCTGGATGGTTAAGATATTTTTTCTTTGAGATAGGAGTTCTAGATTTTGGCTATCATATTCTGTCTGTCTTCACTTTGCCTTCTGTCTCTAATACATGTGATAATAATACTGTTCAAGTCTTTAAAAAATCATAATTTTCAAAAAGTACAGTGATTTTTTAACTATCCGATCTGTTTTTTGGGTCAGTTTGAACATCAGATAAACTTACATTTTCTTCTAATTTTTTCAGTCTTTTGATTTCTAATATTGCTGACTCAAAAAGTTACTGATTTTGGTTTAATTTCTTCTAGATTTCACAGAGTCTATTACTTGGGTTCCTGTGCTGACTGACTTCTTTCTGTCTTCTGGAATTGGTCCTTTCCTGGTTCAGAGTGATCTGGGGTAACTGGGTCTTTGGCAGGCCCAGTCTGATGGTCTGAGTAACTGATGTTATTCTTGGAGGCTTTCTGTGGGAGGGTGGGGAATGGGAGGTGGTTCTCTCTTGCTTCTTCTAGACAGCCTCATTGGCTGTATGTATCTTTTGCCCATCCTTTGTCCTTCTGGGAGACTCCCAACTTTTTTTTGTTTGTTTGTTTGTTTTTTGTTGAGGCTATTGGGGTTAAGTGATTTGCCCAGGGTCATATAACTAGGAAGTGTTACGAGTCTGAGGCCAAATTTGAACTCAAGTCTTCCTGACTTCAGGGCTGGTATTCTATCCACTGCACCACCTAGCTGCCCTGGTGTGAGGAAATACTAAGGGAGCATCTAGTTTTCTTAAATAAGCATGAGGTAGTCTGGTATAATTGATAGAGTAGGAGACTTAGAGGCAGGAATATCCTAGGTTTAAATCTCTCCCCAAGAATTTGCTAGCCTGGTGATCTTGGTCAATCCTCTTAACCTCCCTCAGCTTTAGTTTCCTAATCTGTAAAATAGGGAGTAACAATAGCATTGATATTACAAGGTTTTGTGAGGATTCAGTGAGATAATATGTCTAAAGTTCTTAAATCCATAAAATATAAAATGTTATATAAATGCATATATAATATACAAAATATTTTGTATATTATATATATATGCCACTTTGTTCAGACATATTACAATCCAGAACTCATTACAGTTTAATTGCTGCTAGTGATTTTTTTGAGGAATTTTAGAAAACAATTAAAGGTACTTTTCAGGACCGAAAATAAGAAAAGTTCCAATTTTTAAAAGGGGGAAGGGATGAAAGTAGATTCTATAAACTCTTGGTTGATTTTGATATTCTACAAAATTCTAGATTAGATTATTAAATGGATGATTTTTTTAATAATTAGAAATGAAAGTGGTGATTTTTCTGAATTCATGAATTAATTGATTAAAAACTTAGAGCATAATGTCTTCATATATGGGGGCTCCACCTGAAAGAAATGCAAGAAACAAAACTTCTGAGCATAGTAAACATGGTAATAATGGAAAGAATCCACAGATTATCACCAGGAAAAACCAACTACAGTGCCCTATGCTGCAAATGCCAAGACATAGTGGTCAATTTCAGTGACAAAAAATTCTGCAAGAGATCAGGGGAAGATCTCCAAATATAAGGGAAAATAATTTCTCCAATTTATTTTTTTATAACTGCCAAAATCTTCAGTACTTAGTTGAGGAAAACTTTTCAATGACTCACCATTACTTCTAGAAAAGGGTGCATATTCTTTTGTCTATTATTTAAGACCTCCATTAACTGGCTTCAGTGTCCATTTTTCTTGCTATCAATTCCAAATAGACACACTTTATTGAACAAGTCTGATGTTTAATAGTTCTATGACCTGGACAAATTATTTAACTTTTCATATCTTCAGTTTCCTTTTCTATAAAATGGGGATAATATCTGACATATTTACAAGATTGTGAGGATCAAATGAGATGATATATATAAAGCAATCTACCTAAAAGCACTATATAAATTTAAGTGTTACATGACAAAGATTAATATTTTCTTGTATTCTTAGTACAGAGCCATGCATATTGAAAATGTGTGTTAAAGGGCAGCTAGGTGGCTCAGTGGATAGAGCACCAGCCTTGAAGTCAGGAGGACCTGAGTTCAAATTTGATCTCAGACACTTAACATTCCCTAGCTGTGTGACCCTGGGCAAGTCACTTAACCCCAATTGCCTTAGCAAAAAGCAAAAAAAAAAAAAAAAAAGTGTGTTAAGTCTAATATATATTCATTAGTATAATGATAAATATCATATATTAATGCCAATGACATCATACACTATTGGCATTATTTACCAGATCTTGTCATACTCTGTTCTCACATGCTGTAGGCATTCCTCCTTTTTGCCTTATATCTAGACCTCTTTTATATTCTTCTTCTTTATATAACACTACATTCTAGCCAAACTGCCTTTCTTTAGAATACTTTGATTTTATATCATGAGCATCTTTGTCTTTGCACAGGTTGCCCCAAGTGCTTGGAGTACACTTTTTCCTCTCTGCTTCTTTGAAGCCTTAGCTTCCTTTAAGGCTCAGCCCAGTTGTCTTGAAACCTCATTCCTAGGTCCGCCTGTTCCTCTCACCCCAAGTTGCAGATTATTTTCTCCCTCTTTAAATTATCTTTTATCTTCCAGCTTTGTATGGAGGTAAGAGAGCATAAACTCCTAGAGCAATTTGGGCAGGAGTTATCACCTGAACCAGAGACTGGTTCATTACATTGCATACAGTAGGCTTGCTTGTTGAAGTGAACTTAATTTCTCCTTTTGTCTTCCCTTTGTATTCTCTCTCTTCTCTGATTGTACTAGAGCATTTATCTTTGTTTTGCCCAGGTTGCTCCTCTCCTATTATTATATTGTATGATAAATATTCAAAAATTAGCTCAGAACACTTTATTGAAAGTAAGAAGATGAACTTTAATAAGATTACTTAAAACATCCTGCTTTTTTTATTAATAAGTAAACTGCACAAATAAAAGATGGGCAGATCTACCTTAACAATAGTTAATGTGAAATTTATCTGAAGGTTTTAGGTGACCACAAGTTTAGTTAGAGGCAGTATTGTCATGTGGAGCCAGTGTCATATTAAGCTACATTAACAGTAGTATAACACCTAGATTGTAAGAAATAATAGAACTTAAATTCTCTGCTGGGCTGATCATATTTTGGAATATTGTGAGTATCACATTTTAAATGAGAGTAACTTAGCCATCTTTAAAATATTTGAAAATTTTAAATTTTAAAATATTTGAATATTTTCTTGTGAAAGAGAATAAACTTTGTATATGTCACTCTACAAGACAACTAGAGGGGTTCTTTGAAAGTTCTAAGTAGGTGTTTTAGTTTAAGGTCAGGCTTTATAATGAAATCTTTAACAGTGAAACCGCTTCTCATGGATGAGTTGTCACTTTCTAGAGAGTGCTTAATTGATAAACATTTGTCTGAAGTGTTGTAAAAAATGTTCTCTAGTTGGGTGATCTGTCATAGTAAATTATTTATATACTAGTTATGCTTTATAGACTAAGGCCCTCTTTATTATTAACATGTTCTGATAAGAGGTACTAAATGCAGTGAAAAACCTGAAAGGGCATGGGTAGCACTTTTTCTGGTGTTTTTTTTTTCTTTTTTCCTTTCTGTCTTTACATTGCATCAGCTTTAGTAGGCCAGTGTATGTATTCAGTTTGCTTTGTAGTTTATCTCATAGTTCTATATCCAATTGATACTTTTACAAAATAATCTTTTATATTTTACCTTTGTTTTCTACTTGGCCCCATAGGACAGCATGAGAAGTAATAATGGATGAAAGGGAAATAGTTCTAATAAAAAATAAAAAAAAAATTTCTAAAGGGACCAACATGGATATATGGGGAACTTATCAACCAAAAGAGATAAATAATAATAATAATAATAAAAGTGTTCAGAAGATGGAAGCAAAGATAGTCATGATCTTAAAAAAAAGTATCAAGAGTGTCAAGCTTAGAATAAACTGAGGACAGCAAAAAAAGTTTAGTTTTTGTTTTTGTTTTTTTCAATTAACAATACTGGAGAAAAGAGAGTTAAAGAAAAGATACTTCTTCTACTTGGCTTGAATGGGATGATAACTGACAACAGAGAAAAACATAGATTTGTCAAATTTTTGTTTTGCCCTAATTTTCCTAGCAAAGGAGAATGATTTTTGAATAAAGAAAGATGAAACAAATGTGATTTGTTAGTAGATCATAGATTTGGAGTTTTAAGAGACCTTAGAGGACATTGAATCCAACCATCTCATTTTACAGATGATAAAACTGAGCTATGAAATGTGACCTGCTATGTTCAGAAGTGTTGGAGGTAAGATTCGAGCCAAACACTATGAATCCAGTATCTTATCCCACTATGTCATGCTCGGCTCTGATACACAGCAAGAGTAAGGAGATGGTAAAGAGAGCTGCTAGTTGTCCTTAATGAGTTTTTTCACTTATCCTAGATGAACTATAACCTTGGGTACTGAAGTGATTGTTGAACTACCATTCTGAGCAGAATTCTAAAAAGCTATTGCAGAATTGAAGAAGTGCAAATGTTTTCTTTTTCTTCTTCTTCTTAATGGAATCTGGCTATTGAACTTTTTTCAATTCCTGGGGAAATTCTATAATGTGCTATTGGAGGAATGGTTAGTGAATATCTACAAAAAGAAATGTGATCACAAAGATCCAATATTGCTTCTGTCAAACATAGGTAAGCCTATGATAAACATTGTTCTCAGAAGGGGTCTCTAGAATTCAATAGCTTGCCAAAGGGTCCATGACCTCGAGTTAAGAACTACTGTATGGCTAAGCCATATACGGCTTCTGCAAAGAAGTTTTATCAATTTACTTCAAGAGGATCAAAAGAAATAGAAGTATAACTTAAGCCAGAAAAATTATTAATCTCCTTGCTATTTGAAGTGAGATAACAAAGATAACCCTGACTTAAAATAAAAATGTATTTGTAAAATCTCATGGGAAAGTGTGAAGTATTTTGATCAATATCAAAATGGGCAGCTAGGTAGCAAAGCTATAGAATACTGGTCCTGGGATTTGGAAGAATTGTCTTCCTGAATTCAAATCTGGCCTCAAATCACTAGCAGTATGACTTTGAGCACATCACTTAACCCAGTTTGCCTCAGTTTGCTTTTCTGTAAAAAGAGCTGGTGAGGGAAACGGTAAACTACCCCTGTATCATTGCTAAGAAAACCCTAAATGGAGAGGGGGGGGCAGCTAGGTGATGCAGTGGATAGAGCACCAGCCCTGACGTCAGGAAGACCTGAGTTCAAATGTGGTCTCAGACACTTAACATTTCCTAGCTGTGTGACCCTGGGCAAGTCCCTTAACCCCAGTTGCCTCAGCAAAAACAACAAAAGAAAAAAGGAAAAAAAAAAAAGAAAATCCTAAATGGGGTGATGAAGGGTAGGACACAGCTGAAAAAGGACTATACAAGAAGAAAATCATAAAGCATTGAGAAGGCAGTAGAGGATGTCATTGGAGAGATGTATGACTGCAGAAGAAAGTAGAGCTATTCATGCCAGGAGGGGTAAGAGGGAACTGATAGCCTCTGTATCCATTGGTTTGATTAGAAGGGTCTAAAGAAATGACCTCTGAGAAGATATTGAGATCCCAAAAGAAGAAGGGCAGTCCATGCTAGGTGTAAGTGGGTTTTATTGGAGGGAGTTTGCTCCTGAGACCAGTCTGGGGCAGGGACAAGACAATAATAAATCTCTGTAGGACCTTAGGCAAAGCCAGATATTGTATAGAAACAAAACAAAGAAGGCTTTCCAAGAGATGACCCATAGTCTCCTGGGAGGTTACCGGTAAATTTTCTCATGGGAGCTATTTTACTGTTTACAGTAACCTTGATACTGTACAGGTCATGTTCTCCGGCTCTTATTCCTACCATATATAGATTCCTTATGGAGAATTTATAGAAAGATATGGACTGAAAGTTTTGGTCGCACACGATGGGGTGTCTGAGGTTTATAGTCTATACCATTATAGGAAATGAGATTACATGTGTATCAAAGTAAATTTTAGAATGAAAAAAGTACTTTGTAGAATTTAAAACAATATACATTTGAGTTTCTTCATAGTTACTGTCGTTTGGCCTTTTACAAAGACCACTAACATTGTGGGGTGAATTGAGGCAGAGTTAAATCAAGTCATCAGCCTCAGTTTTTCTTCCACAGTCATTGAAATCCAGTAGCAAGACAGAAGCAAGAATGACCCAGTGGCCTGGGATGCAGGGGTTACATTGGCATCTTTCATGTTTTGAACAAGCTCTTAGCACCCCACAGCACCTGTTTTAGCCACCTTCAGAGCTATTGGAACAAATTGTTCTTATCCACTTGTCATTGTGCTTGGGGCAGGCACATCCCCTTACCTCACTGATGGGTTTGAGGCCTGTCATTTGCTTTCAACCTGGTTTAACCTGTCTGTCAAGACAAGAAACTACAGGCTGCAGCTTCTTGGAGCCACAGGTGAGAGTTAGGTGAACCAGGTCAACACCAGAGTAGGTGATGGGCCATGAAAAGAGTAATCTTGGGAAGTAAATGTGGGAAAGTACTTGATCTTGGTTTGATAGTAAGAACTGAGTCTTAGAGTGAGTTATTTGCCCAGAGTCAAGGGTATGAAGAAGCACTTAGAGCTTGTTAAAACAAAGTCATCGGAGTCCTCTGCATCCCAGGCTCCCGCTTGGCATCTAGGCTCTCCAACTGCTGGACAGGGAGGACTTGGGAAGAGGGCGAGGCCGCTGCCTCACATAAATCCAATTTACTCAGGAATCCAGAGACATCATCCACACTGTTTGGCCGTTTTGACCTATCTCTGAGTCCAATGGTGATGGACCAGCAATGAAGCAGCAGCTGCTTCTACTATTTCTACACTGCAGACTGGTGGCCCAGGGTGACCCAGCCCCCTGAGTGTCCAAGCAGGCTTTTTAAGGATGGCAATGCCTCTCTTACATTTGTCCAGAGTCACATCTAAGTTTCTCAGGAGAAATTTGAAACTCCCATCTCCTGACTAATTTCAGTGTCTCATTTCATTGCTTTCTCTCCTGAATGGCTTAGTTTAGTTGGAATAGATTATTGATAGAAGGGAATAAAGAAAACTAATTTGGAGCAGCTAGGTGGCGCAGTGGGTAGAGCACCAGCCCTGAAGTCAGGAGGACCTGAGTTCAAATCTGGCCTCAGACACTTAAGACTTCCTAGCTGTGTGACCCTGGACAAGTCACTTAACCCCAATTGCCTCAGCAAAAAAAAAGAAAAGAAAACTAATTTGAAAGATGGCTTGATAAGAGAGATTGACTTCAGATTTTTGGCAATGCAAAGTGATTGAAACTTTTGAAGCCTCAGAATTGCAGCTTTGGATTTCACTTTTCCCCACTTCATTTTCTTCCTCTGTAAAATGGGGTTGGGAGATGGGATAGGGAAAGACTAGAAAGTTCATCTTTAAGATTCTTGGCTCTTGATCATATGTAATGTCATCAAAGTGGGATTGTTAGAAGATTAATTTCAGTGTGAATGGAGAGGGTATGTAAAGCCTAGAAGGAGAAAGGCCAGTAAACAGAGTATTCTGATGAGAGTTGATTAAGTTAATAGCAAGTAGCAGTGGGAATGGAAATGGAGAACTTGGTATAAAGAAAACAGTTGTTGAAATCTATAAAAGAGAAGGCTAAGGATAGGAAAAGTAAACAGCATAAATTTTTACTTAAGCATTTATTTGAGTACCTAATATGTGCAAAGCAATAGATTAGGCTGAGGACTACCTTTCTGTGTAATTTTAGAGAATAGAACATATGTCAGTTAGTGGTAATTACAAGGAGACAGATTTTGACTCAGTGTAAGGAATTCCTCTTTAATTACAATTACTTTACAATTAGAATTGTTAAAAAGAAGTGTAATATGCCTCATGAGTTAATCAGTTTCCCATTAATAGAAGTTTTCAACCATGGCCAGAGAGCTACTTTTCTGGAAATTAAACATGACTTTTAAGTTCTTTAATATTCTTAGAATTCACTTCACACCTCTCGGATTGGTTAAGATGACGAGAAAAGATAATGATAAATGTTGGAAGGAATGTGGGAAGACTGGGACACCAATACATTATTGGTAGAATTGTGAACTGAACCAACCATTCTGGAGAATAATTTGGAATTGTGCTCAAAGGGCTATCAAACTGTGCATACCCTTTGATCTAGCAGTGTCTCTACTAGATCTGTATCCCAAAGAGATCATAAAAAAGGGAAAAGGATCCACATGTGCAAAAATGTTTGTGGCTGCCCTTTTTGTAGTGGCTAGAAATGGGAAACTGAAGGGATGCCCAATTGGAGAGTGGCTGAATAAATTATGGCATATGAATGTTATGGAGTAGTATTATTCTGTAAGAAATGATGAACAGATTGATTTCAGAAAAGCCTGGAAAGACTTAAACTGATGCTAAGTAAAGAGTATAGAACCAAGAGCACAGCAACAATAAAATTGTGATGATCAACTGTAATAGACTTGGCTCTTTTCAACAGTGAGGTGATTTAAGGCAACACCAATAGACTTATGATGAAAAGAGTCATCTGCATCCAGAGAGAGAATTATAAAGATTGAATGTGGATCAAAGCATAGTATTTTCACCTTTTGTTGTTTGTTTGTTTGGGTTTTTTTCCTTCATTTACTTTTAACCTCTTTGATCTGATTTTTTTCTTGAATAATATGACAAATACAGAAATATGTTTAGAAGAATTACACATATTTAACATATAGTGGATTGTTTGCTATTTAGAGGAGGGGGGAAGGAAGAGAAAAATTTAAAATATAAGATTTTACAAAGATGAATGTTGAAAACTATCTTTGTATGTATTTGGAAAAATAAAAATACTCTTAGGATTCCATGTCTTTAACATAAGGAAAGAATCAATAGAACTTGATGAGCAAGGTCAAATTCAGAGAAATGAATTGTGTCTGTGACTGACAATTTGAAACAAGTAAAGAAGTTTTTGGAATAATGATTTTGAGAAACTAGAGAGGGGACAAAAGTGTTAATACAAATAGGCAAAAAGAAGGGAGGGACTCAGAAATTTGCATGAATTCACATGGTATATCTATGTGATGATGGAGTGGGTCTTCTGCTGAAGGAGTCTTGTTGATGGGATGTTATCCTTTTCATTATTATTAAAACTTTTTATTTGTGAAACATATATATGGGTAATTCTTCAACATTAACCCCCCTTACAAAGCTTTCTGTTACAAATTTTCCCCCCTACTCCCCACCCCTCCCCTAGATGGCAGGATATCCACTACAATGTTAATTATGTTAAACTACTTG
Source organism: Myrmecobius fasciatus (assembly GCA_023553655.1). Taxonomy (NCBI): domain Eukaryota; kingdom Metazoa; phylum Chordata; class Mammalia; order Dasyuromorphia; family Myrmecobiidae; genus Myrmecobius; species Myrmecobius fasciatus. The sequence continues at coordinate 341,334 of JAJPUD010000751.1, read as the reverse complement.
ACAAATCGAATATATGTATACATATTTCCACACTTACTGTTGTGCAAGAAAAATTGTATCTACAAGAAAAAAAATCTGAGAAAGGAAACACAATGCAACAAACATCAATAGAGAGCATGACAATGTTATGTTGTGGTCCATATTTCATATCCCTCTCTCTGGGTATATATGGCTTTCTTCACTGAACAATTGGAACTGGTTTGAAACATTTCATTGTTGAAGAGAACCATGTGATGGGATGTTATCCTTAAGAATCATTCTATGATGCTTTTTTCCATGTACTTTAATATCTCCATATGAGAATTTGCAGATTAAGTTTGTTGATCTTAACTAACGGAGCAGCCTCTGTACCGTGTTTTTTTGCCCCCCCCCATTCCTTTTGGATTTTGAATTTTTCTGATCATAACTTTTATGCTGTTTCTGGGCAATTCTTCTTTAGTGCTATGTTGCAACCTACTCATTCATGTCCACTATCTTTTCCCCATTAGGAAACCCTCAACTTCTTTGGACACTATGTTCCTTGACTTGTTATGGCGCATCACCAAAATTTGCTATTTAGTTTAGGAGGAATTTTGAAGTTCTCTTTAAAAAAAAAAAAACCCACAAATTCTCAGTGCAGTTCTAGTCCAAGCTCATGGCCTATGTCCTAACGGACCATCTTTGGATTGCCATCAGACTGTATATCATGATCTTGAAATAGACATCCTTTATCTACTTATCCACTTTATTCTTTGTGTATAGTTAAAACCAAATTCTTTTGAGTGATGATAGATCTTTTTTTTTAAAGGCTTTGCAATGTTCTGTGGCTGAATGGAATTGGCACACTAACCAAAAATTAATTTTATCTGGACTATTTCACTGTCTGTAGGAAATTCCCTTTCCATTTGGACATAGACCTAGATATTCTGTGACAATGACAAATAACCTTTGCCCAAGCATGTGTCTTCCTACTTTATGCCTTGCCTGATAGTCAGATAATTGTTGAACATCATTACCTTCCATATTTTTCAAGGAATCTTTATGAAATATTAATATTTGGGGTATACAAGAAGCACCCTCTTGGAAAAAAGCATTTAAGGTGGTGTTGTTGTTGTTTATAGTTAATCTTAGGCCAGCAGAATTACTGAATTTCTATGGTCTTTAGTGTCATAAAACAAGATAGTATTGGAGATAGAACAGCTTCCACAAAAGTTTTCCTATTCGAAAGGAAAGGGCCCCACATGTGCAAGAATGTTTGTGGAAGCCCTTTTTGTAGTGGCTAGAAACTGAAAACTGAATGGATGCTCATCAATTGGAGAGTGGCTGAATAAACTATGGTATATGAATGTTATGGAATATTATTGCTCTGTAAGAAATGACCAGCAGGACGATTTCAGAGAGGCCTGGAGAGACTTGCATGGACTGATGCTCAGTGAAATGAGCAGAACCAGGAGATCATTATACACAGCAACAATAAGACTATATGACGATCAATTCTGATGGACATGGCTCTCTTCAACAATGAAATGTTTCAAACCAGTTCCAATTGTTCAGTGAAGAAAGCCATATACACCCAGAGAGAAATAGGAAATGTGGACCACAACATAACATTTTCATGCTCTATTGATGTTTGCTTGCATTGTGTTTCCTTTCTCTGATTTTTTTCTTGTAGATATGATTTTTCTTGCACAAAAGAGATAAGTGTGGAAATATGTATACATATATTCGATTTGTCAAGTATTTTAACATAATTAACATGTATTATTAGACTTCCTGCCATCTAGGGGGAGGAGTAGGGACGGGGGGGGGAATTTGTAATGGAAAAAGCTTTGTAAGGGTCAATGTTGAAAAATTACTCATACCTATGTTTTGCAAATAAAAAGCTTAAAAGAAAAAGTTTTCCTATTTTTCATATCCTTATGAAGGCTACCTTTGATATCTAACTACATTACTCTAATTGATTTTACAAAATAGACAAAGGTAACGCACATGGACAGGTACTTAGACTTTCTCAGTCACTTTTCTTTTTTTGCAAAGAGTTTTTCCAAGCCTTTTTATCCTGTATTTAATTTGTATATATCTGTATTTATTAAATTTTATATGTGTGTGTGTGTATTATTAAATGTATTTGTCTCCTTCAGTGTATAAATTCCTTGTGACTAGAGATTGTTTCATTCTTTGTATTTCTCCCCTCATCACCCAACAAATGATTGCTATAGAGAAGTATCATACATAAGTAAACATTTATTGATTGATTACCTTGGATTACCTTGTCATTTCCAACATAGATCTCTTTTGTATATTTTTTCTAGTCCAGTTTTCTTTAGTGCCATTTCCAGGTTCAGGAAAGGCTTCATGGAGATAGTGGTACTTGAGCCATATCCTGAAGGAGAAGAGTTTTTGAGGAATGAGTAAATTCCAGGCACAGGGTATAGCGAGTGCAAAAGACATGAAAATGGGAGATTGTGGCATATGTAGGGGAAAATATTTCTGTGTGGCTGAACTTTAGAATATAGTAGGGGAATAATGTGGAATAAAGCCAAGAAGGCAAATTGAGGCTAGGCTATAGGGAGCCTTTAAATGCCAAACAAGTTTATGTTGGATCCCAGAGGTAATAGAAAGCTGGTGGAATTAAATGAGTAGGTCAGTGTGACATCAGCACACCATGTTTTAGAAATATCATTTTAGCAGGAGTGTGGAGAATAGATTAAGAAAGAAGAGGGGAAAGGACTTCAGTCAGGAGGACTAGAGGTTATTTTAGTAGTTCAGATGGAAAGTGTGAAAGGCCTGAACTGCAAGGATGGCTTGGATGAGTTGATTTACTTTTCAGGGCCCTAATAAATCCTTAATAAAATTGTTCTGTTTCCTCCTCTGCAGCAGGTGTTGGTGAATAGACTACAGTTATCTTAGTGGTATCTTTTTTATAAATACATGTAAGACCACTGCAGTCTGAGGTGACCCGGTTATCCTATGAATTCTTTTTTAATTGCCTTTGGATGATAGATTAAAAACTCCTTTCTTTGCCTTTCTTGAACTGTCATCTTTCCCCCAGTAGAATGTAACCTCCACGAGGGCAGGGATTGTTCATCCCCAAGAGATATAGTGCCTGAGATATGAATAGGTTAAGTAGTAATAAATCCTTGCTGAATGATTTAATTTTCTGTTTAGTTTTCACTTTCTTTTGATTTGTATAATTTATAGCAAGGATGTCATGAGTAATATAATTCAATTTCAGTGCTGTGTTTATTCTGGTCACTGGATAAGAATCTTAATAGGTAGGGTATCAACAACCAAGCTAATGTCTTTAGATGCACTGAAAATTTTATAGTGTTTAGCACAACCTGCTATCATTGACTTTTATTCTGTCACTGTCTCTATGCAAGAATGAAAGGGCCCTGTGCAGGACTGAGGGCCGTATCCTATTTATTTTGACAAGTCCCCAAAAATTCATCAGCAGTTGACCAACTTATTAATGATTAGTCCCTACTTACCTGTGAATCTGGCGTGGAATACAGGAAGTCTTCAGCTAGGACTGCACATGAACCCTTTCTTGTAGGGCAATAAAGATAATTTTAAGTGTTAATATTTATTTGATATTTTGTGATTTGCAAATACATATGTGTGTATGTATAAAATCTTACTTAATTCTCACAAAAAAACCATATGAGATAAAGACTTTTATTATTTCCATTTTTCAGATCTGAAATTAAGAGATTTATTTGCCAAAGGTCATGCAGCTAGTAAACCTATGAAGCAGAATTGGAACTCAAGTATTCTTATTTCCAAGTCTAGTTGTCTATCCATTTCACCACCTAGTTTCCAGAGGTTCTCTATGCTGCTGATAATAGACTAAGAACCAAGGGTCACTGATTCTTTGCCATTATAAAATATCATTATAGGACTTAGTAAAGAGCCTTTAGTGAAGCAAAGTCAGCTCTTGAGAAAGTGCTGGTTTTGCTTTGCTATTTTGTATGGAAACAAACATCCAAGCAAAATTACAATATAAATGTCATTCAGTCCAACTGTCATTGGGCCCTACTGTGTACAAGGATGAGGGAAGGAGAGAAAAGTGAAAGTAGAACAAAAATTCCTTACTTTCAATTAACTAAGGAATTTAGATACTCTATTGGGATGAACGAATTAATGAAAAAGCATTTATTTAATAAGCATATATTGTGTTTGAAGCATTGTGTTAAGTGCACCAATAAAAAGGCAGTGGAATCAGTGGAGTCTGATTGTACAGGAAATTTCTAGACCTCTGCAAAGAATAGAAGAAGGTGCATTTTTTCAGTTTTTCTTTAGGGCCAAGAATGATGATTACAACTATGCAGCATTCAATTTAGGGTGTTTTTTTGTTTTGTTTTATTTTTGTTTTACATCATTGTAGTATGTGTGTATCTTGTTTTCCTGGTTCTCCTTAGTTCATTCTTCATCAGTTCACTTAAGTTTTGCCATGTTTTTCTGAGTTTTTAATATTCATGGTTTCTCATAGTATAGTAATTATCCTTTACATTTGTTTAGCCATTTTCTAGTCATTGTGCATAAGTTTTGGTTTCTAATTCTTTGCTACCACAAAAAGCTTCTATGAATTGTTTGTATATGAAACTTTTTTTTTCTTTGACCTCCTTAAGGGATATACTTAGCAATGAGATCTCTGGCTCTAATAGTAGGGACATTTTAAATACCTTAGCATAATTATAAATTGCTTTCTAAAGTGGTTCCCAACTCTAACAACAATCTATATGTGTGTATGTGTCTAATTACCCCTCCAACATTGACTGTTTACATATTTTGTCATCTTCCCCAGTATTCTGAGTATGAGATTAAACCTCAGAGTTGTTTTTATTTTGAATGATCTGGAGCATTCTTTTATAGATGATTAAAATTGCACTTCATCTTTGGAGAACTATTTATTTTCTTTAATTACTGTTCATTGAGAAACAACTTTTGGTGTTAAATATTTTTGTTAATTTTCTGTCTTAGATACCTATCCTTACTAGATATTTAATGCAAAGATTTTTTTTTCCACTTGCTAATTTCCCCTATTAAAGCTGCATTGAGAAAAAAGACCTAAACTAGAGGTAAAATCAAAAAACATGAAACACAAGAGTAAGTGCTAGGAGAATGACCTTGGATTGTTCATTTGATGGAAATTAAAGGCTTCATAGAAATGTTTATAGTTTTTTTTCTTCTGAGATTCTACTTGTGAAAGATTAGAAGTAATAAATTTTCGAAAAAATTTTAATAAATACCCTAACAAGTATATAAAGATCTTATTTCTATATCTACATATAAATGGTATATACATAATTATTTTCTTTAGCAAGTAATATTGATTCATGAACAAATGACATTGTTCAAAGCCAGGATAAATTCTAAGAAGCAAAATCATATTCTTACACATTCTGTTATAAAGTTATATAAAATTATACTTTCAGCAAATCACTTGACCTCCCTGGGCATCAGACTGGGTGGGCAGCATTCTAACTTTGTAAGATTGTAGATTCCCAGCCTCAACTATTCCTGAGATCCTTGAATATCACAGCATTCAGTACCCTTAACAGAAGAGCAGCAGTAACTAGGAAAGCACAAAGCAAAACCAAGAAGGTTCACTTGTTTGTATAAGTGTGTAGAATGTGGTCCATAATACTCAAAAGTCAGGACGTTGGTTGGAAGAATGAGCAAACAACAACAAAAAAATCCCATTATAAAGACCTATTATTCTAGGGATATCTAAGACAAATTCAGAAGAGTGATAGAATGACTCCAAAACATCTACCCACAAAATTTCAAAGAAAAATACAACTTGGACAGTAAGTTCAAATAAAATTTCTGGAAGAGAAGGCATTATTGACTCCAGGAAACAAGAAATGTTAAAACAAAGTCAAATGAAAAAATTGAAGAAAACATAAAATATCTATAGTAACAATTAGCATTTGTATGGGACTTATTAATGCTAAGTGCTTTACAGTCATCTCACATAGAAAATAGCTGATTTGGAAAACAGATCAAGAAGGATTATTTAAAAAACATGCTGTTCCCTGAAAACCATGATTCCTCCAAAAAGCCTAGACGACATATTTCAAAAAATTATGAAAGAAAACTGCCCAGATCTCTTGTAAACTGCTTAGCATTACAATGCCTGGGTTATAGTAAAATGTTATGTAAATGTTTTTATCATCTTCATTATCTCTTAGAACAGAAGGCAGAATAAGAATAGAAAGTATCCACTGATCACATCCAGAAATTTCAAAATAAAAATCTGAGGAACATTATAGTAAAAATCCAGAATTATCATGTCATTATATATATATTTCTAAGTATCTGGAAAGAAAGAATTCAAGAACTAAGGAGCCACATTCAGGATCACATACTATTTAGCAGCTACTACTCTAAAAAGAGCAGAAAGGTTAGAATATGGCATTCTAAAAGGTGAAAGAATGAGTTGGTCAGCAAAACAATATCATTTTGGGGCAGCTAGGTGGTACAGTGTGGGGATAGCGCACTGGCCTAGGAGTCTAGAGAACCTGACTTTAAATTCAGCCTCAGACATTTGAAAGTTATTGGCAAATATCCTGGGCAAATTATTTTAAACTGTTTGCAAGCCCCCAAAATGAGTATAGTCTTACAGGGGAGAAAATGGATTTTTAATCAAATACAGGGCTTCCTGATAGAAAAACAAAACATAGTGCTTCGTTGACACTTTGAAACATAAAAAATAAATTATGAGCAAGGAATCAGAAGGGACCTAAAAAATAGTTTACTTTCTAACCTGGGGGAGAGTGTACCTGTGTTGCCTTTGACACATGTCATCAAACGTCTTAGATGGAGTGTGAAAAGATAGAAGACCTGGAAAGTGTTGTTTTGTTGTTTCTGTTTTTAATGATTTGATGATTTAGAAAGAGGGGTAAGCAGTACATTCACTAGGAGAGAAAAAAAAGAAAATCAAGAGAAATTATCTTCCATAACTGCAGTAGTCAGAGGAGAACTGTGACTCTTGATTCACTTTGATCTGAACTGGTTAAAGGGGGTTACCTGTATAGGCTGACACTTACTAGAGTGAAGATGTTTTACTCAGAAAGCATAATAGATTAAAGGAGAGATTAATCCAGTGCAAAACAAGCATTCCATTGAGGGAGCTAAGAAAATTACTTGAAAGAAAAAAGGATTAAAAATGTATAATTTGGTGTGAGGTAAAGAAGGGACAGAAAAGCAGAGATTGCATCAGTGGTGAGCTTACTTTTCTCTCACCATTCTCTTCTTTATAAAGTTGTTCAGTTGGTTTTTTTTTAACCATGTCTGATTCTTTGTGATCCCATTTGGGTTTCCTTCTCCAGCTCATTTTAAAGGTGAGGAAACTGAAGCAAACAGGGTTAAGTGACTTGCCCAGGGTCACACAGCCAGTACATGGCTGAGGCCCGATTTGAATCCAAGAATTCTGAGTTGAGGCCTAGTACTCTAATTCAGCTGTTTTCAAACAGTATGGGACAATATCTGCGAGATCAAAACTATGTTCATAATAATTCAAAGATGTTTTAATTTCTAATATAATAAATACCAATAGATATGCCAAATAAACCAAAAGGTATCTGACCAAAAGGTAGAACATGCAGTTCTACCCAGAGTCAGGGTTTTTTGTTTTTTGTTTATTTTGGGTTTGTTTTTTACTAAAGCAATTGGGATTAAGTGACTTGACCAGGGTCACACAACTAGGAAGTGTTAAGAGTCTGAGGTCAAATTTGAACACAGTTCCTCCTGACTTCAGGGCTGGTGCTCTAGCCACTGAGCCACCTAGCTGCGCCGCCCCCCTCCCCACTTCTCTCCCCCCACTCAGTTTTTAAGAGTAGTAAGTGGACCTGAAAAGGAAGTTTGAGAACCCCTGCTCTCATTTACTATGCCACCTAGCTGCCTTATTATTTATCAAGAAAGGGTGAGAAACTTTGATCTAAGCAATGATAGGCCAAGATTCCAGAACACTCATGATGAAATATAAGTATGCTACCTGTCTCCTTGCAGAGAGGTGATGGATTCAGAGTGCAAATTGAGATACATATTTCTTTGGGCATAGGTAGTTCAAGAATTGTTTATTTGACTATGCATATTTGTTTAAAGGCTTTGTTTTCCTTTTTGAATGGGAAGGGTAATATGGAAAGGAAGAGAAGGTGGATTTTCAGGAATTGAAACAAATAAAAAACAGGGTGTTCAGTGTACAGAAATACATTTTAAAGCAACTCTGAGTTCTAACTTATACCTCTCAGATTTGGAATGTTTATAGAGAAGTAAAATGATGTGTCAAAGAAACTTTAATTCATTTTTGGTAGAGTTGTGAATTGGTCCAGCCATTCTAGAAAGCTGTTTGGACTACATCCTAAAATTTTAAACTGAAAAAAATGCCATTACATACAAAAATGTTTATGACAGTTCCTTTTGCTGTGACAAAGAGCCAGAAACCAAGGAAGATGCTCATCCTTTGGGGAATGGATAAACAAATTATATATGAATGTAACGAAATGCCATAAGAAATTACAAGGGATACACTCACAACAACCCAGAAAGACTTGTATGAAGAGATGCAGAGAAAAAGGAACAGTAATGGAAGAACAATTTGTATCGTAATAACAAAAATATAAAGATGGACAATTTTGAAAGACTTAAGAGTTCTTATTAATATATTGACCAGTGATGTCATTCCAGAAGACTGATGTTGAAGAATGCTATCTTCCCACGTTCTGACAGAGAGAATATGATCTCAAGATTCAGAATAAGACATATTTCTATGTGACTAGTGCAGGGAGTTATTTTACTTGAGTATGCATATTTCTTACAAGAGTTTTGTTTCTCTTTTATTTGCCTTTTTTTTCTTTTGGGAGGGAGTGCAGAGAAGTTGGGTAGAAAAAATGAATGCTTATAAACAAAAAAAAATATATATAATTTAAGAAAGAAATAGGTCAATTGATAATCACTTGAAAAAGGGGGGAAAAAGAATAGTGTTGGAGTAGTAAGGTTTTGGGATAGATAGAATTATAATTTATTATGATTAAAGGATTTTCAGAGATCTTGAAAAGTGGAATACTTATGCATGATGACTAAATCAAAGATATGATCATCTATTCAGCTGAGATGTAGTGGAAAAATAGCAGATCATGGGAATTAAATAAATTGACGCACTGGGAAATTAGAGTATTTGAGAGAACATGTACATTGAAAATGGCCCAATAGGATTTGGGGTGTAGAAGAGAGATTGTGAACCAGACACTGAAGTCATTCAGAAAGAATGGGCTTTATGCCCCTGTAGTCTGTAGGTGATGGCTTCCAGAATCTAGATTGGACGATCATTTGAATAGTATGAACCTTAAGAGAATTTTGTGAGTGGTAGTAGAAGAGTTTGGAGGAACCAATTGGGAGCTAGGAATATCTTATTCTGACTCTCCCACTTGGACCATGATAGAAGAGTATAGCTAGTATTGGAAAAACTGGGCAGGAATGCAGTGTTATAGAGAGGAGCTAAGTCTCAGGAAATGTGAAATGATGTGAAGAGCATGAGATGGAAAGGTCTAAAATGTAAAGAGGCTAGTTACTTATGGAGTAGGAGTTCTAGAACACATATTAGAATGGGAAGGGCAGGTTTGAATTAGGACGTTGGAGTAGAGTTGAGATGGATGGAAATGAGAAAATGGACAGCAAAAATAAAAGGAGGACTTGTTCTTCAGTGGATGGGGAGGACGCCATCACAGGAAAAGGAGAGTACGCTAACCATTGATAGCTCTTATTCTTAACTATTAATTCTCCTTCATTGATGATAGTTGTATTTATACGTTTAAATGTGTAACAACTTTAATCTTAGGTTTATTATGGTGGACACCATCTGATCTTACTCAGAAATCAGCAAAGGGAATGGTAAGAAACCTGAGGTATAATATAACCAAATATTATGTTGTAGTTTTCATAAATTTTTACCTATAAAGTTGGTAGATGATAACAGAAAAAAAATAGAATATATGAGAAGCTGAGTAGTAGCACTCATAAAACTGATAATGACAAGCAATCATCAATAAGGTAGGGCCAAATGTGTAGAAGATGGAATTTTTTTTAAATAAAATGCACGCTATTGTCCAAATTAGTTGCTTTTGCTATTTTTACCAAGACCTCAGCTTCTTAATTATGATTTATGACTCCATGGAGGTTTTGTAACTGAATGTAAATCATGAAATTATGATTTATTAGTAGTTAATCTTATGATTTGTATACTTATTTTGTATTTCCAGGGTCATGTAAAAATTTCTGAGGCAAAAGTAGAAAAAGTTTTAAGAAGCCTTGCTCTAGAGGAAGAAGGTTTTATAATCTTGAAGTATTTGGATTTAAAAACTGGAATTTTCTTAATTTCATGCACTGTTGCCATCTGGTGACTAAATTGAGTAACTGCAGAAAGTGAGACACATGTTGGAGGTAGGGAGAGAGGAACTACTGGTTACTGTTTTTTCATTCAGTTGTAAATTTAGATAGTGTGTTCCTATACTTGTTGTAGTTCTTAGTTTGCCACAATCTTCAGACTTATGAAATGGTAGATTTTATAGGGATGAGAAAGAAATATAATGTCAAAGACTTCTGTTTAAACTCATGGTGTCATGTTCTGAATTTTAAAAATCTAATGCACTTGTCATTCAATTTAGTTAAATAAGCACTTATTATGCATACACTAGGTATTGTTCTTATATTGTTCATATAACTTCATGTTAGGTTGGGATTACAAAAATGAAAAAAGTTGACCCACAAAGTGCATGTATACAGAGGACTATAAAAACAAAAATGTTGACCAATAAAGTGCATGTACGCAGATAAGTAAATGTTCAAATATATTCAAAATATCAAGTGATTTTGCTGGGGGATTGGATTGGGGTAGGGGTAGGGGTAGGGAAGAGGGTGTGAGCAGAGGTGGAGAGAATATTAACAATTGAAGAGATAGGGAAAGACCCATTGAAAAAAGGTGAACTTTAAATTGAACCTTGAAGTTACATAGGAGATCCTTTCAGGCAAAGAGGTTGTGAATATAGAGGCATTTATGGATGGAATAAGCAGGAATAGTCCTTGACCTAGAATGGCTGTATCATAGTATATAGGGGAAAGACCCATTGAAAAAAAGTGAACTTTAAATTGAACCTTGAAGTTACATAGGAATTACCAAAAGTCAAAAATAAGAAAGGAGATCCTTTCAGGCAAAGAGGATGTGAATATAGAGGCATTTATGGATGGAATGAGCAGGAATAGTCCTTGACCTAGAATGGCTGTATCATAGTATATATATATATATGGGAAATGATGTGAAATCAGTCTAGAAATGTAGCTAAGGCAAAATTGTAAAGTGTTTTAAATGCCAAACAGAGAAGTTTATATTTTATTCTAATGGTAATAGAGAGCCAAGCTGTTCCTCTGTTCTAGAAACTTTGTGTTTTCATGATAGAAATGTTATTGATGAAATGAGATTAAATAAATCTAGAAATTGTAATTTTTTTGCAAGTACAGAACTTTATTGTGCTGCTTTTAATTATAAACGGTGTAAAATAATGCATTGTAAAGCTTGGAAACTACACAAATTCCAATTTTTAAAAAGTATAATTGAATGTGGAACATAGAAGTTAGGTAACCGAACAAAGTCCATTTAGTAGAAGAGATGTTCCCTTTCTGAAATGTTTGAGGTAGACTAAATTACAAGAGCCTGCTAAAATAATAAATGCCAGAAAAGTCTTCAAAGATACAGATTGCTTGGATGTCATATTTTAAAGAGATGATTATTAGAGTCTAAATCTACCATTTTAACTTCTGTGTATATGTTGGAAGATATATTATCATTTTAACTGAATTCTATATTCAGCAAAGAAATTGAGAAGAATGGAGATAGTAAAAGTGCAGAATTAGATGAAAGTGAAAAGAATGATTGAAATGATCTAGAGGTGAAGTATAATAGTTAAAGAAAAAAAAATTTTTTTAGGTAAACTAGTAGTGTTTCCACTCCTTTTCTGAAGGCCAGGAAGGTATTAGGTTAGAAACTAGTTTGAACAAAAGGGCTCTTTATTGAATTGTAACCTTTACATTGCAAATACTTCTTGACAAGTCTCCTTTCCGATGGGATACTCTCTTGTAATGAGGAAATAAGCAAATAAACCAACATATATTAGTTCTGACAACATATCTCATTGTAACACTGAGGAGGCATAATGCTATTGATTTCGTGATTTGGCCTGGTTAATGCAATATAATTCAGGTTTGGTTATTTTTTTTATTAATCACATTACTTATGTTTTTCAGGGTTTTTTTTTTAAATACATTGTTGTTATATTGAATTGTTCTCTGTTTACTTCAGTTTACATCACTTTAAAGAAATAGTCTCAAGTATCTGTTTTTTCCTGTCATTTTGGTACATTAATGTCACACCATTTAATTTCAAATTTTTTGCCTCTGCAAAAAATCCTATAATAAATATTTTCTTATGTATGACACCTTTTCGTCTCTTTTTTTTTTTTTTTTTTTAATCTCCTTGGGGTTTATGCCTGGGTTTTTTTTTATTGTTCATTCAGGGGCTACAGTTTATTGACTTTTCTAGTATAGATCCATATTGTTTTCCAGAATAGTTGTATTTATTCACAACTTTACCAATAGTTTCTCCAACATTGTCTCTTATCAGTTGTATATGACACATACAACTCGTATCAGTTGTATATGAGGTGAAATCTCAAAGTTGTAATATATATTTCTGTTATTATAAAGTGATCTGGAACATTTTTTAGATGGTTCTTGGTAAATATTTCTTCTTTTTTCCCAACCTTTCCTTCTTTCCTCCTTCCATCCCTTCCTTTCTCTCTTCTTCTTTCAGAAATTACATACAGAAACCTAATCTCTCTCATTTCTTCTTTCATTTCTTATAACTTAGTTTTCAGTATTTGCCATGTCGAGAGTTTTACTAATCTCTTTTTAAAGAGTGTAATTATGAAGTAATCTATAAACCTTAAATCTCTTTCATTTACTAATCCCAAATCATGTTTCCATATTTTCTTTCTTTTGAAGTCATAAACTCAAATACCAAAGTATTTGATGACTTGGTTTGGAGGATCTTGTCAAGTTCTTAGAATGTTTCATACTTTGCAAGAAGGTGTCCCAGGAAATGTTTCCAGTTGGTTGTTTTTTTGTTTTTTTGAGTATAGTAATTCCAAGTCCACCAGATACTTTACGTTCCTCTTAGAGGATCCTTGAGGGATTGTGTTTGTCTTCTAAATTTGGATTTGTGTGTGTTTGGTTTTTTTTTTTTTTTTCCACAGTGAGAATATCAATATAGATGTGTTTTGAATTCCTCTAGTATAGCATATCTATTCTTTGTTCCTAGTTCAAAGATATCACATTATGAGAATCAATAGTTTAATAGTTATAATTGAAAACTATTTTCCCTTTCTGCTATTTTGCAAAGTATAGGATGGCCAAGTAGGAATAAAAAGTTTTTTATTTACTTCTTGCATCACAGTAGCTAAATAATTATTTGCTATTCCTTTGGTAATAAGGTTCTTTGTATATAGCTAAGTTGAACTTTTGCTTTCATCTAAAACTGATCAAAAGAAGGAAGAATATGCACACATATGCACAAAGTTGAGTACAGAAATCCTTTTACTCAACAAGGGAATTAGGAAGAAAAGGGGAAAGTGGAGGGAGGGGGTAGAGAGAATATTAAGGGAAAATTATTTCTCAGCAAAACTAAGAATATACAAAAATACTTAAACTTTTTTTGAGATGGCAAAGAATGAAAATTGAGAGAGTATTCATGATTTGGGGAATGGGTGAACTAGTTTTGATATATTTATGTGTTGGAATACTGATATACTAAACCCTTATCAGCACAATAACTAAGATTACAGAGGACTAATCATGGAAACTGTTGCCCTCCTTATGACAAAGAGATGAAAAACTCAGTTCAGAATGAGACAAATTCTGGGGGGATGTGGATGTGGCCAATTTGGAAACTTGTTTTGTCTGTAAGTAGATAACTGTTTTTCTCTTCATTTCAAATTGCTGTGGGGAGAGGGCAGCTAGAGAAAAAAGGTGAGAAGGTATATCTTGACTGATTAAAATTTAAAAAATAATTCTTCCTCTAAGAAAAAAAAGCATCTGATATGAAAACTTTTTCATGATCTATCACTTCTTTAAATCCTAGTTATAATATTTTTGTTATACAGAATTTTTTATCTATATAAACAGATTTATCAGTGAATACTAATTTCTCTTCTCTAACATTCCATTTTCCTTACATCTCACTAATAATTATAGTTGTGAGCAGCTATTTTTTTCTTTCATAACATGACTAATATGGAAATGTTTTGCATGACTGTCACATATTTAACCTATATCAAATTGTTTGCCTTTTCAATGAGAGAGTGGTGGGGAGGGACAAAGGGAGATAATTTGGAACTCAAATGTTCTGAAAACAAATGTTAAAAATGTATTTACATGTAACTAGGGAAAAATAAAATGCAAAATAAATTTTTAAAAATGACTCAACCATTTGGTGGCTCCACCAACATTGGATTGGTATGCCTGTTTTTCCTTAGCTCTTCCAATGATTGTCTTTTATCTTTTCTGTCATCTTTGTCGAGCTTCTGAGTGAGTTGGAACCTCAGAATGGTTTTAATATTCATTTTTTACAGTTATTAGAGATTCAAAATATTTTTTTAAATTTGGTAGTTCGTTGCTTGCATTTTTTTCCTTTGAAAATTGACTTTTTGGGGCAGCTAGGTGGCGCAGTGGTTAGAGCACCAACCCTGAAGTCAGGAGGACCTGAGTTCAAATCTGGTCTCAGACACTTCCTAGCTGTGTGACCCTGGGCAAGTCACTTAACCCCAATTGCCTCAGCAAAAGGAAAAAAAGAAAGAAAATTGACTTTTGCATTTATATATATAAATAACCAGCTAATCTATCAATTCACACACATATATGTATGTGTAGAGATGTATATATATATTTATGCATATGTATGTACATCTCTTAATTTTAAAATATGGTGGTAAATTCAAATGAATTCAACAACAACAAAATTGTCTAACCTGGAAAAAGTTATCTAACCTCCCTGATCCTATTTCTTCATCTTTAAAATAGCAATTCAGGGCCCTACTTCAGAGGATTTTTATTACGATCAAGCAAGATAATAGTAAGTAAAATAAAGATAAAAGTAAAGCCCTTAGCAAACCTTTAAGTACCACATAAATATCAGTTGTCATATGTAATTTACGTGAACTGAAGTTTACATAATTGTTATGTACGCTCTCTAGCATTTATCATTTGCCAATCTGATGGTGTAAAATGGTATCTCAGAGTTATTTTCATTTGCATTCCTCTAACTGATAGTGATTTGGAGCATTTTTATGTCACTGTTGATAGTTTTGATATCTTCTGAAAACTGCCTGCTCATGTCCTTTGATCATTTAATAATTAGGATTTACATTTTATCAATTTATCAGTTGCCATATTTTTATAAATTTGGCTCAGTTCCATATACATTTGAAAAATGAAGCCTATATCTAAGAATCTTGATGTAAAACTTTTCCCAATTAAATGTTTTCCTTCTAACATTGACTACGTTATTTTTGTTTGTGCAATTTTTTAAAATTTCATGTAGTCAAAATTATCCATTTTATTTTGTATAATAATCTATCTAAATTTGGTTATAAGTTCTTCTCTTATTTGTAGATGTCACTAACAAGTATGTTTTTCCATGTTCCCCTAATTTACTTATAATAATCATTCTTCTTGCCTAATCATTTTCTGGTTTGACCTTATCTTGGTATAGGATATTAGCACTCTGTACTAAGCTCTGAGGATACAGATAGAAAAGTAAGAGCATCTGCTCTCAAGAAATTCATGTAGGATTGGGGGAATCAACTTGAAAGGCATGCTGCGAGTTAGATGGAAGGGTCATGTGGCCCTTAGATGTTAGTTGTGATGTTTAACTGTTTGGCAATGCCAAAGACTGCGGTGAAAAGAACTTTCTTGATTTTCAGTAGCCTTGACTCACACCTGTTCTGGCAGCATTGAGAAGAGCTGCCGCCAGGCTACATCTCTGCAGGTGCAATAGCTGCAAGCCCTGGCCCAAAAGTTTTGCCTTCCAAAGATTCTTAGATTCAAAGTTCTGAGTTTTCTCCACTGGGGTCTGAGAAAGGATCATGGTCAGGATGATGGCAGTGGTTGGACTTGCTTGGTGCCTGCTGCTGCTTGGTGCCTGCTGCTTCTTGTCTCTGTCAGCGAGGCTGGCCTTTCTGTCCTGTGGAGCGGCGGCTAGTTAGCAATTGATGCAGTGGCTGGCCTTTGTCCAAAAGAATTGCTTCCCCAGGTAACTGCTGGTAAGACTTTGTGATGGTCTTAGCCACTTCTCGGCTCTTGTCTTTACTTGCCTCCTGGTAGCATTTGGTCTGCACTTACTATGAGTATCTGGGAGTTGGCGGGCCTTTTTCCTCAATGATTTCTGTCCCCATTGATGACTCTTGGACTTGGACTGGGTACATGTTGTTTCCAAGGTTCCTGGGGCATCTCCATTGAGGTCTGGGAGGGCTGTTGTGGTTTGACTTGCTTGGCACTTGTTTCCTTCTCTTTGTGAAAATGTGTTGTGGCTTTTTAGCTAGGGTGGTTGGTCTGTAGATATTTGTCAGCCAATAAACCCTCTGCCTGGGATCAGGACAAAGTACATAAAATATGGTCCCAGCCCTCAAGCTCACAATCTAATGGCAAAATCTTTAGGCCAAGGCTGGATGACCATATGTACAAGGGAAAAGGGGTTTCTTCTTCATTTGTGGAATTAGCTTCGGGGTCTCTTAAGTGTCTTTTAATACTGAAATAGGTTAAAGGATTGTGTAAGATGAAAGTATAGATAAAGGTAGCTGGGCTAGCATTTTTTTCCCTGTCAGCTATTAATTCTAAATGATAAGGATTTGTTTTGTCTTAGTATTCCCAGTTTCTGGCATAGTGTGTTGCCTCATACTAAGTATTTAGTAAATAGGTGTTTAATAAAGGAAAAAAAGGAATACTGGGGGATGGAAGTTTGTTATTTTTGAGCATTTGACACTTGTGGCTGCTCTCTTCTCCTGGATACTCTCTCCTCCCTAGGATTTCATGATACTCTTTCTACCACTCTGACCAATCCTTTTTGCTCTTTGAAGGATCATAGTCTATGTCCCCTGTTCCTATTCAGAATTAATTATTTTAAAGATATATCTTGGGACAGCTAGATGGTGTAATGGATAGAGACTGGCCCTGAAGTTAGAAGGAACTGAGTTCAAATCCAGCCTCATACACTTTAACACTTCCTAGTTATATGATCCTGGGCAAGTCATTTAATCCCAAAAAACCCATATCTTAATCAAATATAGGTAACAAATTAGAGATTACAGTAATGATGGGCTGCTTATTGGGGGAAATAATTATTATTTTATAATCTAAGAAGTTAAATTTTTTTCATTATTAAGTGATTAACTAGCTCATATCCTAAAATAATTTTGTATGTTATTTTGTGTGGTTTTAGGTATGGAATATCAAGCAAATGATAAAATTGACACAGGAACACATAGAGGCCCTATTGGACAAATTTGGAGGAGAACATAACCCACCATCAATCTATCTCGAGGTAAGATATTACATATCATTTTGGGGATTTTTGAAATTTGGGAGAGTCATGAGCAGAAAATATTTATTTTTAAAATAAGCTAAAGAAACTTAAAATGTTATTCATTGGAAAAGCTCATATTTAAAAAAAAAAAAAGAATATTTAAGGAATCAGCAAATTAACTGTTAGCCCGAGAAAGAAAGAGAAGTTTGCTATATAAAATTTCTTCATAAGGGAGAGCCCAATCTGTGAAATTTCAGAATTTTTGATATATAGTTCATAACTAGAATTAACTAGTGTAATGATAAAGGTGGTAAGGAATGACTAAAAAGAAGACTGTTGTGGAAAAACTTTAATGAACTGATGCTAAGTGAAATGAATAGAATCAGAAGAACATTGTTCATTGTAACAAGATTATGTGATGATCAGTTGTGATGGACTTGGCTCTTCTCAGCAATATGGTGATCCAAGACAATTCCAATAAACCTGGGATTGAAGATGCTACCTGCATCCAGAAAGAGAACTATAAAGACTGAATGAGGATCGAAGCATAATATTTTCACCTTTTTTAGTTTGTTTTCTTCCCTTTGGTTTAATTTTTCTTAAATAATGTGATAGATATGGAAATGTTTAAAAGGATTGTACATGTATGACCTATACGAGACTGCTGATTTGGGGAAGGGGGGAGAGAGAGAAAAAAAGTTAGGAATACAAAATCTTACAAAAATGAATGTTGAAAACTCTTTACATGTATTTGGAAAAATAAAATTGAGAAAAAATAAAGTAAAAAGAAGGCTATTAGAATGATCATAGAGCCCTGGGGAAGAATAAGACTCTAGATTGGGGGGGAGGGGAAGGGAAAGGGGGAGAAGGGAATAGAGTAAATGAAGTTGAGTTGAGAGAAGAAAGAAGCTACCATTCAGTTCAGAGAACAACATAGTAAGCAGCCCTGAAGAGCTAAGGCCCAACCCTTAGGCATTTGTAGGTGAGTAGGTCTTCTTTCAAGGATTTATGGAAAAACCTGAACAAGAATCACAGAATCTGAGTTGAAAGAGATTTCAGTGACTCTAGTTCAGTCTTTATCTAAGTAAGAATCCTCTCTACTAACTACAATCTCCCCAAATGGTCATCCTTTTCTTTTCTTTTCTAAATGTTTACTATTTCTTGATGTAGTCTGTTTTCCTTTTTGGATATCTTATTATTAGAAACTATTTCTTTAGATAGAACCAAAATCTGCCTTACTTAATTTCTTACCCAGAATTCTTAAACTGGGATCCATTTACTTAAAACAAACAAACAAAAAAACCCAACCTTTCTGGAGTAATATTCCAATATAATAAGTTTCCTTTGTCATCTAATATATTTTATTTCATATATTTGCTTTATCAAAGACTATTTAGTGTTTAGGGTCTAAGACACAAAAAAAGTTTAAGAACCCCTGTTCAAGTTAAGAACCCAGTTATTCATTCTGTTATCTGAGGGGAAGAAGAGCACAGCTAATCCCTTTTCTCTCTGATAACTTGTCTCCCTATGCCACCCCTACCCCTACACTTACCCCTCCCCAAGCCTTCTGTTCTCCATGCCAAACATCTTCATTTCATTTAATTTTGCTATTTGTTGGCATCTTGAGTCTGTTTACTAATGAGTTTATCTTTGTTAGATATTTTGTAATATGTGACTCCCAGAACTGGGAAAAATAATTTGGGTGAAGTCTAACCAATAATGACTATAGTAAATATCATTTCTCTCGTACTGCCCTTGTGCTTCTGCTTCTCTCAGTGAAGCCTACAATTTTATTAGCTCTTTTGACTGCCATATCATAGAGTTGACTTAAACCAATTTTACAATTCAGTAAAAAACCCTAGATATCAAAAGATACTTGTTTTCTAGGTTTTTTCTACAGTTGGAATTCCTTTGGTGATCCTAGTACTTTGTTATAGGTATCCTCTTGATAAAATATAATCAGTTGGTGGGGGGAGGGGAGGCGGATTTCAGAAGAGAAATCTCTATGAGGGTTTTTTGGAGTGTCTGCCATGCTGTACTGCTCAAAAAAGAAAGGAAGAGATTAGCAAATGATTAAAAATTTGGGAATCACAGATTATGGAGGTTCATATATTCCACATGAAAATTGACAAGGGGAACATGACTGGTAGGCTAACCCAATGACTGAAGTTCAGAGGCCAACAGGAGTGGCAGTCAAGAGACCTATGTTCCCAACTCAGCTCTCATTAAGCTAGTTGTGGAATCCTTGTAGACAAGGCAACTTAATTTCTATGTATCAGTTTCTTTGTCTCTGAAATGAATCAAGTTGTATTATATGATCTCTGTGAGCCCTTCCTTCCATTTCTAATATTCTACCATTGAACTTAATAGTTTTAGGGAGAGAATGAGCTACCAGAGCAGAAGGCAAAAACAATTTCCAGAATAAATAAAACTCTTTAGGGGATTTTGAGAAAAGGTCAGGTTTTATAATACCAGCATTAATAGAACTAACATATTTGAAGATCCTTGATTTTATCTTATGGGGCGCAAGCTTTCAGGAATCTGATGATATGAAGGAATGAATAGGATTGCTCACCCATATCCATGGAATGTTTTACCCATAATATAGATCCATCCATAGATGAAGTACAACTCCTGGCTCTTTCCATAATTCGGTGGTCAGCTTTGTCTAACCCTCAGCAAATACCATAGTTTACTGTACTGATTTCAAGGCCAGCATGAATCTTAGGTGTCATTGTTGTATAGATGAGGAAATTAATTCCTGGAGAGCTTTAATGACTTGCCCAAGGTCATTAAGCTAATATTTGGCAAAATTAAGAAAAATTGTATTGTTTTGGCAGTCAGATTATAAAACCAAACATGATTTTTTTTACTGTTGTAGCTGTCCTATTCAAAGAAGAGTCTCAAAGGGGCCAAAAAGAAAATAAATAGTTACTTAAATTGTTGCTGATTTTTATTGATTCTACTTATTATTGATACTTTTGTTTTTCCATCCCATTCGTTTCTGAATATATTTTTATAGTGAACCTTCCTTTGTAACAAAGATTTAAAAAGAAATAGCTCTAAATAGTTTAAATTTTTTTTCCAGTGTATACAACTTTCACTTTTATCACAGCATTGACTTTTATTGAGAAAAAATTGAAAATTTAAAAAAATGTAAGCTTTACATAGTATTGAGGTAGCACATTAAAAAACCCCAAAACATGGCAGTTTGAATGTTATATATGTGGAGGTTTATATAATAAATTTGTTGTTGTTCAGTTGGTTTTGTGTCATGTCTGACACTTTATGAACCCATTTTTGCTTTCAGTAGCAAAGATTTAAGTGTGATTTGCCATTTCCTTCTCCGACTCATTTTATAGATGAGGAAGTTGAGGCAAACAAAATGAAGTGACTTGTTCAGGCTTATACAGTTAGTAAGTGACTGAGGTCAATTTGAAGTCAGGTTCTCCTGATTCCGGTTCGGTTCCAGCATATTCTATCCACTGTATCACGTTGCTATTCAGAAATTGACAGCTTCGTCAGTTATTGTTTTGGAATGAGAGGCAGGAGGGAAGGAAATCTAGACCTAGGATTTAATCAATATGGGAGATCCAGTGTTGGAAAACCTTGTACTGATGATACACTGTCAATTCATTTTTATAATATTAGAGTCTTGTACATGCGGATTTAATAAATGTTTTGTTTGAATTAAGTAGTTATTTGGGGCACTGAAGTTGGTGACTTGCTCTTGGTCACAAAGCTAGTTTGTGTCCCATGTGGACTTGAACCTCAGTCTTTCCTGACTTCAAGATCAGTTCTCTGTTCACTATATTATGGTGCCATAATTGGCCTTTTATTACACATAATGTTTATTGCATCATGATCTGAAAAGGATTCATTTAATATTTCTGCTTTCCACATTTGATGTGAGCTTTTTAATGCCATAATTCACGATCATGTTTTGTTTTGGTGCCATGTACCACTGAGAAAAGGTATATTCCTTTCTATCCCCATTCAGTTTTCTCCAGAGGTACCATATCTAACTTCTTAAAAATTCCACCTCCTTAACGTCTTGTTTATTTTGTGGCTAGATTTATTTAATTCTGAGAGAGGGAGGTTGAGGTCCCTTACAGTAGTATAGTTTTGCTGTCTATTTCTTCCTGTAACTCAGTTAACTTCTCTAAAAATTGGGATGCTATTTCACTTGATATATATATATATATATATATATATATGTTTAATGTTGATATTACTTCATTGTCTCTTGTACCTTTTAGCAAAAATGTAGTTTACTTCACTTATCACTTTTACTGATCAATTTTTATTTTTGCTTTATCTGAGATTAGAATTGCCACCTGTTTTTTTTTTTTACTTCAGATGTAACATAATGTAATTCTGCTCCAACCTTTTACTTTTACTTTGTGTGTATCTCTCTGTTTCAAATGTGTTTTTTGTAAATAACATAATTGTATGATTCTGTTTTTTAATTCACTCTGCTATCCATTTCTACTTTATGGGAAAGTTCATCTCATTCACATAGTTATGATTAGTAATTGTGTATTTTCTTCCATTCTATTTATCCCCATTTATACTTTTCTCTCTCTTTTCACTCTGTTCCTCTTCACCAGTGTTTTGCTTCTGAACTTCATCTCCCTCAGCCTCCCCTCCCTTCTATCAGGATTTCCTTTTCCTTTTCTTTTCCCCTTCTCCTTTCCCCTCCTAATTCCTTAAAGGGTAAGATAAATTTTATACTCAACTGAATGTGTGTTATTTTGTCTTTCAGCCAAATCTGATGAGTAAAGTTCAAAATGTTCACCCCCTCCTTCTTTCCCTGTACTTAAATTGTTTTTTCTACCTTTTCTTGTGATATAATTTAACCTATTCTGCCTCTTTCTTTCCTCTTCTCCCCATATAATCCTTTTTCCCCCCACTCCTTAATTTTGTTTTATGTCATCACATCAAAGTCATCTGTCTCTGTGTATATTTTTTCTAACTATCCTAATAGAGATACATTTCTCAAGAGTTAGAAATAGAATCTTCCCATCTAGGAATGTAAACATTTTAAGCATATTGAATAACTTGTGTGGTTGTTTATATATTTTTTTCTTTCCTGTTTATCATTTTATGCTTCTTTTGAGCCTTGTACTTGAAGACTGAATTTTCTGATCAGCTCTGGTCTTTTTATCAGGAAAGTTTGAAAGTTGCCTATTTTATTGAATGTCTAGCTTTTCCCCTGGAAGATTATGCTCAGTTTTGCTGGGTAGTTGAATTTTGGTTGTAATCCAAGCTCCTTTGCCTTCCTGAATATTATATTTCAATCCCTCCAATGCTTTAATTTAGAAGCTGTTAAATCCTGTGGAATCCTGACTGTCACTCCTCCATATTTGAATTTTCTTTCTGACTGCTTGTGGTATTTTCTCCTTGACCTATACTGGAATTTGGCTATAATATTCCTTGGAGTTTTCATTTTGGGATCTTTTTCAGAAGGTGATTAGAGGCTTCTTTTTTTTCCCCTTCCAATAGTTTTTTATTTTTCCAAATACATGTAAAGATAGTTTTCAGTGTTAATTTTTGTAAAACTTTGCGTTTTAAATTTTTTTCCCTCCCTCTCTTACCTCTGCCCTAAGACAACAAGCAATCTGATATGGGTTAAATATGTGCAGTCTTTTAAACTTATTTCCATATTTGTCATGTTGTGCAAGAAAAAATCAGACCAAAAGGGGAAAAAGAAATGCAAGAAAGAAAACAAACAAAAAGGGTGGCAATATTGTGTTTTGATCCACAGTCTCCATAGTTCTCCCACTGCAAAATGTAATTAGCATTTTCTATCCCAAGTCTATTGAAATTGCCTTGAATCATTGCATTGTTGATAAGAGCTAAGTCCATCACACTTGATCACATAATATTGTTGTTTCTATGTACCGTGTTCTCCTGGTTTTGCTCACTTTATTCAGCATCAGTTCATGTAGGTCTTTACAGGCTTTTCTGAAATTAGCCTGCTTAACTTTTTTTTTTTTTTTTCAAAACATATATATGGGTAATTCTTCAACATTAACCCTTACAAAGCTTTCTGTTACAAATTTTCCCCCCTACTCCCCACCCCTCCCCTAGATGGCAGGATATCCACTACATGTTAATTATGTTAAAATACTTGACAAATAGAATATATGTATACATATTTCCACACTTATCATTTTTGTGCAAGAGAAATCGTATCTACAAGAAAGAAAAATCAGAGAAAGGAAACACAATGCAAGCAGACATCAATCGAGAGCATGAAAATGTTATGTTGTGGTCCACATTTCACATCCCTCTCTCTGGGTGTCTATGACTTTCTTCAGTGAACAATTGGAAGTGGTTTGAAATATTTCATTGTTGAAGAGAGCCATATCCATCAGAATTGATTATCATATAGTATTGTTGTTGCCGTGTATAAGGATCTCCTGGTGCTGCTCATTTCACTCAGCATCAGTTCATGTAAGTCTCTCCAGGCCTCTCTGAAATCATCTTGCTGGTCATTTCTTACAGAACAATAATATTCCATAACATTCATGTACCATAATTTATTCAGCCATTCTCCAATTAATGGGCATCCATTCAGTTTCCAGTTTCTAGCCACTACAAAAAGAGCTGCCACAAACATTCTTGCACATGTGGGGCCCTTTCCTTCCTTTATGATTTCTTTGAAATATAAGCCCAATAGAAACACTGCTGGGTCAAAGGGTATGCACAGTTTGATAACTTTTTGAGCATAGCTCCAAATTGCTCTCCAGAATGGCTGGATCCGTTCACAGCTCCACCAACAATGCATCAGTGTCCCAGCCTTCCCACATCCCCTCCAACATTCATCATTAACTTTTCCTGTCATTTTAGCCAATCTGACAGGTGAGTAGTGGTACCTCAGGGTTGTCTTAATTTGCATTTCTCTGATCAATAGTGATTTGGATCATCTTTTCATATGACTACAAATAGTTTTAATTTTATCATCTGAAAATTGTCTGTTCATATCATTTGACCATTTATAGATTGGAGAATGGCTTGAATTTTTATAAATATGAGACAATTCTCTATATATTTTAGAGATGAGACCTTTATCAGAACCCTTAAATGTAAAGATGATTTCCCAATTTATTGCTTCTCTCCTAATCTTGACTGCATTGGTTTTGTTTGTACAAAAACTTTTTAACTTAATATAGTCAAAGTTATCTATCTGGTGTTCAGTTAAGAGTTCCAGTTCTTCTTTGGCCATAAATTTATTCCATTTCCATAGGTCTGAGAGGTAAACTATATTATGTTCCTCTAATTTACTTATAATATCACTCTTTATATCCAGATCATGAATCCATTTAGATCTTATCTTGGTATGTGGTATTAGATGTGGGTCACTGCTTATCATTTCTTATAGAACAGTAATATTCCATTATCTTCATATGCCATAACTTATTGAGCCATTCCCCAACTGATGGACATCCACTCAATTTCTGGTTCCTTGCCACCACAAAAAGAATTGCTACAAACCTTTTTGCACATATAGGGTCCTTTTCCCTTTTTTATGGTTTTTTTGGGATGCAGACCTAGTGGTGAGATTGCTGGATGAAAGGGTATGTGTAGTTTGATAGCCTTTGGGGCATAGTTCCAAACTGGACTCTGTAATGGTTAGATCATTTCACAACTCCACCAACATTGTATTAGTGTTCCAGTTTTCCCACATCCCCTCTAATATTTATCATTATCTTTTTCTGACATCTTAGCCAATCTGAGAGGGATGAAGTGGTACCTCAGAGTTGTCTTAATTTGCACTTCTCTAATTAATAGTAATTTATTCATTTTCCTTATCTGAAAATTGTCTATTTATATCCTTTGACCGTTTATTAATTGAGGAATGATTTTTATTCTTATAAATTTGAGTCATTTCTCTATAAATTTTCTTAAAAATGAGGTCTTTATCAGAAACACTGGGTTTAAATTTTTCTCTCCAGTTTTCTGCTTCCCTTCTAATCTTAACTGCATTGGCTTTGTTTGTACAAAAACTTTTTAATGTAATCAAAATTATTCATTTTGCCTTTCATGATATTCTTTTGTTCTTCTTTGGCCATAAATTCCTCTTTTCTCCACAGATCTGAGAAGTAGACTATACCTTATTCTACTAATTTGCATATGGTATTATCCTTTATGTCTAAATTATGAACCCATTTTGACCTTATCTTCTTGTTTGATTCTTGATGTCTCTTCAAGTCACTAGTTTCCACTTGCTCAATTCTAATTTTTCTTTTTCTTTTTCTTTTTTTTTGCTTTTTTGGCTGAGGCAATTGGGGTTAAGTGACTTGCCCAGGATCACACAGCTAGGAAGTGTCTGAGACCAGATTTGAACTCAGGTGCTTCTGACTTCAGGGCTTGTGCTCTAACCACTGCGCCACCTAACTGCTCTCCAATTCTAATTTTTAAGGAATTATTTTCTTCAGTTAACTTTCGTACTTCCTCTTCCATCTGGCCAGTTCTCTTTTTTAAAATCACTGTTTTCTTCAACTGTTGTGCTTCCTTTTCCAAGAAATTGATACTTTTTTTGTAATTCCCCTGCATTATTCTCATTTCTTTTCCCAATTTTTCTTCTACCTCTCTTACTTGATTTTTAAGATTTTTTTTTTTAGTTCTTCCAAGAGGACTTTTGGGATTCAGTACCAATTCATATTCCCCTTTGAGGCTTCACATGTAAACATTTAGAGATTTTTGTTCTCTTCTGAGTTTGTTTTGATATTTCCCTGTCATTATAGTAGCTTTCTGTGGTCAGGATTCTTTTTGGTTTTTTGCTTATTTCTTTTAAAGTTGAGCTCTGCTCCTGAAGCACATTTGGACCCTGTACCAAGTTTCTTGTGCTGAAGGTCAATAGTCTAGTCACTGGTTCTCCGTGCCAGGGTCTCAGGTGCTTGTAGCTTGCCCACCACACTGGGGTGGCAGGGCCTAGTTGTACCTTTTGTATTGGGCTTCTAGGGCTGGCATTTTGCAATGGGGCTGGGAACTTCACAGTTGGCTTCCCTGAACCAGGATCAATGGACCTTCGTTGCTCATCTGTGCTGTGATTGAGAGCCTCAGCCTGGCTTGCCTGGACACCATCTGCTCTGAGCCACATTCCCCTTTTTCTGAATTGAGACAGACATTTCCTGAAGTCCTTCTTAAACTGGAAATTTGTTTCACTCTGTCTTTTTGTGTCGCTCCAGAATCTGTTCAGAGGCTTGATTTTAATGTTATTTCCAAGGGAAACTGGGGAGAACTCAGGCAACTTCCTGGCTTGTCTTCACCATCTTGGTTTTACCTCCAAACTTGAAAGTTTTAAATGTAGTTGATTAGAAGCAAAATGTTGTTCCCAACACAAAAAAAGTGGGAGGGAATATGAATACTGAGGGGGTTTTTAGACATGTTTAATATCTGTAAAATATCTAGATGGAAATGTTTGACAGACTGTTGATGATTGTTGAACTTAAGAAAATTCAGAAAAAGAGAAGAGGACTTCCCATAAAGTCCTATGTATATCCATACATAGAAAGGAATGATACGACTGGGGGAGCCAGCAAAGGCAACTGAGTGGCTCAACAGGTGGAAAGATAACCAGGAAGGAGTAATATTGAGAAAAACCGACAAGAAGATTGTCATCCAGTAGTGTAAACAGATCAAGGAGAAGTCCTGGGAAGAAGCTATCAGTTTAGCAGTTAATAGACTATTGGTGTCTTTGAAAATAATTGTTTCAGTTGACCTAACTAATCTGAGTGGAAAAAGTAAATTCATGAAGAATGCCTGTTATCCTAATTGACACAAACAGGCAATCTTTAGAGACTATCAATCTTTACCAACAGTTCAAATGGACAGTGATTTGGACTCAGGGTGAAACAGGAGGAGCAGATCGGATCTATGAGATTTATAACTTGGGATATTTCCAGAGAAGAGAAATGCACTTTTTTTGAGAGGTTAATATCCATAGACCAACTGACTTTAGTGTGTAGGCAAAAGATGTGGCTTTTCAGGATCAGTGTATACCTCTTAACAAAAGGATTATTGATTTAAAGTAAAAATTGTCATGAATCTACTTTCTAACTCTTTATATTCTGAAGGTTACTGTGATGTTTTTTCATTCTAATTACTAACCTAATTTTATTGACCTAATTCCAATAAAATTACTGTTATCAGAACCTTAAATTTGAGACTTCCTTTGAACTCAGATTGCAAACTCAAGATTAAATATTTAATTCTACTTTTCTTTGTAGGCCTATGAAGAATACACCAGCAAGCTAGATGCACTTCAACAACGGGAACAACAATTATTAGAGTCCATGGGGAATGGAACTGATTTTTCTGTTTCTAGCTCAGCCTCAACAGACACAGTTACATCTTCTTCCTCTTCTAGCCTGTCAGTGGCACCTTCATCTCTTACAGTTTTTCAGAATCCCACAGATGTGTCAAGAAGCAACCCCAAGTCACCACAAAAACCAATTGTTAGAGTCTTCCTGCCCAACAAACAGAGGACTGTGGTAAGTGAATTTTGTATGTCTTCATCTTGCCTGCTGTATCTTCTTTGTAATTTTTAGACAGAAAAAATATAGAATACTATATTATGTTGTGTTAATCTGATTGTAAACTGCATATTTTTCCCAAACCAGTCTTGTATAAAACCTAAATGCAACCAAATAATCAGTGTTATTTTTCAATGCAAACTTCTATTTTTCCTTTTAAAAAATGACTCAATTTAAGTGTGATTCTGATCTATATTTGAACCAGTATGATAATTTGCAAAAAGATTGTGCCAGTTAGAGATAATATAAATATAATTCTTTGGTATTTCATTAAGTGCAACATTTTTTCTCTCTCTCTCTTTTTTTTAATTAAAGCTTTTTATTTGTATAACATATGTATGGGGAGTTCCCCAGCATTGATCTTTACAAAGCTTTCCATTACAAATTTTACCCCCAGTCCCCTCCCCTCCCCTAGATGGCAGGAAGTCCACTACATGTTAATTATGTTGAAATACTTGACAAGTTGTGCAAGAAAAATCCTATCTGGGGCAGCTAGGTGGCGCATTGGATAGAGCACCAGCCCTGAAGTCAGGAGGACCTGAGTTCAAATTTGGTCTCAGACACTTCCTCGCTGTGTGACCCTGGGCAAGTCACTTAACCCCAATTGCCTCAGCAAAAAAAAAAAAAAAAAAAAAATCCTATCTAAAAAAAAAAAGAAAATCAGAGAAAGGAAACACAATGCAAGCAAACCTCAATAGAGAGCATGAAAATGTTATGTTATGGTCCATATTTCATATCCCTCTCTTTGGGTGTATACGGTCTTCTTCAGTGAACATTTGGAACTGGTTTGAGACAATTCTTTGTTAAGTGCAACATTTTTAAGAAATGTGTTTGTGTTGTGTTCAGTATGACAAGACACTATTAATCTAATTACAGTAAAGATGATATCAAAGTCTTTTATTTGACATCCTCTTTTTATAACTCAGTCTAAAGCCAAATTCTACACAAAAAGTTACTAGTTTAATTTGGAAAGTTAGGAGTAGAAGAATGCCTTAATAAAATATGGTATATGAAGGTGGTGAAATACTATCATGCTGTTAAGAAAAGATGAAAGGGATTTTACGAAAACCTGGGAGGACTTTAATGAACTAATGCAGAGTGAAGTGAGCAAAACCAGGAGAACATTTTATGCAAAAACAACATTATAAAGATAAACGATTTTGAAAGACTTAAAAATTCTGATTAACATACTTATCAACTTTAATTCCAAAGGATTCATGATAAAAGATACTGTCCACTTCCACATATGACTGATGTATTCAGAATGCAGATTTAAACATCTTTTCCTTTTATTTCTTTTTTCTGATTGGGACATAGCTAATAAGGGAATTTGTTTTACTTAACTACATATAGTTGTAATGAATTTTGTTTTTCTTGCCTTCTCAGTGATTGGAGTTGAATGGAAATGAATTTGGAATTTAAAATAAAATTGAATTAAAAAAAAAAAGAAATCACAAGTCATTGAAAGAAAAAATGAGTATAATACTAGGCAAAGTGGTAATGATCCAAAGATGAAGTTAGGCATAGATAGACAAATCCCTTCAGAATCCAAAGGTGAGGAATACTCAGATAACTGTAATATAAGGCAGATTGTGGTTGAAACAATATGCAGTGGGAAATTTGAGAATGGAAAAATCATTTTTAGTTGTTAGGCATTGAGAATTTAATTTGGGGAGAGGGAGGATTCAAAGAACAAAGAAGCTTCAAATTTTTAAGGGGCCAAGGACATCTTTTGCAGATGGAAATAACAGTTTAGTTCAGGGAACACATAGTTAGCAGTCCTGAAGAGCTAAGGCCTAACACTGGCATGCAATTGTTGGTGAGTAGATCTTTTATCAAGGACTTATGGGAAAATATCAACACGAATCACAGAACCTGAGTTGAAAGAAACTTCAGTGGTTCTAGTTTAGTCTTTATCTGAGTAGAACTACATCCCCAAAATGGTCATTAAAGATTTCCACTATATGTTGAAGTAATTTTTGGATATCTTCTTAGGAAATATTTCTTTGAAGGATGCCCATCAATTGGAGAATGGCTGAATAAATTATGGTATATGAATATTATGGAATATTATTGTTCTGTAAGAAAGGACCAACAGGATGATTTTAGAGAGGCCTGGAGAGACTTGCATGAACTGATGCTGAGTGAAATCAGCAGAACCAGGAGAACATTATACATGGCAACAACAGGACTATATGATGATCAATTCTGATGGACATGGTTCTCTTCAACAGTGATGTGATTCAAACCAGTTCCTATTGTTCAGCGATGAAGATAGTCATATACACCTAGGGAGAGGCCTGGGATCTGAATGTGGACCACAACATAGCATTTTAACACTTTCTGTGAATATTTCCTTGCATTTTGTTTTCCTTCTTAGATTGTTTTTTTTTCTTCTTCTTTTTCTCTCTTTCTAGATCTGATTTTTCTTGTGCAGTAGGGTAACTGTATAGATATGTATGTATGTATATATATATATATATATATTGGATTTGTCATATAATTTAACATATTTAGCATGTATTAGACTACCTGTCATCTAGGGGTGGGGGTGAGGGGAAAGAAGGGAAAAGCTTGGAACAAAACAAACAAAAAAAAGTTTTGCAAAGGTCAATGTAGAAAAATCAATCACTCATATGTTCTGTAAATAAAAAGCTTTAAAAAAAGAAAGGAAGGAAGGGAGGGAGGGAGGGAGGGAGGGAAATATTTCTTTGGATAGAACCAAAATCTGTCTTCTCCATTTGTTGAAGTAATTTTTGGATATCTTAGGAAATATTTCTTTGGATAGAATCAAAATCTGCTTTCTCCAGCTTCTAACCCAGTAATTCTTAAATTTGGGTGCATTTACTTTAAAAAACAAACAAACAAAAAAAAAAAAGCCCTGAAATTTTTTGGAGTCATATTCCAGTATAGTAAGTTTGCATTGTAACTTAATGTATTTTATTTTATACATTTGAAAACTTTATCTTAAAATAGGGTTCATAGGCTTCATCACTTGATTCTGGGCATTCTCTCTGGCTATCTCCAATGCTTGGATTGCTCTCTTTTTTCAATCTGATACTGATATTCCTGGCTTCCTTTTAAATTCCAGACTTGTAAAAATATAGTCTGTTCTCATTACCTTAACTTTCTTACCACTCACTCACTCCTATCTCCTTTTAGTATAGCTTAATTTGGGGACATGTTTTTCAGATGCCTGAGATCTCTAATTTGAAATAACTCTTAGGCAATCTCACACTCAGTGTACCTCAGACCAAAAACTCTACCCTCTCTCCACTTATATCTGTTCTTCTTCCAAACTTGCCTACTCTGTTGTAGATACCACCATCCTCCTAATAACCCAGATTAAAACATTAATAAATACTGACTTTTCCCTCTGCTTCAACTGGTTGTATCCAGTCAGATGCCAAGTCCCCATGAATTTTTCTTCCATGGCATCTAGCTCATCATTTACTCATTCTGTCTTTTAGCACCTGTCACTTAGTTTAATAGCTACCAAATTAATGTGGCACAAGTTTAATAATGTCAGCCTGCTTCCTAAAAACCTTTAGTACTTTCTTTTTACTTCTAGAATAAAAAACCCAAGTTCTTAATCAGGTCAAGAGTTAAGTAACTCATACTCACTGCGTTCTAGGCACTGTGCTAAGTGTTTAGGGTATAAACACTGACAAAAAGAAAGGCAATCCCTGTCCTCAAGGAGTTTACTTTAAAGGAGGAAATATCACACATTAAAGGGAGCCAGTAACTGGAGGGAGTTGTGGAGAGAAGCAGAGCTGGCAGAATGAGTCTGTCTTTCTAGCCTTGGTTCAGATTTATTCCCCTTCTCACTCTCTGCATTCCTAATTGTTCCTGGATTTCTTATAACCTCTTCATTTTTTTCAAGAAATCAACTTGCTATTTTCCTCTATGTAGCTGTCCCTGATTGCCCCTGGTTTCCTTTCTTCAAATACTCCTAAAGCACTGCCTCATC
>JAJPUD010000751.1:290435-309109 GCA_023553655.1 Myrmecobius fasciatus | reverse complement strand
TTTTCTTTCTTTCTTTCTTTCTTTCTTTCTTTCTTTCTTTCTTTTCTTTCTTTCTTTCTTTCTTTTCTTTCTTTCTTTCTTTCTTTTCCTGATCCCAGTCAACTCCTACCTTGTATATATCGTATCCATCTGGTAGATTGTGAGTACCTTAAGAGGAGGTTAATCCTTTTATCCTTATTACTTAGTACAAAGTCTTGCACATAGAAAAACTTATTATTTACCTATTGCACTTATCCTTAAGGAAACATATTTCCTTAAATTTCTTTTTGTATTAAAAACATCTCTGCCATCTACTACAGAAATTGAGGATCCTTAAAAAATGTGACTATTATTGACAACATTAAAATTTTTCATGAATTAAATGCCATCAAAGGCCATCCTTCCATACAAGGCTACCTTCTTTTTTGTTCTACTTGGTTAGAGTATTTATGACCTAAACTTTGAAACTTTGGATAAGTAACTTTTTATAACTATTATCTTTATTGCCTTATGAATGAACCAGGGTGTAGCACCTAATCTAGAAAGGTAAAGCTCTCCATCAAAGACTTTATTCGGTTTTAGTTGCTGTGTCTTTCCCTTCCTGCTCTTCCAGCTTCCTCACGGTGCTCACTTTAGCTTAGCATACAGAAATTGTTCAGTTGCATAAATAAACTTTAATGTAAGTATATTTCAAATACAAATTAGATATAATTGAGATTAAAAAATTCAACAATACAATTTCATGTTACTCAACTTAGCACAAGTT
Organism: Myrmecobius fasciatus; assembly: GCA_023553655.1. NCBI lineage: Eukaryota > Metazoa > Chordata > Mammalia > Dasyuromorphia > Myrmecobiidae > Myrmecobius > Myrmecobius fasciatus. Next base: position 308,364 of record JAJPUD010000751.1, on the reverse strand, counting down.
TAGTACAAGGGACACTCCAATTCCAAATTATCCCCATTTTTACTCCTTTTTCCACAAGCTCTGAATCTGAGGGTTTTGATTATTTTAACTAATTTCCATTCCTACACCATGCTGTTGCTGTTTTTTTTTTTTTAATTAAAGCTTTTTATTTGCAAAACATATGTATGGGTAATTCCTAAACATTAACCCTTACAAAGCTTTCTGTTACAAATTTTTCCCCCCTACTCCCCACCCCTCCCCTAGATAGCAGGATATCCATTACATGATAATTATGTTAGAATACTTAAATCGAATATATGTATAGTTATTGCCACACATCATTTTTTTGTTCAGGAGAAATCGTATCTATAAGAAAGAATAATCTGATAAAGGAAATACAATGCAAGCAAACATCAATAGAGAACATGAAAATGTTATGTTGTGGTCCACATTTCACATCCCTCTCTCTGGGTGTATATGGCCTTCTTCACTGAACAATTGGAATTGGTTTGAAGCATTTCATTGTTGAAGAAAGTCATGTCCCTTAGAACTGATCCTCATATAGTACTGTTGTTGCTGTGTACAACGATCTCCTGGTTCTGCTCATCTCACTCAGCATCAGTTCATGCAAGTCTCTCCAGGCCTCTCTGAAATCGTCCTGCTGGTCGTTTCTTACAGAGCAATAATATTCCATAACATTCATATACCATAATTTATCCAGCCACTCTCCAATTGATGGGCATCCATTCAGTTTCCAGTTTCTAGCCACTACAAAAAGAGCTGCCACAAACATTCTTCATGCTGTTGATGTTAACCCTCTGGTCCCTAAAGGAACAAGTTCCTTTCTTATTTTAAGATTTCTTTTGATTTCTACTCAAAATTCTTTATATTCATCTCCCTTGCTATCTTGGCTAGTTTTCCCTGGCACCAGGGATATAACGGCAACCAAAATCTTTACAAGGAGAAAACTTTAATAGAGTGGACTTCAGAGAGAGTTTTCTTAGTAACAGTGGTAAAGGAAGGGAAAGTAGAATTGGTGGGGTGACATAGCATGAGGAGATGTTAGTAAATGTATGGCCTGTACTAAAGAACATAGAGTTTGAAGGGAGGGATGCCTACCAAGGGTGGAGACCAGTAGTTGAGGGCAAAGTAGTTGGAAGAAGTATAAGAAAAAAAAAAGGTCCAGAGTAGAGGGAAGTTTGTTTGGACATTATTTTGAAATAGGAATTCCAGAAGACTCAGTGAAAGGAGGAGGATGAAGTTGGGGTGTAGTGTGGGACATGAAGTGCTGTGGGTGGCACCTGAATTATAGCCCAAGGAATGTTGCAGGGAAAACGAGGGGTACTGGGCCTTGGTTGCAACCTGCTCCTCAAAGGAAAATCTATTACACATCTTTTCAGTTAAGTTTCAACTTCATTATAATTTTTGGCCCCATTTATATTTATGTTAAGTATTTCAGTTTTAGTTGGTAATTTTTTTCTACCTTATTGGTTATTCAGACAAAGGTCTCACATGTATAATACTGACAGCTAAATTCATGTTTTTAGGTGTTGGTTAAAAAATGGTGATTTAAAAAAAGCAAAAACAATTTTCCATAACTTTGCCACCATCACTTGCTATAGAAATAAAAGAGTCTAGAGTGAAGACCATTGTGTGTGTGTGTGTGTGTGTGTATATATATATATATATATATATATTTTAATGTGTTGCTCTGGCCAACAAATTCATCATTAGTGATAGAGTAATAGACTACTGATAGAGCCTTTCTATGTTTAGTTAAATTGGTCTTCTAACATCAAAAAATCTGTTGTTGGGGCCATATTTGGCTATAAGTACCACACTATATGTGCTATTTTAAAATCAAAGATAACTATGGCAGCAAACCCAAGCAGATTAACCATTAGACAATGTGCTAATGATTATGACTGAGTAGATCTACAGGTTCTGTTATAACTATAGTTCAAATATATCAAAGCGTGTTCAAAATTATTTAATCATAAATTTGTGCCCCAAATGGTTAACCTTTATCAGATCTGTTTGCTGTCTTGAAGAGGGAGGAGGCGTGGGAGAAAAATTTTACAAAGGTGAATATTGAAAACTATCTTTGCATATATTTGGAAAAAATAAAATACTGTTTTAAAAATGAGTATAAAGAGCAATATAAGGAAGTATAGTTTAAATGAGACTGTCCAAAAGTAATATAATTTTTTAAAAATTGTAATCCATCCTCCAGATTCTACACCAGATGTAGTAAGAAGATAATGTTCATAGCAGGAAATCTAACATCATTTTTTTGTTTTTTTAAAAAGTATAATTACCATCAATTCTCCAGCTTCTAGTGCTGTGTTAAGGAAATTTCTTATGAAAGATGATTCTATTAAAAATGGAGTTAATGATAAAAAAAGCTATAATTGTGTTTTGTGATGTGCTATGCTATCAGTATATCCAGATCTTTAGATCATGCTCTTAAGCCAGTTTCTACTTTAGGTAAACTCAAGAAAACTCATACAAAAGAAGTGTAAACAAGTGTGAACCATTGGAAAAGGCTTTTTACAGATAAAGTATTTGCATTCTAAAGGGGATGGGTGGTAGGGTGATAGCAACATTCCCTAAGATGAGAAGAGAAAGAAGGATAGGGAAAATTACCTCACTTAATTGGGGTATGCAAATAGAAGCCTTGGTAAGCCAGGAGGAAGAGCTATTTCATGTAATCTGGTCAAAGGATGGAAGAATTCTTACCTACACGTCCAGAATAAAGGACCACAGGTCCCCCCAAGTTGAGAAAGCTGCTAGGAGAGGAAGCAGAAATAAAGATTTGGGGTTGTTATGTCCATTCAGTGGGTTAATGTTTGTCGAATTGAAATGTTAGAAGGAACCCCCTAGTTAAGGAGATCATCTTCGCCAGCTCTCCCCTGGACTATTGTAGCCTCCTAACTGGTCCCGCTTTAGAGAGGAGGCTGCATGTGCTCCCTGGTGTCATCCTCCACCCCTTACCACTTTTTTGCTTTCCTGTGTATGTGTGTTCTCTCCCCTAGTATTGTTAAGTATGAGGGAAGGTCTCTCTTTTTTGTTTTATTGTATCCCTAGCACTTAATACATTGCCTGGCCTGTTATGGGCACTTAGTGTTTATTGAATTGGATGGAGGTAAATGGGTGGGGATGGGGAACACCTAGGAAGCCAGTAGCCAGGGATTAGAAGAAGTCATTATCTAGTTAATGCCTTGGGGTGGGGGTGGGGGAAAGGGCAGAGGGAAAAGGTGATTATGGCTCTGTACCCATTTCCCTAATTTTACAAAGGAGCAAACTAAGGTCCAGGAAGGATCAATTACTTGCTCATGGATGAAGCAAAAATTGGGGCTGGTATCAGATGCCCTGACCCTGGACAAAATCTAATCCTCCTAGATCCTAGGTAGATTTATCGAGTAGAACCACATAGTGTCTGATAGTCCTGAGCAGAATCCAGTGGAACACAATGCATTTTTGGCTTATTGGTAAAGGAGGGCTTAATGGTAATAAAGGCAACCTGTAGATCTGATGAAATGAGGCAAAACTAAGTAGAAGTAGACCATAAAGACAATAGGTTGGGAAGACTGAATGGAAATCTCCTTTCCTAGTAAATTCCGAGACAGATCTAGGCCCAACATTGAAGGGTTAAATTGCTTCCACATGCTCAGGACTTATATACAATTACAAAACTCTACAGAAATAAAAGAATACTTAGAGAAATATTCTTTGTTGATGCTTTGGTTGCACCAATACAATAAAAATTAGAATACCAATGTAGTTTATACATTTATTATTTATATAGGTAATTACTTAATAGGACTAGATAAAAAATGAATATTGTATACAGTTCATGGAATAAAAGATCAAGAATCTCAAGAAAAATTGTAAAGGGGCAGGTAGGTAGCGCAGTGGATAGCGCACCAGCTCTGAAGTCAGGAAGACCTGAGTTCAAATTTGGTGTCAGACATTTAACATCCTAGCTTGTGTGACCCTGGATAAGTCACAACCCCAATTGTCTCAGCAAAAAGAAATTTAAAAATGTAAAATTGTTAAAAATACAAGAAAAGAGGATCTAGTACTAAGAGATCTTAATAACACACTAATCAGCAGACTACATAAGAAATACTAAGAATTGACTGAACACAGGCAATCGCCTGATGTTGGACAAATATGAGGACATAAACTATTTAGGTAAATACTTCAGGTTCAATAAAAATTGGAATTGACAGAAAAAAAGTTTTAGAATACTATTTTCGGTCATATAATCTAAGAATGGGAATTAAACCTGTGATTTCATGATACAAGGACCCTCTCAGTGAGGAAATTCCTACTAATCTATATTAGTAACCTCACTGTAGCTGATAATGTTGGAGATTGTCTAGAATACTGAGAGATTATAAAACCATCCCAGAGTCACATTGCCTGTAGTTCTCAGGTTATGGACTTGGACCAAGGTCATGGTAGCTCTGAAGCTAATTTTTTATTCATTGTTTCCTCCTGCCTCTCATATATTCTGATAAGCAATTTGAACACAAAAGCTTGCATCCAAAACAATTAGAGGATAATAGAAGGAAGTGCATTTTATAAAAATTGTTAGAACTCAAGAGCTACAAGTGATCATAAAGAAAAACAATTTTGATTTCATAAAATTAAGCTTTTGCTTGAACAAAATAGGTAACTAAATAAAAAAGAGAAGCTGCCAAATTTAAAAAAATCTTCATATGAAATATCAGCACATAATTATATCTAAAATACATAGAATTGATATCACCTTATAAGACCAAGAACCATTTTCTAATAGATAAAACTTCAACATATAATAGAAATGGAAGGTTTCAAAAGAGAAATGCAAACATCAGATCAATTTTTATATGAAAGAAGGTTGCAAGTCATTAACAGTAAGAGAAATGTCAATTAAAACAACTTTAAGGTATACTTTATACCCATTAGATTGGTAAAGGTGAAAAAAGACAATGATAAGTGGCATAAATATACTAAAGAAATACACTAATATACACTTTGATCATAATTCTGGTCTAGCTATACAGATGAATTTTAAGAATTATTTTCTTCCTATTTTCTATTCCTGTTTTGGTACTACCAGCAATTTTCTTGAATGTATTTGAGCTTTTTCCTTGATTAAGTTTGTAAGGGGAGAAAAAGATTTTTCCACCCTGTTGTTTAGTTCACTAGTTAATTTTGGATTCTTAAAATTAACTTTCATTGATGATAATTATAATTTTAAGTATGTGCTATCCTAATAAAAATGCACAGAGTAGTTCTGGTTATAGAAAATATATTGTAAACAAAAAATGCTTTCTTTTAAATGCCATGTGGAAATGGAGAAATTTCTTTTTGTATTTGTGAAAATAAATATTATCTGATCCCTGTCATATAATTTCTGTTCTTTCAGGTACCAGCAAGATGTGGAGTAACGGTTCGAGATAGTCTAAAGAAGGCATTGATGATGAGAGGCCTGATCCCAGAATGCTGTGCAGTGTATAGAAGACAGGATGGGTATGACTTACACAAAGTACTATAGATCTTTGTGAAACTTAGTTTCTCTTAAAGAATAAACTCAGTTTTAGAAGAAGTTATATAATTTGTTCTGAAATGGCTCCAAAGAAATCTTGCTGAACTAGAAAAATATTTTTTTGTTGTTCTATAATCATAGAAGTATAATTGTAGCTGGAGTTTCTTATAATGATTTCACAGCTTCTTAGTAGACTAATTGGAAGTGTAGAACTTTTAATTCCAAACTTGTTCCTTTAAAAGGAGACCTTGGGTTCTACAAGGCTGTGCCACTTTATCACAAGCACTGACAAATCCTCCCTCTTATGCTAGAAAATGTCTGAATGTAGACCCAGCAGAACAATGTGAATCTTTGGTTCATGGGATTCTAAATTCAGAGAGGTTCGTTACCAGAAGGCTGGCCACTAGGTGGTGACTTTTTTTTTGGCCACAGCAACTCATGAAGACTAACTGCTGAGGTAAAGAGAGGTAGTATGACTATTATTTCTGTTGGTGAAGGAGCACCAGAACTGAGGAAGTCACAGATTCTAGAATACGAAAGTGAGTATTTATTGTGCTTGATAATAATAATAATAATAATGCTTCAGTTCTACAGACTATCAGTAATTTTACCCAGTGCTTATTTTTTTTTATTTGAGCATCCTTTCTTCCAAAAGGCTTGTACTCAGCATTTTGTAAAGACCCTAAATTAGTAAATCCTCTAATATTCTCCTTTTGAGGGCATCTTGTCACATGAGTATCCTTTCCTGTGAATGGATAGAAAATTCCGTATGTCTGGTTTTTGGATCCCAGGAACAAGCCATTCTCTACTGTTGTTGGTCTTGGCTGGAGCTGACTGGAAGAACAGAATGCATCTCTCTACCCTGCTGTTTGTCCAAGAGTGATGCATGTATTTGGGGTAAACTTAAAAATCAATTTATTTCCATGCAAATTTCTAACAGTGGAAGACCAGGGAGCCAAAGCTCCCTCATTTATACTACTCTGCCCTTAGTAACCACTTTTCATATCTTCACCATGAGGTATATTAAAAGGATTTTCAAGTATGATAACCAAGAGAAAGACTCATGTCTGCATTTTCTAGAGAGAAGAAGCCTATTGGCTGGGACACTGATATTTCCTGGCTTACTGGAGAAGAACTGCATGTAGAAGTTTTGGAGAATGTTCCCCTAACGACACACAATTTTGTATGTACCCTATGATTTTTGAAATGGTTCCGATGTTCACAAACATGTATTTCAAGTTCCTATGAATGAACTTTTAGGAGAGAGGAGAGAAAATAAGAAAGTAATGATGTAGAGGGATAGCATTGTGTTTCAGGAAAAAGCTTTAATTTCAAGTATGTGATCTTTTTTAAAAAATTTGATAGAAAAGAGTAGGTTACTTCCCCAGAATATGGCCCACAACTGTAGGGCTCATGGTTGAGGCTTGATGGAAACTCCATTATGATGGCGTAAGTTACCATATAAAATTCTGAATCACCTTTGGTGTAAGCCATTCACCTGAAGTCCAGTACACATTAGAGTTAGCCCTTTCTGCATCAGTAGCTTAGGTTTTGATTCTGTGGTTACTTCTTTTTCACTGCTACCTTAGAATTCCTTTATATTCCTCCTTGATGGATTTTTACTCTATCTTATCAACTTGTTGAAGCAATCATTATATCCCAAAATGAGCAAAAGGTTGCAAAGGGAAGGAGAAAGAAAGCATGCTGCTTTCGTGAAAGATACTGGTATTTGAAGGGAAGCTCAGTTGAGGTGGGCATCTTCAGTGCATTTATTATATTTGCATTTTGTGCTTGGTATGTCTTTAATAATGTTTTTGCTACTTGTTACTTCATGAACTAAGGATTGTGAAATGCTAGTTGGTGATTTTGTTTCTTGCAGTAATGTTTTTCCTCCTCCATTATATGTACATAAACATGCATAGTCTGACACACAGTAACATATCCTCCCAACTTCTCCTTTGAGTCTTTTCAATACTTTTTACTCTTGGTAAATAATGGCACATAATGCCAAAGTCTATTCGTGTAAGCATAAATTAAGACTATCCTTTCTCATGTTAGTGGTGAAACATCTCCAATCAGAAATACCAAAGAATTAGCAGAAACCTGTACTAGAGTATTTGATAAACCCTAGGTCATATATCCTGGTTTTGTGAATATCTTTCCCACAAAAATCTTATGGTTGGTTTGATGATCTTCCTGATAGAGCTATTGTTCTGCTGTTCTTCCTAGTTATTCTTTTGAGCATTTTCCCATTAATTAATGAAATGACCTCACTGTGCTTTTATACTTCATTAAAACTATGTTATAATGCTGTCAATTCTACTATACTATTACTAGATGTCATCTAAAATGGGCTCATCTACTAAATTCCACTAAATACTATTATCCTATGGAAAATGCTAAAATGTATATAGTTCATTGTCATACATATCCTCAAAGGTGATTTGTAAAAATAATTTGGAGAGAAAACATTTTATAGACTATTGAGATGTAACTCTCTTAAATGCATGAATGAAATTTTATGCCTAACTATAAATTTGGAGAAGCAAATTCCCCTTGATTTAAAATATGGAGGAATAGTTGAGTTAATTGTCCTAAACATTCTTTTTCTCTAATTTGCCTATGTATCATTTGTTAAGTTAGTAATTGTTGTCTCTTTATTACTTTATACAAATAATACATACCTGTCTTTTATCTTGACCTCTAAATATATTAGCATTCCTAATTTTTCACTTGGAAATTATGTGTTATTCTTTAAAAAGTGTTTGTTGATTGATGTTAAATACCTGTTTCAGTGTTAGTATGATCCTTCTTTATGTAAGAGTTTTCTTAGAATTTTTTTGATTAAAGATTTGCTTTTGAAAATGACAGAGAAAGCAAGAAGAAATATATCTAATTATTTGTAAATTATTTGTCAGGTTTTCCAAAATCTTGTTTTTAATAATGCTGGTATCTTGTGTTTTAGGTACGGAAGACATTTTTCACTTTAGCATTCTGTGACTTTTGTCGAAAGCTGCTTTTCCAAGGTTTCCGCTGTCAAACATGTGGTTATAAATTTCACCAACGCTGTAGTACAGAGGTGCCACTGATGTGTGTTAATTATGACCAGCTCGAGTAAGTAATCCAAAGTGTCTTCTGCTTTTAGTTTTAGATTCCTCACTATATTCTACAGGTTTTCTTCATTGCAAATTATATGCATACATGTTGAAAGTTAAGTTAAACAAAGGAGTTTCCATCCCCAAAAATGTATCATTGGAATAGTATTGTATATCCAGACTCTTGTCACATCCTAATTCTGGTCCAACTATCCAGTTAACACTTTTTATTCAGTATTTGTTTTCCTAGAGGAAAAAAGTTTAAAGATTAAATGCTCTTCTCTAAAAATATATTAATACATCGAGCTATTGTTTTTGATTAATTTCAATGGTAAGCTTTTTGATATATGCTTCTCTGGTTCTATTATCTCCTTTTGAAATTACTTTTTCCCCCTCCAAATTGACTTAGAAGCAAAATTCGTTGGTCACTTATTTTGTTTACAGAAATTTATAAAAGCCTGTTCTTTGCTTCATAGTATATCATGAAAATTCCATATACTACATTTTCCATTTGCCTAGTTTCCTTTCCTAAAATAATTCACACACATTTATATTTCCCATTATGGCTTTATCTTCTCCTGTGGCTGTGTCATTTGAACCAATAGTTAGACCTCTTTACTTTGACTAAATTATAATATTTCTAACTTTAAAAATAATAACTTTATATTTCTGTGAGGTTTCTGACTGGGTTGAACTTTCAATTAAAATGTCTTTGATAGCTAACATTTTACCTTTGAAGTAATTATTAAGGGTTTCCTTGTTTTTTTATTCTAATTCTTTAACTGCCATGAATATTTTTTTAGACTATGCAGGAATTTTTTTCTAAATTGCCAGAAGGTTTTTGAGCTTTATTTTTAGATTATGCTGTAAATTTAAAAAGTTAACTTCATTAATTAAGCAAAATGACAACCAGTTGAGTTTCTTTCAACATTTGTTTTTAAATATGGAATTTGGCCCGTGGTTTTCCTGTTAATGCATTTATATATTGTGGTGTTTAAAACTTCTGGGTTTTGCACAAGTTAGGTTTGCTTTGTTTTATTTTTGTTTTTGCCTCACAGTTTGCTGTTTGTCTCCAAGTTCTTTGAACACCACCCAATACCGCAGGAGGAGGCCTCATTAGGAGAGACCACCCTTACGTCGGGATCATCCCCTTCAGCACTCCCCTCAGATTCCATTGGGTATGATTCGACTACTGCTGTTCAGTGACATGCTATTTCAAAATTGATCTTTGTCCAGATTTTAGATGATTCTTTAAAATTTAATTTTGAACTATTAACAAAATTAATTTTTCAAGCTAATTTCTTATTTTTATAATCAAGTAGGTATTTATGTGCATCAGGTTAAATGAGATTAAAACCGACACAGTAAGATGTTTCAGGACCCTTTTCTCATCAATATGTTAATTAGAAAATATGTACTAAGTACTTATTATGTGCTTTGTACCAGGGTATTTTCTGTGAGGAATGCATACAAAGTTTAATATGATCCTTGTTCTCAAACAGATTATAGTTTGTTTAAGAAGGACGCATTTAAGACATGAAAAAATATTAAATAATCAAAGATCATATATTATTAACTGCCTAGTGTGGGGGTTGAAACTATTAAGTATTGTGAAAGTTTAGAGAAGGGGTAGATAATTGGTAATTGTTAGTCAGCGTAGCTTAACTTGGAAGGAAAGATTTGAGTTGGGCCTACAAAGCTATATAGGATCTAGATAGACCATGGGTTCTTTAGATCAATTCAGGTAAAAGAAACATTGTAAGCACAGACACAAATCGAGTATGCTACATTCTTGGGATGTTATTAAGACTAGCTCTAAGGTAATATTCCTAAATTTAACTGCATGCTAAAGACATTGGTTTTGTATATCTTCTCATTTGACGAAGCCTTTTACCTAACCAATTATTGATTTTCATTAATTCAGCTCATATTTTTTGAAGTTAGCTGCATCATGAGGTATCAAGTTACCCCTCACTAAAGATCTTCCAAAAAAAAAAAAAAAAAAGGCTAGTTCATGATTTTTCTCATATATTTTGGAGGGGGGATTCTTGTTCAAGTCCCCATTGGAATAGTAATCTTTGAGGTTCCTTCCACTTCTGAGATTCTGTGATATGGACAAAACTAGAGTAGTCCAAGCAAGGAGAAAAGAGAGTCCAAGTTCAAAAGTGGGAATACAGAGTTGTAAACAGACTTTGGTATTTAGATGCTACATGTGAGGGAAAGGAAATTGTCATAATTCTGAGGACATATATATATATATAGGAGATAGTTTCAACAGTGGATCTCAGAAGTCAGAAGGAGAGACAGACAAATTTGGGTGAAAAGATGATAATTTTTCAGTGACTTTCCACATTAACTTACTGTATGCAAGCTTTATTATACATTTTCATTCATTCCCTACCTTTTTTTTTTTCTGGTTGCATAAATTAGATTTAAAAATAAGCAGGTATTACTTTTAAATATTTATTAAGTAGCTAATACAATTGAATTTTATATTTGTTTTCTCCACTACTGCTTTGATTAGAGCTGCACCTAACAATTGCTTTCTGGATTGGTAATGTGATCCTCAGCCTTTTCCTTACTACTGCTTTTCTATAATTTATATTTTTGACATAACTTCTTTTTTAATACTTTTATTAAAACAATACTTTTTGTGCTTAATATTGGAGGAGTATCCTTCACAAACTTCTAACAGTTTTTATCATTCTTCTCAATTGACTATTTAATACACAGTAATATGCCAAAAGGTAAGACTGATTATGCATCAACATATATAAAGTTTTCTTTGACATTGGTGAAATATACCATACTAGAAATGAACTGTCAAATCTGATTCTTCTGAAACAAATCCGACAAGTGCTGTGATCTTTTCTTTTTATGGTTGTTTTCTGGTCACCTTTGCACAATTTAAGAAATCACAAGTCTTTTGCCAATAATTATCTTGACTTGGACTATTTCATGCATTGTGAATAAATCAAGAGGATTTAAATAATCAAAAGGAATAAATGTAATTTCTTCAGTGTCCAATTTAAGAAGTAGTTAAGCCAATATACATTATTTGTACTTTCAATATTTATCACATTAATTTTATGTTCCTCTACTAGGGCATATACTTTTAATTATTTTCCCAATCCCCAAGAATAATATGGAATAATATGTCACATCCCTCAGATTCAAGTGACTTCATTATTGAAAATATTTTCCATGTGCTAGTAACCAAAAATTATGCCTCACTAGATAATTTGTGGCTGGGGATTGATCACAAGATCTTAGGACTAAGGTTCATGACAGTTGGTTATTGTGCGTATAACTTCTGCCTATATAAAACATGTATACATGTATCTTGTGACTTGAGAATCCAAAAAGGAAGTCCAGGCAACTGACATAGTACCAATTTACCCTCTGATGTAATCTTTTGTTGTAAGGAACATCAGTTTTAAAATAGCCCTGATAATTTTAATTTTCCTATTAAATGACATGAATTAAATAATAGTGGCAGTTAGTATTAAATTAAGAAGCAGTGTTGGCATTGAGCAATGCAGTATAAATACAGTGGTACTACACTTAAATCCTCGTCTTGCACTCTTTGTACCATCATTTATATCTGTTCCATTTGCTAATACTACCATTGGTACCTTGTTTCACACCATCAACTTTTAGGAACATTTATATTCACATCCCATAACACACCTATGTGTTCCCATTGAGGTTAGCTTTTGCATTTGTATATGCATTCCCCCAGTTATTTTCTTTTTGATGGCCATAAATGCTAATGTTTCTTTCTGAACTTTCTTCAGTTCTCTTCTGTATACTTAAAATGCTTCAGTGACTGTTTTTTAATACCCTGTTCTTCTTCACTGAATTTTCTCTTCCCTCATACTAAAAAGAAAAATACAAATAATAAATATCAAATAAAGTGAGTCCATATAGTATCAATGTCTAAAAACATGTCTCATTCTGCACTTTGAGCCCATCACTTTACTGGCAGAAGGTGGGCAATATTCTTAATTATCATTATAGTTCCTTTAGAGACATGGTTAGGGATCTGCATTAATTGGAGATTTTAAGTCTTTTTTTCAAGCTGTATTTCTTTACATTATTATCACTGTGTAAATTGTTCATCTGGTTCTGCTCCCTTCTCTCTTCATCATTTCAAATTCCTAGTCTCTTTCATCATTTCTTCTTTAAGTTATCCTTTCTTGGGGCTGCCTTCTAAAACAGCTATAAAGGCATTCTTACACCTCATGTGGCCCAACAAATTTGTATTCAGTTTCCTCTTACAATTAAGGCATTACTCCTATCTTTGCTTGAAGATCTCCAGTGAAGGGGAACTCATTACCTCCAGAGGTAATCCTTGCCACTTTTAAATAGCTGTAATTGTTAGGAAGTTTTCTTGACATCAGGCTTAAATTTGCCATTTTGCAACATCTATTCATCTTTCCTGTTTCTTCCCTCTAGGAGTCAACAGAAAAAGTTTGTTTTTTCTACATGACAGCTTTTCCAAGTATTTTTGCAAGATAACTTTCAGTTTTTCCCTAAATCTCTTCTCTAGGATAAGTAACTGCTACTACTTTAAGTGATCTTTATATGACTTAGATCCAAGACCATTGGTTGTCTTCTAGGTGACTGTGCAGAGAAGTGATCATTATACGCCACATGTAGTCAGACCAGCATAAAGGGACAGCCACCTCATTTATGGAAGCTATTCCTCCTCTTTTTTTTTTTTTTTTAAACTTTTTTTAAAATTGTGAACTTTTAAAAAAAGGTATTTCCATATATAATAGCATAAATGGATTATATATGCAACTATGCCTCTTCATTTCTTAATACTATTTTTTTATTGACCCTTTTTTCGGTACCACAATTGCCAGCTTCAGTTCCCACCCCAATTAAAAACCTAGGAAAGAAAAAGTAAAGGGGGAAAAAATACCCTTTGTCTATATGACCCTAGGCAAGTCACTTAAACCCAATTGCCTCAGAAAAAAGAAAAATACTCTTTGTAATAGATAAGCATAGTCAAGTATGCAAGACATGGAAAAAGGGGTAGGAGAAATGAATCTCATGTGGACCTTAATTTTTTTTTTCATTTTATTAAAGCTTTTTATTTGCAAAACATATATATGGGTATTTTTTCAACAATGACCCTTGCAAAGCTTTCTGTTACAAATTTTCCCTCCAGCCCCCACCCATCCCCTACGTGGCAGGAAGTCTAATACATGTTAATTATGTTAAAATATTTGACAGATCGAACATGTGTATACATATTTTTACAGTTATCTTGCTGTGCAAGAAAAATTGGATCTACAAGAAAAAAAAAATATGAAAAGGGAAACCCAATGCAAGCAAACATCAATGGAGAGCATGAAAATGTTATGTTGTGGTCCACATTTCACATCCCTCTCTCTGGGTGTATATGGCTTTCTTCACTGAACAATTGGAACTGGTTTGAAACATTTCATTGTTGAAGAGAGCCATGTCCATCAGAATTGATTATCATATAGTATTGTTGTTGCCGTATATAATGATCTCCTGGTTCTGCTCATTTCACTCAGCATCAGTTCATGCAAGTCTCTCCAGGCCTCTCTGAAATCGTCCTGCTGGTCATTTCTTACAAAACAATAATATTCCATAACATTCATATACCATAATTTATTCAGCCATTCTCCAATTGATGGGCATCCATTCAGTTTCCAGTTTCTTGCCACTACAAAAAGGGCTGCCACAAACATTCTTGCACATGTAGGTCCCTTTCCCTCCTTTAAGATCTCTTTGAGATATAAGCCCAGTAGAAACACTGCTGGGTCAAAGGGTATGCACAGTTTGATAACTCTTTGAGCATAGCTCCAAATTGCTTTCCAGAATGGTTGGATCCGTTCACAGTTCTACCAGCAATGTATCAGTGGTGGACCTCACTTTTATGTTTTGTATATTCATGTATACCTCATGTAGCCCAATTATGAGAAGTAGCATGTTCCACCCTCATCTTTCTCTTTTCTACATCAATGTATCCCTTTTATTCTTTTTTTCCCTCTTCAGACTTTCAGAACAGAACCAAACTATTCCAGGACCTTTTTTTTTTTTTTTTTTTTTTTCTTATTTAGCTCTCTCTATACCCTTTGAAGAAATCAAACTTCTGAAGAGATGCTTGTTTCTTCTTTCCCTATTAAAATGTTCACTTTACTTCATTAAACAGCTTCTTCTAATTCCTCATATAAACTTACTTCTTTATCTTTCTCTGGTCTTTTCATCCAAAATGTCTTAAAGTCCTCCTGAATTAAAAGTCCATTTTTCTTCCTCTAGAATTACATTCAGCTGTGTAGGAATGAGTTATTCTTGGTTATAAGCCTTTTAGAATATTATATTCTCTCATTTGTAATAGAAGCTGCTGAGTCTTATTCTCAAGTATTTTTCTTGCAATAGATTGCTTATCCTTAGATTTAAGAGTACTGGATTTTAGTTAGCTCTGATATTCCAAGAATCTTCTTATTAGGACTTCCTTTTTTTCTTTTGAATCTCTACTTACAGATCTTCTCTCTCCTCTTTGGGGAATCACTTGGTTTATAATAATATTTTATATTTCTTTGTGTTTCCTTTGATTCATTCATCTCTGTGGTTTCAATTCATGATTTTTTCCAAGGACCAGGCTCTGCCCTTCTTCTACACTTGGGTGGAGTGGCCAGCCCTGCTTGTTTTCACCTTGGGTCATTTGGATACCACTAATAACCTCCACTTGCTGGAGTTAATCTCTTCCCTTGGATCTTTGAGATTCAGACCTCTGGGTCTTCATTGGTTTCTGTGGCAACTCAGGGCAGAATGTTAAGGACTTCAAAAATTGTGGGCTTAGGGCTTTCTGTTCTGGACCCTATAGCATCATCTTGAGTGCTTCCTATTTCCCCTCATTAACTTCTAAGATTCTTCATTCTGGGGCTTTTTAAGGGAAGTACTATGCTCTGGACACAGAACCTTGTAGGCTACACATGTGCTTGGCCTATCATTGGTTGTCTAGGAAAACTACCATGCACTGAGAGTAGTGGGCCTTCTTTCCTAAATGCCTACCAGCTTCTGGCTGGTATTGTTCTGGGATGGAAGAAGTCACATAGTTTCTCATCATATTTCTTAATCATTATTTGGTCAAGTACAAAATTCAGGGTTTTGCTAGATTGTATGAAATGCCTCTTGTTCAAGTAGTCATTTTGGCTGGAATTCACAAGATGAGGCAGTTGATGCCTAAAACTAGTTGTTAACTTTCTCAGGGTCACATAAACAGTAAACACAAAAACTGCAGCTTGAATTTGTGGAGTTCACTGCCTCTTATATCATACCTTCCCCTCTTTTATATAAGGCAAAAGAACTTATTTTGATACCCTGACTCTCAAGGGAAGTGTAACTACACAGAATTTTAGAGCAGTCATGCTTTAGAATATTTCTTCTATAGAGTTAAGGATCTTGAGACATGGAGCTATGTCGGTTTTAATCCCAATTTTTTCATCCTACAGCATCCAGTGTTCACACTCTTATTTTATATCATTAGGTCAAGTGACTTTTTGAAAGAGATGAAAAAAAAATAGTACATTTACTTAGACTTACTATATGTTATCATAAATTCTGTATTTATAGTGCTAGATTAGTAGGAATTTTAGTAAAAAGTTTGTGTACCAATTTCTTTGGCTAATTAAGAGTAACTACATATTCTAGGGAGTCCTTTATTTTAGTTGCCTCTCTCTTTAATGATGCATAGCATCATTAGCCTAGAATAATTGTATACCACTTTTCATAAGATCATTGTTAAAATGGGGACTTAATAATTCTTTGACTATGGCATGCACTGCTCACAATTCTAACAAGCTATGGATGCCTTTCTAACGGTAAGTCTTGCTTGCTTTACTAGCACAATTTGTGAACTACAAGGAGAATTCACTCTGACCTCTCTCATTGTTCACTCTGAGATAGATATAGATATAGATATTTGTCTTTCATTCAGTTATACCTAAGGATGAGAAATTGTTATCCTAAATCACATTTTCAACTTAGCTGACTGACTATGATCCTGAGCAAATGAGGATAGCAAATAAGATGGCTAACCTCATCCAAAAAGAACTCTTATTCAATTCAGGCTTTATATGCAGGTCTGTACTTATATTAAAAAGTAAGCTCATGTTGAATATAATCAAGATTTGTCTGAGAAGCAAGGTAGCACCTTCTTTTGAATAAAAGTTAGAGATTTATCCTTTTTTTTTTCTTTAAGAAGTAAAAGATTCGCCCCTCTAAAAAGTCAGCTTTTTTTTTTTTTTTGCATATCACTGAACAGCAGGAGCAGCCACTTCGTTTCAAAAAATCTTTATAAATGTTTGAGACTAAAATTTATATCAGAATTAGCTCATATAACAATTTTAAAGATGGTAGAGGTTTAATAGCCTCTTTACTTTTGATTTGGTACTAGAGACTTGGGTTTATTAATAGAATATTCCATTGATGAATCTAGTATTCAGTTGCTATTAGTTGTTTAGGATATTTTCCCCCTATATTGCAAAAGAGTCATTTTCTAAAAGCATACTTTTCCCCCCTCAGAATTCTGTTTATCAACATGTTAAAAATCAGTGGGCCTGTTTTCTGCTAATTTATTAATATGATTATTCTTGCCCCATCTATTCACTTGGATAATAGCATACAATTGTCCTCAAGAGTTCTAGAAATGAAATTTCCATGATGTGTTCAAGTGGAATAAAGACATATTTTAGACCAACTTTAATTTGAATTGACTTTTCCAATGATTCTCACTGGACAGTAGTCATTTGTTTTAAGCATCGTTGTCTATTAGATTTATTTGAGAGTTGTTTACCACTTTCTGCTTCCTCCTCCCTCAAAATATATTAAATTCTTATCTTCTGCTAAAATCTTCCCTCCTTCCAAACCTTCCCCCCTTTTTAACTCATCTTCAAGATACTTGGATTGCCTTTATGTCATTCATGAAAAGAATTTTCTTCAGCTTGAACTATTATGTGGTCTTGTACAAAGATCACATATTTTTTAAGATTACCTTTGCATTTCTAATCCTGAAGTTATGTCAATCAATATATTAATGCATTATCTATTACCATGTCTCAGAATTTGGAAAGATGATTTTCTGTTATCATTTTGCATATTAGACATCTGAAGTATGAAAAATTTAAGGGACATAAATATGTATCCTAAGTTTTATTCCATTTTCTATCTTATTTTGCAATGAATGTTGGTTTAAAAAATGTTACACGTGATTCCTTTCCCCTCAGCTCTAATATTCCAGATTTCCCTCTACTTTCTGTGTATGAAATACACA
>JAJPUD010000751.1:233149-290425 GCA_023553655.1 Myrmecobius fasciatus | reverse complement strand
CTCTAATATTCCAGATTTCCCTCTACTTTCTGTGTATGAAATACACAGAAACATAAGGAAGTTGAGCATACTTCTCATCTCATTCTATTATTGGTTTTAAATTCAAATATTCTCTCCTTAATAATCTATTTTACTTCCTTTGGTGACTTTCTTCCATAGTGTATATCCCTTCAGGCTTCTGTATAATTTCCATACACATCCATGTTATCTTATCTGCCTAACTTCTTTATGACTACTACCCTTTTTACCTCAATTCTTCATTCTTTGTTAAGCTCTCTTTTCACTTCCAAGACACATTCAATTTCATTCTCTTATTTTCAGTCTATCTCTGGCTTTTGGGCCAAATTTTTCATTTTAGTGAAAAAACAATCAACATTAATTTTCTGTTCTTTATCTTCATTTGCTCTTTCTGCCTGTCATTTAATATTTTTGGCAGGTGATAGTCACTCTAGGCTGCTGGGAAAGCTTCCACCAGTGGGGGAAAAACTGTTGATGAATTCAGCTGAGACATTTGGTGGTCCTAAAGGTTATTTGAGGACAATCCTGAATTTTTTAAAAAATTTTATTAAAAAAAAGAAAGAAAGAAAAACAGAAAAGGAAAACAAAACAGAACATTGTTATATGTTCAACAGAACATCAGAGAGGATTCAAAATATATAATAATAAATTAACATCTTTACTTTCTTGTAGGTTGTTCTCTGTTACATACTTTTTAACTTTATTCTCTTTTCCCCTTTCATCCCCCCATCTCTCCCAAGCAGGCTATAATTAAGCAAGAATATATTTATATATACTTATATAGATACATGCATACACATACATACCTCCTTGCCTCCCCCACACACACATACACCTTTCCCATCCCTGCTGACTCTCTGCTTTAATTCTGCTTAATTTGCCTTGTTATTACTTAACTTCCTCCCACCCATGGATCCCACCCTTTTGCTTCTCTCTCTGCCCATCCCTCCCCACTTATTTCTTTAAAGATTTTGGAGGGTGCTATCCTCTTCCTGGTATATTATGTAGTGTTGATTATTTAACCTATTTCCAATGTGAGTAGATTTTCAGAACTACGAGCCCTCCTTCTCCCTCTAATGCCTCTGTGTATTTTTCCTCATTTGTATAACATAATTACTCTTTTTACCTTAACTCCATCGCAGTCTTTCTTTTGAGCTACCCAATTGATGATGTCACTCTTAAGCATATGGTATACATATCCATGTAAAAAACAATGTTAAGTTCCTTGAAATTGATCTTTGATATCATATGTTAAATTTCTTATTGAATTAGGATTTGGTTGAAAGAAAATCCTGAAAATCTGCAAGTTTGTTGAATGTCTCTTTTTTCCCATTCAGTATTATGGATAATTTTGCTGGATATATTTTTGGCCAGAGACCTAAATCTTTTGATTGCAAATGATTTTAGGACCTATAGTCTTTTATTGTGGCTACTAATAAGTTCTGTAAAATTATAATTGTAGCTCCAGCATATTTAAATTGGTTTTTTCTTGTTTTTTTGCAAAATTTTCTCTTTGATCTGGGGATTTTGAAATTTGGCAATAATATTCCGATGTGTTTTCCATAAAGGATCTCTTTGAGGTGGTGATTGGTGAATTTTTTGTTTCTACTTTCCCCTTATGTTCTATCGTTACAGGACAATTTTCTTGGATTATTTCTTACATTATTATATAGTCAAGGTTCTTTTTTTTGGACACAGCTTTCAAGAAGCCCCATTATTCTTATATTTTCTCTTCTTGATTCATTCTCCAGACCTATTGTTTTTCACATTCTGTGCTTTTTTCATTCTTTACATTCTATTTTGTTACTTCTTGGTCTCTTATGGTTTCATTGGTTTTCCTTTTCCCAATTCTAATTTTCTTCTTTTTTTTTTTTTATTAAAGCTTTTTATTTGCAAAACATACGTATGGGTAGTTCTTCAACATTGACCCTTAAAAAGCTTTCCACTACAAATTTTCCCCCCTAGTCCCTATCCCCTTCCCTAGATGGCAGGAAATCTACTACATGTTAATTATGTTAAAATACTTGACAAGTCAAATATATGTATACCTATTTCCACACGTATCATTTTTGTGCAATCATATCTACAAGAAAAAAAATCTGAGAAAAGAAACCCAATGCAAGCAAACATCAATAGAGAACATGAAAATGTTATGTTGTGGTCCACATTTCATATCCCTCTCTCTGGGTGTATATGGCTTTCTTCACTGAACAATTGGAACTGGTTTGAAACATTTCATTGTTGAAGAGAGCAATGCCCATCGGAATTGATCATCATATAATATTGTTGTTGCCATGTATAATGATCTCCTGGTTCTGCTCGTTTCACTCAGCATCAGTTCATGTAAGTCTCTCCAGGCCTTTCTGAAATCATCCTGCTGGTCTTTCTTACAGAACAATAATATTCCATGACATTCATATACCATAATTTATTCAGCCACTCTCCAATTGATGGGCATCCTTTCAGTTTCCAGTTTCTAGCCACTACAAAAAGGACTGCCACAAACGTTCTTGCACATGTGGGTCCCTTTCCCTTCTTTTAAGATTTCTTTGGGATGTAGGCCCAATAGAAACACTGCTGGGTCAGAGGGTATGCACAGTTTGATAATTTTCTGAGCATAGTTTCAGATTGCTCTCCAGAATAGTTGGATCTGTTCACAGTTCCACCAACAATGTATTAGTGTCCCAGCCTTCCCACATCCCCTCCAACATTCGTCATTATCTTTTCCTGTCATCTTAGCCAATCTGATAGGTGTGTAGTGATATCTCAGAGTTGTCTTAATTTGCATTTTTCTGATCAATAGTGATTTGGAGCACCTTTTCATATGACTACAAATGGTTTTAATTTCATCATCTGAAAATTGCCTGTTCATATCCTTTGACCATTTATCAGTTGGAGAGTGGCTTGAATTCTTATAAATATGAGACAATTCTCTATATATTTCCGAAATGAGGCCTTTATCAGAACCCTTAAATCCCAATTCTAATTTTCAAAGAGTTATTTTTATCTTTCTAGTTGGTTAATTTTTTTTTATAATCTTTTTTTTCTGGGATGGCTTTTATTTTAGTTTTTCCTCAATCTCATTTGATTTTTAAATTCTTTTTAGAGTTTTTCTATAAATTCTTTCTGGACAGGAAGCCATTTCATGTTACTCTTTAGGGTAGAAGAAGCTTTTTTTTTTACTTGAGTGTCATCTAAAGATGAACCCCGATTTTCCCTGTTCCCATTGTAAGTTTCTGTGGTTGAGTGAGTTCTTTCTTTTTTGCCTGTTTATTTTTTTAATGAGAAGTATTAGTATAAGCCCCTTTAATTGTGGAGTGAAGGGCGTAGTCTTTGCCATCACTTCAGCTCTTGCCTCTCACCAGGAATCCCAAACCAAGGGTATCCCCCTCATGGAAGTGCCTGCAGCATCCCTGTCCTGCTACCTCTGCACTAACCAGTGGGCTGGTTCCTTTTCACCCAAGGTTGGGTCTCAGCAGGACAGCGGGGTCTGGCATTCCTAATCAGCCGAGACTCCTTCCATCCTCCCGGACCCAGACCCTGATTCTACACAATCCAGGAGGTAAAAGTCTCTGCTGGGGCTACGGCCAATCCCAGCTCTCCTCAGGACTCCCCACTGGATGTTTCTGTGGAGCTACCTGGAAGTGTTTGCACATCACACTGCTTAATCACTGACCCAGGTCTGTCTTTAGATCTTCTTGGGTTGTACCAGGAGAACCCCTATTCTGCCCCATATCTTCTGGATTTTTCACTCAGAAGCTATTATATTCCTATTTTCATTTTGACATATGAAGAGTGAATAAATCTGTGCTTTCTGGAATAGGGTATCCATGCAGGTGTCAGAGATGTTAAGAACCTCAGAACATCATGCCTACAAGCCCAAGATTTATATTCCTCTACAAGATGCAAAGTTGTTTTTAAAAAATTTCTTTTTTATTAGTCCTCTATTTGCCTACCTTCCATAATATAACATATTTCCTGACATTCGTGATTTCTAGTATTACAAAATTTATATAGATAACTAGATAGTAGATATATTTAGCTATTTTCTCTAAGTACTGAATTAAAAATACCAACTGATGACCACAGATGATTTCTTGCTACCCTAATGATATATTAAAGTAATCAGGCAAAGTCCTGAAAGCTTCTCTTTAAGGTACTGAGCAAAGTTGCCTTGTCAAGATTAATTGTGGTTGTGGAAAATTTTGTTAAAAGTGTTACTTAATGCTGATGATTTTAAAGTGCTCTCTCAACTTTGATTATATTTGAGAATATAAAGACAAAAAAGTGTCCACTGTTCCATTTTATAATCTGAGGTAGCATGCATAGTAACTTTGAATCTTATTTTCTAAACTTGATTTTCCAGGCCCCCAATTCTTACCAGTCCATCGCCTTCAAAATCCATTCCAATCCCACAGCCCTTTCGACCAGCAGATGAGGATCATCGGAACCAGTTTGGGCAACGTGACAGGTCCTCATCAGCTCCCAATGTGCATATAAACACAATAGAGCCTGTCAATATTGATGTAAGTATTTAGTGTTTTTAGAGTCCTAACAAATTGAATTATGCTTTTTATGCATTGTATTAGTTGTAATGGGAAAGAAAAATTTTTATTAATCACAGATCAGAGAAATTTTGACATACATTTCATACATTTCTATCCATTACTGATTAATGCTTTAGTCATAATGCTCTTTCTTCTTACAAGCCATTCCTTGTAGTCTCTATTCAAGAAACTCATGTTACTTTGCGGGCATTATGAAACAAACATCACTATAACTAATATGCTTTAAAAAGTAATTTTAAATTATTTCATTAAGTTATATTTATCTTTCATCTTTTACATGAGCACACCCTTATGGTGGTGTACTCAAAGTACATATTTGTACAGACAAATATCCCCAAGAGGTAATTAGTGATTTAGCTCCTATATAGCCATGGACACCTTCTTTCTTTAGTAATTCATCTTAATCCATTCAGACAAATATCTTCTCTTTATGATGTGCTTCACCACATAGTAATGCCGTGAGCCAAGCATCTAGAGAAGAAAGATCTAGGGGAAACCCTCTCTACCACTTAGACTGGGGTGCCACTTATCCTTTGAAACAACTAGCCTCGGATCTGGCGTGCTCAACCCTGATGGTTTTTTCTCACTTCTATCATTTGCTATTTTTTTCCTAGGTTCCCTAGCATGTTTCCTTTGTTAGAAAAGAATGTAGTTTCCCTACTTTGTGTCATTCCTCCCAACTCCCCACCTTTCTTTCCTCATCTAGCTGTCTCTGTCCTTACCCTTCTCCCCAAAAAAAACCCAACAAACAAACCCAAAACAGCTCCCTACTCCCATAGGTAATTTATTTAAAAGGAATTCAATTCAAAACATTACAGAGAAAACAATAGTGGGGGGAGGCCAGAGATAGGAAATGTGGCCAGAAGTATGTGACTTATAAGTCTGCTTCTGCTGGGTTAATTTTGGTCCTTTTTATTAAATATAGGAAATTAGATGTTGCCCTTTTCTTAGATGTCCTTCTGCCTGGTCTTCTCAGTTCCAACTTCTAGGATAGGATAGGATTAAAAAGATAGATCAATATCTCATCTAAAAATCAAGTTAGAAGGCAACTCAGAGATCATCTAAGCCAATCCCACCCTGAAGCATGGATTTTTTTCTGCAGTGTCCCTGTTGATTCATCCAGCTTTTACTTAAGCATATCCAGGGTTGGAAAACCCATTATTTGTTCATCTTTGTTCCACTCTAGTTTTTAGACTTCTCCAGTTGCAAAGACTTTTTTCTTATGTTCACCCAAAATTTACCTCCATTTAGAATTTCTCGATTGGTCCCAATTATGTTCTTTGAAACCAATGAAAATAAATCTGATTCTGACACAAAATTATGAATCCTTTAAATATTGAAAAACTGCTTGTTACCTTCTCCCCCAGATCATCTCTTTTTCAAGTTATATATCCCAATTTTCTTCCATAGATCTTCATTTGATGAGATTTCTAGTCCACTTCCTATCTTGGTAATCCTACTTTTGATAAGCCCCGATTCAATATCCTTCTATATCATGGAACCCAAAAGTCAGAACAGTACTCTAGATGTAGTCTTGAGCAGGGTTACATGCAGCAGAACTATTGAGTCTGTTTCTATAGACACTATATTTCTATTAACACAGCTAAAAATTGAATTAAAATTGTGGCATATTGACTGATTGAATTTGTAGTCCACTAAAATCCATATTTTTTGGGTGAACTACCTTATAGTTGTGCTTTATTCTTGTCCTCCCCAAGTCTGCTTATTTGTGTGATTGATTTGTTGAACTTAAGAATAAGACCAAAGTTATCTCTCTTAAATTTAATCTTGCTAATATCAGCCTACCATTCAGATTTTTCAAGATATTTTTTAGATCTGAATTCTATTATCCAATGCATCAATTGCTTTATCCAACCTTTTGCCATCCACATAACTTGATGAGCATACCATCCATGTGATTTCGTTCTTTCATTCATTCTCTCATTCCAAGTTGTATTTTTTAACTCCTCCAAGCCAAGTGTTTGTAGTTCAGAATCTATAGTGGATATCTCTACCTTCCGTCCTCTCCCTCTCCAAGGCTTTACTCCGAGACTGCTCTTGAGCCTCCTGAATGAACAGAAAGCTCTCTTCTCTCCAACTGTACTTATCTACCTGTTTAGTCACAACATTTTTTCTTTTATCAAACCTGGGATTTCGTTGGTGTCTAAGGATACATGGGGAGGAGTTTCCTGGACCCAATCCCTGTAGGTGCCTTATCTGTAAGTTGATAGTTCAGAGAATGACCATTGTCCTACAGCCATTATGTATTAAAGGAAAAACTTGAACTCAGCCCTTTTTTCATTGTGCCATACTCTCTCCTTCCCAGAATCCCAGTTTAATGGCTGTTATCTGCAGGATAAGATTTAAACTCTGTAGCTTGACATTCAGGGCATCCTATATCCTAGCCTCAACTCGTTAGTTATATTTCATGTTGCAAGAGTTTCTAATAAACTTGGTTTGATCAAACAGTTCTACTTAATATCCTTAGAACATAATAGGTTCAATTCACATGCCTCTTTGCTTAGGACAGCCCTTTCTTCCTATCTAAATCTATCCTTCCCTTCAGACTCAATTCAAGTCCTCCCTCCTTCTTTAATGAGTAATTTTTTTTCCCCTCCTCTAAACTCCTATGCAGTCTATTTTCTTATTGTGTCTTTCATCTGACAATCATTTTGTACTGTCTGGTATCTCTTGTCTTGAGGTATCTAAATGTTATATTACTAATTGACTTCATTTTATCTCTTAATAATCCATTAGGTGATAAAATTCTAAGGCCTATCTTATGCCTCATGTCAGTTTGTATGTAGCAGTAAATAACTCAATAAATACCTGCTAAATTATTCTTTGTAGTGAGAGCTGTACCCTGATAATCCAACAGATATTTCTCTTAAAAAAATTAAATTGCTTCTTTGTTTAATATCATAGTTGCTATGCAGAAAGTTGAACCCTTGGCAGATGAGTAAAGTCATTCACCAAGATTAAGGGTAATGGTAAATCATGAAAAATGCTCAAACAGACCTAAGGTGACTAGAGAGACAGGCTGAAGTGAGAAATTTCTATTCTACCTCTGCATCATCTTTAATCACTCAAGTTAGAAGTATTATGATTTCTTGCATTGTCAGTAAGCCTTTTTTCTAAAGCAAATTGATACTTTCAATTGATTTCAAACACCTGAAATACTGAATCTATATTAACCTAATCTCTTATCAATAGGTTCACGTTAGGGATTGTTTTTTCTATTGGGTGATATCTTAGAGGTCAGTGAGCCTTAAGTTATAAAGTCAAACTGGCCTCATTTTAATAAGCCCAGCTACTAATGATTTTTAAAGGGAAATGTATTTTTTACATTTTTTTCTTTACCTTTATCTTTTGCAGTTTTTATTGTCTTTAACTGTACAATCAAAGTAAATACACATTTTTATTTATTTATAGGACTTGATTAGAGACCAAGGGTTACGGGGTGATGGAGGTAAGTAGTCATTTTAATCTTGCAAAAGAATTTGGGGAAAAAAATGCAATTGCTTTGCTGCCTCTATCCTTTTTTACTGGCTTGTTTCATGAAACAGACACAGAGAGAAATGTGTAGAGAAAACCAAATTTGTCAGCTTTACTTTTCTATAATTAACATTTGTTCTAATAAAATATGCATTAATTCATCTGGGTAAAGTAAGCACATTAAAGAAAGACATTTAAATGTTCCATCAATTATTTTGAACTATTTTTACATGGAGAATTCTGCTTGCTTTATTGATCTGTAACCATCCTCAAAGTGTAATTATTAAACTTCCCTTTGGGATATTTACTTCTTTTTTAAACTTGATTATAGGGTTTTCTGATAATTAGAATTTCTCCTGATAACTGCTATCTTCATATTACTATGTCCTGGAGATTTTCTAACCTTCCCCAATATTTCAGCAAATTTTGTAGGATGCCAGGTGACTAGGAGTGATAGAACACTATTGACTTCCTCTTGTCTTCCTGAAAAAAGCGTAAAGTCTATATGTGTTATAGCTTAGGTAACTGGGCAGATGTTCAGGTATCCCTTGGAGTAATTCAGTTCTGCCTAAAATTCAAGCAGATGATCTGAATTCAAACCCATTGCTCAACCCATTGATTACAGTATCCACTTATAAATTTGGAGGCTAATGAAAATATTCATTATAAGAATATTTCTTATAAAATATTGCCCAAAGGATCATGTTTCAGGATATCTTGTTATCTATCAAGATATGTTTTTAGTCTTCTAAATAAGCATAATTAGTTGAATGCTTTTAAAGCTAAACACAAATATCTCTTAACATGGTCTCTTTATTTTGATTTACTATATACTTTCAGCAGAATATCTGAAGTCTTTTCTACCCAAATCCACTGTATAATTGTATTTTGTTGTACTGCCTCTTCATCTTTAAAACTTCTAAAGTGCTAGGTCCCCTTGCCTTGTAGAGTTTAAAGTGGTTAAGATAGAGAATTTTTTTTTGTTTGTTTGTTATTCTGTGAACCCACCAGATAATGTTGTTGCCAGTTTGACTTTCATATGTCTTGATAACTGTGGCTTTTGATAATTTTCCCCAATGCATCCAGCATTTAAATGTTGCGATCATGTTGGCATCACAAAGCTATTAATGTAGTCATTAAAAAGTGCCTGCTTAGTACCTAAAATTAAATGGCAATTTTTACCCTTCATATTAAGTTACTTTGGGTTTGGGAAGGATTTTTTGGTTTATTTGTTTTAGTTATTGGGATTTTATAAAAATAAATATTTATTTGGTTGTGTTTTTTTGTTTTGTTTTGTTTTTTTAATGACCAGAATTATTCTGTTAAGCAGGCTTCGAGTCATCTTATTTATTCCCCATGACTTCTTTCATTTCTTCTGTGTGTCTGTCTTCCTGTCTCTGCCTGCTCCTTTCTTTCTCTCTCTAACAGCCCCCTTGAACCAACTGATGCGCTGTCTTCGGAAATACCAATCCCGGACTCCCAGTCCCCTCCTACATTCTGTCCCCAGTGAAATAGTGTTTGATTTTGAGCCTGGCCCAGTGTTCAGAGGTAGTTGGGCTCTTCTTTCTTGTTTTCACACCACCCCAAACCCCCCAAAATAAATAAATAAAAACCACAAATGCTGTTTGTGCCTCACCTTCACAGCGTGTGTTTGTAAGTGTGAGAGTTTTCAGAGAAATAAAAAAACTCAATTTTCTGCTTGGCCTGGCTGGAATGCTCTGAATGTGCTTCTTATACATATTCACTACCACTAGCTTTCTGTATGTTGTCTGACATAAACTTTTAAAAGCAAGGAAATTCTGAGCTGAAGTTTCCATGTTGTTTTTATCTTGTAACTATTGGTCACATTTATTGCAAATTTTTCTAGACAGGAACTAAGGTTCCTGTATGGTAGAGGCCTTCAGTCTGAATTCCTTTGATTTTAATTCATTTAAGTGACATCTCTGTGGTGATTAATGTTTTTATTTGTATTTTAGCAGTCATATTCTGTGAAAATGTAAATGAAATAAATTATTCAGGAATACACTGTTAGGACTTTGTTTTTTTTAAGTGATTCTCTGAAAAACAATATTAATGCTTCTGTGCTGTGGGAAATAGACTTTTATAAAGCACTTAAAAACAAGGTACTGAGCAAAAATAAAAATTATTGTACCTGATTATTCTTAATGTACTTAAGAAAACTTTTTATGTACTTAATGTACTTAAGTTTTTGTTCTTTGGTTATGCTATGTAATGTTAGATTCAGCATTTGAAAGAGGGGAACAGCATGCTTTCACACTACAAAAAATGAGATGACATCTCATGTCATTCCTCCATATTTCAAGCACTGTGGTTACATTTATTTTAATACATTTAATGATACAAAATTGGTATAGACATATTACTGTACTTAATCTAAAAGACAAAATAGTGAGGCTTAATATGGTAGAGTGGATAGAGAGAGAGAGAGAGCTTCTATAAAGTCCAAGAAGATCTGGTTTCAAGTTCCACCTCAGACATATGCTGACGCAGCCCTGGGCAAGTTACTAAACTTATTGCCCCAAGCAACTCAGACTATAAGAAAGTATATTAGTAGAGGGAGTCTCCTTACTGGGAGTGCCCACTGATTTCATGGGAGGACATACGCTTAGTACAGTAAGAATCAAAAGACCAATTGAGTTCAAGCCCGATCTCTGATACTACATGATATAATCTTGGCATAATTAATCCTGGTTCCCCAGTCTATAAAACAGATAAAATACTTGTTCTGCTTTTGTCAGAGTTGTTCCCAGGAAAGCTCTCTGTAAATGTAAAACATAACATAACTGTGTGTTGTTTTCAAAGATTTTGCTAAAAGGTATTGATTACTTGGGACTATTAATTTGTGCTTCAATATTAAGCTTTTAGACTTTTTAATCATTTTCCTGGGACAACTATACCTACTTCTTGGAAAGTATGCAGAATTTATTGAGAAAAATTAGTCAATTAATGTAGTTGCTTAGAAGAGTTTAAATCATCTGAACATCCTCAAGCAATTGAGACTGTTTGTTGCAGAAGTTATGTATAGACTGGACTTGTCAATCTCAATCACTTTTTTGTTCTTTTAGAGAATTGAATATAAGATATGAGATGATCAAATTCTTACATAGATTTAATCTTTGACTAATGTTACTGTTATTTTTGCCTTTTGTACTAGATTGAAGTATAACTTTTCTATTAATGACAGTAAAGTCATAAAGAGAAGCAGTATCTCCCTCAAACCTTTTTTGGGGGAGGGTGACTATAAAGAGGGATTAACTTGAACTGTGTTACCAAGTAATTATCCATATGACAAGTCCTCAGAAAGACCTTTAAAATGTTTAATCTCCAACTTTAAACTAAGGAGAATGTTGTGAGAAAATATCAGGACTACTCTACTTTCAAAATAGGGGACTAGAGCAGTCCTGAGCCAGATTCAGAAAAACTAGATTTGGCTTATTGACATGACCTCAGAACCACTTACCCACTTCCTTTTCCCATAGCTTCCCATATCTTCCCATATCCCATAAAAAGACAGGAGTTATTTTAATGGTTTCCTCTTGAATAAGCTTGACAGGCTCTTGGATACGTTCCAAAGGTGCTGCTGCCAGAATCTAGTGGATCTGTGATCTTCACTAGTGAGTCCAAGTTTTCTCTACAGTTCCTGCATATGAATCATTTTTCAGAAAGAGTATGTAGCCAGGATTCTCTTGACTGAGAGACAATTTGCATAGCAATAATTTAACAATGAAGGCGTGGAATTTGTATTATAAATTTTTAGTCATTTATAAAGGAATTTTGTTTTGTTTGGGTTTTTTTGTTCAACAAAACCTATTTGACTTTGTGTATACCACTTTACAAATATATAAAGAATCCTTCTCAGTGTTTAACAAACCCCAGGGAGCCAGTAAAATTTATAGTAACATAGCTTATTAGAGTATAGTGTATTTCTTTGGATTAAATATTTTATGTTTCTGGATAGCATAAAGAAACAAATGAGTTTTTTTTGCTTTTTTGTTTTTTTTAAATTAGGGCTATCACAGGAACATTGTCCCATCTTTTGTGATCTGTGCCTTTTAAATTAGATTGGATATCCCAAATATTTGGAACATGACAGATTTTTTTTTTGCTTCCAGTTTTCTCTTGCCAGAGAAATAGATGTATAATTTGTCATTTTCATTAGTATTAGTTGCTTTTTTTTTTTCTTTTTAAAGAAAAATTTTACCGAGACTCATCATGGAGCTTATTTGGTAAGAATTATATAAATACATTAAAACATGAATATCCCTCTAAGACATTTGTAGATACTGCATCTTTAAACAGGTCTTAAATTTCTTAAGATTTTGTTTAAAAAGTATGTTTGATCTGTCTTTAATGGATACATTTTTTCAAAACTAATTCAGGGTCAACTACAGGGTTGTCTGCCACCCCTCCTGCTTCCTTGCCTGGATCTCTTACTAATGTGAAAGCATTACAAAAATCTCCAGGACCTCAGCGTGAAAGAAAATCTTCATCATCTTCTGAAGACAGGAATAGAATGGTAGGACAAAAAGTCATCTTCCTACTTTTCTCCCTAGTTTTTCTTTTTTTGGAAGCCATGTAGTAACAGCTTAAAAGAGGGATAGACATTTACTGTTAATCTTGTTGCATTATTAGTATCCAAGTAACATCTGACAGAAATTAGCTTCTATAGATGTCACCAGCATATAACCAAATAATTTAAATTAATTATAGTCATTTAATACATTATTCAAATGTGTTGATTTGGTCTTCTGTGATTCCCAATTTCTATTGTACCAAAAATTGTCTTTGAACTGATGATTTTTTGGTAAAGAAATTATTTCTGAATGTCTGATTGCTCTTCCTATCTCTGCCATAGCTGAGGCAAAGGCATTGGTAACTGAGGAAGGAGGTCTCTTCCTTCTGATAATTTAATAGTAGGAAAAGAGGAAAGGGAATAACAGTGTGCAGTATTTACTTAAGAGCTTGTATGGCCTGTTTTGCTTGGGGAAAGGATGGATCAGACAAGGTAGATTTAAAAAAACAAAAACAAAAACTGCTTAAGATACATTGTAATGGGGAGGGAGAGCATAAGGTCATGTGATAAAATGATCTCAATATGTTAGATTTAATTATTTAAGTTTAAGAAATTAGTACTAAAATAACAGTTTATTTTGTATATCCCAACATTGGTTTGATTAATGTTTTTTGAGTGCCCTAATACAAAATTGTAAATCAGATATTACTAATTCTAATGGTTAAAAAAAAAAGTATAATTTAAATCCCTTTACATATCATATCATTGCCAGATTTATACAGGTCTGAAGATTCATTTCCTTTGTAATGAATTAGTCTGATTTTGTTATTTTTATTGAATTTTATTTAGAAAACCCTTGGTCGACGGGATTCAAGTGATGATTGGGAGATTCCAGATGGGCAGATTACAGTTGGACAAAGGATAGGATCTGGATCATTTGGAACAGTCTACAAGGGGAAATGGCATGGTATGTAAGCATTAGAATAAAACTTAGCTTTCAAGTTTTTAATATTGCTTGGTTTCGAAATCTTTTGTGAAAAGTGTTAATGTAAGTATTATTTATTTTATCTTCTGGCATATCATTCAGTGGAATTCTCCAAAGATTTATTTTTTTTAACTACAAGGAATAAAAATAGATTATAGATTCATGATATGAATACCCTTTCCTATCTTTTATTAAAACATGATTCAAAGTGATTTTCAAAAGTTGATTCATATATGAAAAACTTCAAGCTGGTCTCAAATACAAATTCATAACAAATTGTTTTGTTTTCAGTATACATGCTCACTCTAGTGGAGATGTTAAAACTACATTAAAAACCATAATTGAACATCTAAATCTATATAAGTGGTTCCCTTCCTAGGTAAAAATCATCCCTTTTTATATAAAAGTAACAGATGAGATAGATTGTTACTTGAACTTAAAGTAATCCATAAATTGCAAAAGCCTTAAAAATTGCAATGCTAGAAGATTGGTTTCAATTTCCTTGTTTTTCAGGCAACACGGAAATCTGACATCTTTTGCTTCAGCATAATCTGATGTTAACTGCATTTCTTTTTATCTTTAGAAGTTAATCACTCTTGAAAATTGCTTGGAATGCAACTGACAAAACTGAATTCCCAATAACTTAAACAATATGAAATCATCTGGCATGCATATCTCTCATTGATTGGGTTTCTCTCCCCTCCCTCCCATCTCCCCCAGGAAATAACAAAACTTAAGCTGTTAGGGTTCAGGGAGGCTGGGTGGCACTATGGACGTGGTGGATAGAACACTGGCCCTGGAGTCAGGAGGACCTGAATTCAAATCTGGTCTCAGACGCTTCCTAGCTGTGTGACCCTGGGCGAATCACTTAACCTCGATTACCTCCTAAAAAACAAACAAACAAAAAAGAAGGTGTAATTCATAACCACATTTTCTAATGATGTGGATTTCAGCAGGTCTGTGGTGACTGGTGAATATATCCACCCATTCTTCTCTTTTTAAAAATGCTTTTCTCTTGGGATGACAATTATCTTCTAGGTGATGTAGCTGTGAAAATGTTGAATGTGACAGCACCCACACCTCAGCAGTTACAGGCCTTCAAAAATGAAGTAGGAGTGCTCAGGTGAGCATTATGTAAATTATTTTCCAGGGAATTAAGATGCTTGCCATGATGTGTTTCCTATTTATTGGCTTTGCAGTTTTTCCTCCCTCCTCCCTAAGCATAGGAATCCCCTCACTACTGCACCGCCTTCTCTTTTCTCGCTGTACTTCCTTCTTTGGATCTCATCTATTCTCTTAAGATTCACTTCTCATCTTGACACAGATGACTCCTCCCAATCCTTGTATGTTCAACTCTATCTAATAAGTTCTCTTCTGCACCCCAGTCTTCCAGAGCCCTCAATCTGTTTTCTGGGTATTTGCACCTAGCTGGATGTTCTATTGATGTCTCAAACTCAGGGTGTCCCCAACTGAATGCATCCTCCTCCTCCCCTACAGATCCTTCTTTCACTTTTAACTAGTCCTCTTGAAGATAGCACCATCCTCCCAGTCACTGACATTCAAACACTCATATCTTTGCCCTTCCTATATTCCACTGTATTCAATTGATCTTGTTACATCAGTTCCATAGCACCTCACACTCATCTTTGTTTCCATTCAGGTAATTCTCCATTCTAGTCCAGGTGCCTCTCATCCTCCTCTGTCTTCCTTCATTGTTCACCTTTCCACCAGTCTTTCCATTCTATAGTCCATTCCTAACCACCAAACTAATCTTTTTGAAGCCCACGTCTGACTGCACAAATTCACTTCACTTAATTTTTTTCCACTTCATTTCATTTTACTTTTAAAAATACTTTTCAAATGTTTAGTGTATGTCAAACATCAGGCTTAAATACATAGAGAATGAGACAATGTTCTCAAGGAACTAACATTTTACCATAGGAGTGCGACATGCACACAGAGACGTAATTACAAGATATTGTGAAAAATTACCAAAAAACTGCAGTGGTAGTAGGGAAAAACTAATAACTTGGGGAATTAGGAAAGACCTCTTGAAATCAGGGTCATTTGAACCAAGCCATAAAGGGAGTTAGGGACTCAAGAAGTGGAGATGACAAAAGGGAGATCATTCCAGCTTGTAGAATAGTGCAGAGGTCTTGGAAAGCTGTGGAGAAGCAACAGCAGATGTACCAGTTTGGCCAGAATATAGAATGTATGAGACAAAGTCATGTTTGATCAGCATGAAAAGACGGATTGGAGCAAAATTGTGAAGGGCCTTTAAGTCCCAGAAGTGCTTGTATATTTGTAAAATACAAATAATGTTTGTATTTTATTCTAGAAGCAATATTAAGCAATTAAAGCTCTTGAGCAAGGTGATAATATTGTCAGATCTGCAAATCCAGGATGTGAGAGAAGTCTAAGTAAAGAAATGCGTTGGTCCCTGCCCTAAAGAAACTCACAACCTAAAGGGGAAGTAACAGTTATACAGTGGGTAAAAACCAAACATGTACATAGGAGAAGCTATCACCAGAGAAGGCAGCCCAGCATCTGGGAGGCCTAGGAAGAGCCTTTATACAGAAGATGGCTTTGAGCAGTCTTTTTAGAAGCCAGGAATTCCAAGAAGGGCAGCAGTCCAGGTATGGAGAACAGCCAGTGAAAATTCATAGCCAGGAGGTAGAGTGTCTGTTTTTGAGTAGCTGCAAGGAAAATAATGTCTCTAGATGATGAAGGTCCTAGATTATGAAAGGCTTTAAAAGTCAAATCAAGGAAGACAGCAGAGAGCAGACACAACTCTGTGACTTCCTCTAACCTTCTCTCAAACCAACAGCAGATTAAGCCTCTAAACTCGTTCTGGAGTCACAGAGCCCACAAATATTTGGAGTACAACACATTCCCAGAAGAGATACTGTGGACGAACTTCAGAACAGTTCTGTTTCAAACGGGCAGGGGGACAGTCTGCCAAGTCCAGACCACAGCACAGGAAGACCAGGGCAAGGAGCTGTGGTGGGAATCAGAGCATTATAGCTTCCATGCACCTGGGAATCTTCTATGAGCCTCTTAGGCCACTTTGTCCTGGTTGTAAGCAGGTGATTTCACAGATTTGCCTTTTGTAAAAGACAAATTGTAAACCGCTAAGCCCCGGAAGAACTCCAGACCTAGCCGCCATTACCCAGCACTGTAAATCAATCAGCAGAACTGCTCAAGGCAAATTAAAACAGCTGTCGTTCCTTTGCATTGACCAGACCTCAAGCCTTAAAAAAAAAAAAAAAAAAAATGAATAAAAAACAAAAAAAAACTTTCACCATAGACAGCTTTTATGGAGAGAGAGAACACAAATCAAATCCTGAGATTCCTAAAGACAAAGCAACACCAGAAAAAGCCCAAAAGAGAGACATGAACTGGTCCCCATTTCACAAGGCTTTCTTTGAAGATTGCATAAAGAATCTTAAAAGAGAGAACAAAAATGGAGAAATGAAATGAGATCATTGCCCAAAAAAAAAAAAATGGAAAAAGTGCAATGAACAAAAAAAATTTAATTGGCCAATTGCAAAAGGAGCTAAAAAAGGTCACTGAAGAAAATAATACACTAAAAATTAGAATTGAACAAATGGAAGTGAATGATTCAATAAGACTTCAAGAATCAAACAAAACCCAAAAATGAAAAAAACAGAAGAAAATATGAAATAATTTCTAGGAAAAACAACTGACCTGGAAAATGGATCTAGGAGAGACAATCTAAGGATTATTAGGCTTCCTGAAAGCCACGATGAAAAAAAAGAACTGAGACATTATCTTACAGGAAATCATATAAGAAAACTGCCCTGATATTTTAGAATCAGAAGGTAAAATAGCCATTGAAAGAACCTACTGATCACCTCCTGAAAGAGACTCAAAATTAAATCCCCAAGGAATATCTTGGCTAAATTTCAAAACTGTCATACCAAGGGAAAGACATTGCAAGCAGCCAGAAAGTAACAATTTAAATACCGAGGAACCACAATCAGAATTACCCAGGACCTAGCAGCTTCCACCTTAAAAGATCGAAGGGCCTGGAATCTGATATTCTGAAAAGCAAAGGAGCTGGGATTACAAGAATAAGCTATCCAGCTAAAATAAGCATTATCTTTAAAGGAAGAGGATGGTCATTTAATGATATAGGTGAATTTCACCTAAATGAATACCACAATATGGATAAGTAAGTTAAGGTTGTTTGTAGACATGGTCAATCTGAGCATGTTTCTAGGTGTTGGAAGTAACCCAATGTAGACAGAGATTTTGAAAATTGGAGAGATAGAGAGAATGAGTAAATTTCTAGAGGAAGGGCAAGGGATATGATGACAGGCACATGTAAAGGGACTCCAACTTTCCCAGGCAACTAAGTGGTACATGTGTGGAGCACTAGGCCTGGAATTTGGTTGAGAGTGAGTGAATATGGCTGGCCCTGGAAAAGGCCCTGACCTTTGCCCCGGTGTCCTTCTCCCATAAAATGGGGATACAAAGAGCCTCTGTATCAGGGTAATGGGGAAAATCAAATGAGATATTTGTAAAAGACTTTGCCAAGTAAATGTTTGCTGTCATTGGTAGAATAAAATACAAACTTAGCCTGCTGTCTGAAGCCCAGGGGAAAAGGATAGGTTTTTTAGTCCAAAAATCTAGGTTTGAATCTTCTCTTCTTACTATGTGTGTGGCCTTGAGCAAGTCATTTAACTTGATGGGTCTGAAGGGCAGGAACTCCCAGACCCAGGAGCTCGTGAGCCCTTTCCTCTTCTTCTAACCAGACTGGGCGACCACCTATGTCTGAGAGTTCAGCATCTGCCTTCCTGCATCAGAGCTGTCTCTGAGCTTGGGGGCAGTGGGGGAACTCCTTCCCCCTTAGGGCCTTCAGCATCCTCCTCTTCAGGGCTTGGTTTTTTTGAAGCCATCCTTTATTACCTTCAGTTTTATAAATGCTTTCTCCCTCCTCCCCTATTAGCAGCGGTCTCGGATCTTTTCTTTGCCTTTGCCATGGTTACACTTCTCACTGTTGATGCTGTATCCTCATCTTACCACCTGCCCTACAGTAGAATGTCACTTGGAAGACAAGAGCCTTGTAACATCGCCTTTGTATCCTCAATACCACCTAGTACAGGATGCTGCTGTTGAAAGTGTTTAATCAGGAAAATTAAGGAGCGCTAAGCCCCACAAAAAGAAGCAAAGGTATAACAGTTTCTTGAACTAGCTGAAAAAGCAAGTCCTCTGATGTTATTTTACCCCAAAAGTTCAGATGAAGCTGTGAAACATTGGTCTTTCTTCATATCCACTGCTGTTAATATTCTTTGCGTCAGATTACATTATTTTGTATTTGCTTTGTATTTCTTTCTTTCTCTATATGTTGTTTTCCCCTTCTGCCTACCCTCTACCCTCACTCTTGATGAATGTAAGCTCTTTGAGGACCAGGAGCTATTTCATTTTTCTCTTGGTAGAACTAGCATAGAGCCTTACATATAGTAGAGGTTCAGTAAATATTCATTGAATTAATTTTTTTTCTTTTTGCAGGAAAACACGACATGTGAATATCCTACTCTTTATGGGCTATTCAACAAAACCACAGTTGGCCATTGTTACACAGTGGTGTGAAGGCTCCAGTTTATATCACCATCTACATATCATTGAAACCAAATTTGAGATGATCAAGCTAATAGATATTGCACGGCAAACAGCACAAGGCATGGAGTAAGTATTTCTCTGTTGAAACTGAGTTAATTTAGAAAGAATGTTTTAAGCACTCTTCAGGTTTTTGGGCTAAAAGCATTCAAATTTGACCAGCACTTTGAGTTTTTGAGTCCACGTATTATAATGTTTTATCTCATATGCTCTTAAAGTAATAACAGTAGTTCTGTATAATATTTGTCTTAATTCTTATAATCTCTTACAGTAACAAAATTTCTTTTCAAAGTACAAACTGTTAACTGAAAACATAACTGTGCCTATTTAATGAGCAATGTTTTTAATTGTAATGCTAGGAATTCAAAAAAATATCAGATTTCCTTGAAAGTATTCAGTTCTTAAAATTCTTAAGTATTCTGAATTGTTTTGATAATGTTATTCTTTCATAAGTTTTTCTTTATTTTTATTGATGTCAAACTGGCTTTTACATAGCATTTATTTCCAGGAATGTCTTAGTCTTAACAAAGATTTTAAAAGGGGAGAAAGAGAAAAGTTGAGCCAAATCAAGCAACATATCAGGTGTCTGATACTACATACAACATTCATGCCTGTAGTCCCCCACCTCCACAATGAAGAGAGGGAAGTACATTTTTTCCACTCTGCTCCAGAGTCAAACTTTGTCATTTTGATTTGTTGTTCTTCACATAAAATCAGTTTTTCTAAATATATAAAAATATGCCAATTAATAAAAAGCCAAAACACAAGTCTCTACCCTGATAATTCTTTTAATTATGTCAGATCCATTGTTTTTTGTTGTTGTTTTGCACTTACCAGCTAATTGGAAAAGATAATGTTGAGAAATTATTGGAGAAAATAGGAAGCTGTCATAATCTGAAAAATTATTTATAATTTTTAAATTAAACAGAGTGGCAATTTAAAATCAAAGAGTGGTTAAATGGAAATTTTAAAACCAAGAGCTTAAATGAGAAGTTTTAATTTAAGTAAACCAAATAATGATGTGAGTATGTTTTTAAATTAGAGTAACAATGTATTTATACTCCAGTTTCATTAAGGTCTGATTTGGCTATGAGTTAACCACCACTGAAGCCTCATGGACTATCTTTTACTGAACGGACACTTCAGTGTAGAACAATTTCCAGTTGGCATAAAATATGTTAGCTTTACAATGGTATTTGTGAATTATGAATTATAAAGAATTTACTTAAGCTTCCTTTTAATGAGATTTAAGTGTGAGACAACTTGTCTTGACTTTTGCTAAGGTTTTATGTTTTCAATATAACATCTTCATTATACTAGCTCTAGTTATATGGTAAGACATTAGTCACTAGAGCTGTTTCTTTGCATTATGCACCTGTCACCTCTACTAGATTTTTTTGTAATTCAGGGCCTGCTGTTAATAAAACATATAACATCTTATCTTTATTTTTCTGCACCAGAACTTTGTTTCTCAAATCTGTTTGTCTTTTTAAGTTGATTCTTCCATTTAACTTCTCTTTTACAACTCTTGCCCCCATACTCAGGAATTTCAGTCTACATGTATCTGTTTCTGCAACAGATCATCAATCCCTTTAACTTTCATGGCCTTCATCTTTATCTGTCTCAGCAATCCATGGCCCTGAGATTTAAATTTTACCAAAATCTCCACTATATGACATCTACATGATCTTCAATTCTGAAATATACTTCTCTAATCCTAACCTTCAGCTTTACTTTTGCTGAAAATTATTTGTCCTCTTCATTTGTAGTCATTTGTAGTCTTTTCATTCCTCCCTGATATCCTCCTGATCTAGCACCCCCTTTTCCAACTTCATTTTCTAACCTATCTTTTCAATCTTCTAATTCAATATTATTTCCAAATAATCCTAGTTGAACTGTTCCTTATTTATTTGTTCTCATTCTCATTAACCTTTACATCTATACAATATTAGCCTATGTGTACCATTATTCCTTCCCTTCTCTTACCTCTCCCCTCCCCCCCCCAGCCTTGGCATACTTTCTGTCTTCCTCTCAATTTATTAAAATCCCATTCATCATAAAAGAATTCTGATCTATACTATGATTGATCACAACTTCAGAGTGCTCATAAGGAATCTTGTCATGTCTATCTCTTGCCAGGAATGGTGGTTTCAAAGTACAGAATTAAACATATATTTGGGACCATAGAAAATATATTGATGTGTTTTTCTTAATCTGGTTTATTTGTTAGAAGAACGGTATTATTATTTTGGGTAAAGAGAGATAAGAGAAGAACTACCAATAGCATTGACAAAAGCAAGAAATAAGAGGATCTTTGCTTTTTTTTTTTTTTTTTTTTTTTTTTTTGCTTTTTGCTGAGGCAGTTGGGGTTAAATGACTTGCCCAGGGTCACACAGCTAGGGAATATTAAATGTCTGAGACCAGATTTGAACTCAGTTCCTCCTGACTTCAGGGCTGGTGCTCTATCCACTGCGCCACTTAGCTGCCCCGAAGCATTTTTTAAATGCACAAAGGAGAATAATAAGAAATTCACAAGGAACCCACAAATAGGCTAGCTTTGACTTCATTTTATACTGTTAAAAAATATGTATGTAATAGATACTGATCTTTTCACATATGAACCTCTTTTTCTCTTTTTTGTATGTTGGAAGGTCAGAGTTGATCAAAAGAATAGAGAGAATGGGATATAGACTCAGGAGGATATTTAAGAAGTTTCCTTGCCTTCAAGTGAATGACAAAGGTTAAAGCTTTGTAAATAGAGATTCAAAGCAACTCTGACTTGTACCTGTCAGTGAGGGCTTATAAAATAAACATCAAACTATAATGATAGAGGCCAATTCAAAGATGAAGATTTTAGAATTTGACACCTTTCCTACTGCCCCCCCCTCCAAAAAAAAAGGAATATTAAAGCAAGGATGGAAAGGATCAAGGAATTCCCCAAAAGGTGAAACAAGGAACATAAATATCTTTTGTTATGTATTCTAGTGCTATTTGTCAGCC
Source organism: Myrmecobius fasciatus (assembly GCA_023553655.1). Classification (NCBI taxonomy): domain Eukaryota; kingdom Metazoa; phylum Chordata; class Mammalia; order Dasyuromorphia; family Myrmecobiidae; genus Myrmecobius; species Myrmecobius fasciatus. The sequence continues at coordinate 268,182 of JAJPUD010000751.1, read as the reverse complement.
AAACACGAATCTCAGAAAATAAGTAAAAATGACTCTTAAGTTTGCCAGGCTTGTTCTTGATTTAGATTTGTAAATAACTTGCCCACTTAACAGAACTGAGGCCTGAAGGAATAGGTGGCCATTTTGAAAAAATGGAGAACACAAGAGAGTATCCCACATTCAAGTGAGAGAAAACAAAATCATTGAAAGTTTAGGAAGAAGATATAGCTGTTGGCAGGAGTAAAAACTGCAGAGGGGGGAGAAAAATGGGAACCCAGAAAAGATTTGGCAAATTGGAAGTTACTAACCTTGGAGAGAACAGTTACAATCAAGTGACAGTTTGGAAGTCAAATTTTAAAGGGATAGAGGACATAAGGATGTGGAGGCAATGAGTATAGACAACTCCTTCTAGAGTTTGCTATTAAAAGGAGGGAAAAAAAGCACAATAACTTGAATGGAATGTCAAGGTCAAGTGAAGACTTTTGGAGAGAGATTTGGGCTTGTTCATATATAGCAAGAAAAGAACTCATAAATAAGGAGAGATTGAAAATTAGAGCAGGCTCAGACACTTAACATTTCCTAGCTGTGTGACCCTGGGCAAGTCACTTAGTCCCATTTGTCTCAGCAGCAAATAAATAAATAAATTGACAAAAAAGAAAAAGAAAATTAGAGCTAGGATGATTGAAGGGGTGAGCTACCAGAGATGCTCAGGCATTGATGTCCAGTGGAATAGCAGAACAGTTGGCCTTGGCAAAAAGAGCTATCTCTTCTTCAAATACTAGATCCAAGGAGAGTATGTGGAGTGCTATTGAGAGAATTCAAGGTAGAGAATAAGGGAGAGCTTACAACTAACATGTCCTTTTCTCAGTAAAGCCAGAGAAAAGGCCCTCTTCTGAAAAGGGAGGAAATGAGGGAGGAAATGAGGGATTGTGAAGGAAGCTTGATGGGTGACAATAAATTTTGGAATAGCTGTTGTAAGGAACTCTTTTTTTTTTTTTTTTCTTTTTGCTGAGGCAATTGAGGTTAAGTGACTTGCCCAGGGTCACACAGCTAGGGAATGTTAAGTGTCTGAGACCAGATTTGAACTCAGGTCCTCCTGACTTCAGGGCTGGTGCTCTATCCACTGCACCATCTAGCTGCCCCTATTAAAGCTTTTTATTTGCAAAACATATGTGAGAGTAATTCTTCAACATTGACCTTTACAAAGCTTTCCATTACAAATTTTTCCCCCCAGCTCCTACTCCTCCCCTAGATGGCAGGAAGTCCACTACATGTTAATTATGTTAAAATACTTGACAAATCAAATATAAGTATACATATTTCCACTTTTATCTTGTTGTGCAAGAAAAATCGTATCTACAAGGAAAAAAACAATCTGAGAAAGGAAACGCAATGCAAGCAAACATCAATAGAGAGCATGAAAATGTTATTTTGTGGTCCACATTTCACATCCCTCTCTTTGGGTGTATATGACTTTCTTCAGTGAACAATTGGAAGTAGTTTGAAACATTTCATTGTTGAAGAGAGCCATGTCCATCAGAATTGATCATCAAATAGTCTTGTTGTTGCCATGTATAATGATTTCCTGGTTCTGCTCACTTCACTCAGCATCAGTTCATGCAAGTCTCTCCAGGCCTCTCTGAAATCATCCTGCTGGTCGTTTCTTACAGAACAATAATATTCCATAACATTCATATACCATAATTTATTCAGCCACTCTCCAATTGATGGGCATCCCTTCAGTTTCCAGTTTCTTGCCACTACAAAAAGGGCTGCTACAAACATTCTTGCGCATGTGGGGCCTTTTCCTTCCTTTAAGATCTCTTTGGGATATAGGCCCAGTAGAAACACTGCTGGGTCAAAGGGTATGCACAGTTTCATATAGTTCCAAATTGCTCTCCAGAATGGTTGGATCCATTCACAGTTCCACCAACAATGTATCAGTGTCCCAGTTTTCCCACATCCCCTCCAACATTCATCATTATCTTTTCCTGTCATTTTAGCCAATCTGACAGGTGTATAGTGGTACCTCAGAGTCGTCTTAATTTGCATTTCTCTCATCAACAGTGATTTGGAGCAATTTTTCATGTGACTAGAAATGGTTTTAATTTCATCGTCTGAAAATTGTCTGTTCATATCCTTTGACCATTTATCAATTAGAGAATGGCTTGAATTCTTATAAATATGAGACAATTCTCTATATATTTTAGAAAAGAGGCCTTTATCAGAACCCTGTAAGGACTCTTTAGAGCGTGAATCTGAGAAAAATAAAAAGATTATTGTGCATCAGTGACACCCAATTGAATTGAAATCATTTTGTGACTTATTCCAGTGGCATTTAACAGCATATAAGAATAGGTGTGGAGAAGACAGTGGGGATAACCTAGTGTTTGAGTCTAGCAAGACATGAGTGACAGTAGAACAAAGGAGCAATTGAGGATTCAGATATGTAGTACAACATTCATTGGCTCAGTGGTGGACAACTTTGGAGAATAGTGTTAGAAGGGAAATTTCTAAGGGAAATTCAGAGTAGCTGGACTAGAAGGGGTAGCATCATTGGAGGCCCTCCATGAAAGAAAAGCATAGGATTAGCTGGAGTGAAGCCAGTGGAGGACAAGAGGATGGACAATTGTGATCCAAGAAAGGAATTTCATAGTCCTGGGTAATGATGATAGATCCCTTAGAGGTATAACCATTTCTGTGTGTGACCAAGATAGAAAAAAAGGAACCTGTGATCTAGAGGATCATAGGAGTTGAAAAAGCTAATAAATTAAGAAACCCAGTTGTTTGATAAATATCAAATGTATATATTGAAATCTGCAGGTGGGAACTAAACTTGGAAAGAAAAGGATTATAAGCCAGATATCAAACTATTTGAGAAAATGGGGAAAATCAAAGAGATTAAAAAAAAAAAACAAAGGGAAAGGGCCTATATGTAAATATATATATATAATTTGTAGCAGCTTTTTTAGTAATGGCAAAGAATTGTAAATTGAGGGGATGTCCATCAGTGGGGGAATGACAGAACAAGTTGTATGATGGAATACTTTTGTGCTATAAGAAATTAAAAGCAGGATGCTCTCAGGAGGAAAAAAAAAATCCTGGAAAGACTTACATGAACTGATGTAAAGGGAAATGAGCAGAAACAAGAGAACATTGTTCACACTAACAGTGATATAGCATAATATGATGTGAATTGTGAATATTGTGAATAATCTGTCATTCTCAATAATACAGTGATCCAAAAAAGTTCTGAAGGACTTAGGATGAAAGGTGCTATCTTCCTCCAGAGAAAGAACTGGTGGAACCTGAATACTGATCAAAGATTCTTTATCTTTCTTGACTTGTTTTTGATTTATGTTTTCTTTCACACTATGACTTATGTGGAAATATGTTTTCCATGGCCATACATGTATAATCTATAACAAATTGGGGGAGATGAGAACTGAAAATTTGAAAAAAAAAATCAAAATTATTTTTACATGTAATTGGAGAAAATAAAATATTAAATTTTTTTTAATATAGAAAAGAAAACAGGGAGCATGGTTTGGGGGCCAGTAGATAACTATAACTAGGACCTGCATGAGGTTCATATACATGGTTGGAACAGATCTCTGTAGAAGTGACATTGCTGAGAGCGTGAGCAACTGAAGAAACTACTTTAGGTCTGGAGAGAATACTGGGGACCAAAGAGTATGCCTGTTCCTCTGGCCTAATTTGTCAGGAGGCTTGAAAGAAATAGTGAAAGTGGCAGGGTAAAGGAAGTCAGGCTTCTATGAATGAAAGAAGAGAAACAGAGAAATAGAGAACTGAAATAAAGAGAAATTTATTGATAACAACATGGAAAGTTTCAAAGGGCATAGTAGTTTGGGAGGGAAGATCAGAATAGGGAATCCAGAGGGGTAAGGCTGAGGCAGATGAGAGAGAAGGAAGCAGGGAATGTTGAGGGTCTGGATTTTCATCTAGGTATTTGGCTATTCTGAATCATAGAGATTATGAGAAGAGAGTATAGCTATTTAGTAGTCATATGATAGAGATGTGTAATATCTTTTGATAATCATTAGGATGGCTGTGTCAGTTCACTCCTAAGCACCAAAGCATCTGGATATGTAAATACCTGATGAACAGGTCCCCAGAGGCTTGACTCGCAACTCATATTTAGTTTTGATATATAACATGATTATCCTCAATACAAGTGACATGAATTTTTAGGCATTGAGTTGTTATCAGATATTAGATATGGGCATATTTCCTATCCTATTTCCCAACATGACTAGCGACTCTTCTTTAGAAATAAAGGGCTTAAAATAGAAACATCATATTTTGGAATGAGGTAATAAAATCTGGTTACAGTGTTGCAGCTCTGGCACCAGCTAAAATGACACTAAAAACCAGTGACCTGCCTTGGCTTCCAAAAGCTTCTTGGCACTCCACCAAGTACTTTTATTTGTTATATCCAAGTTTCATTCATTCTGTGATTCTTAAGTACTATATAAAAAGTATACTAGGGGCCGAGAAAGATACTGGTATAAATGATGCTGCTGTCACCCCCGTGAAGCTTATATAATCCTTAGCCACAATCAGCACCTGGAGTTTCCTCCTCACCTTGTCCCCCTTCTCATTTCCCTCCAAACTTAAAATGCCTATTTGAGAGGGTTTAGTCTGTGGCCCTGGAATTATGAGCTTTGTGTCCCTGTATTGATAGTATGCATAAACAGATAGTGATATACAGTAGGTGGAAGTCAGAGTGGATAAAAAGTGGACCTCATCCTCAGAAAGACTTGGGGCCAGGTTCTGCATTTTTGATACATCCGGCTGTGCGATCCTTGGTAAGTCACTTTGTATTCAAGGCAACGCCAAGACTAATCTGCCAAGCAGAGTCTGTTGGTTTTGGGGGGAGAAAGTCAGGAAGACCTGGATGCAGGGATGGCCTCAGACACTTTCTTGGCTGTGTGGTCCTGACCAATCACTGGTCAGGCACTGAACTGCCATCTGCCTTGGCTTCCTCAACTGTAAAATGGAGATAACATCATCTCCCTCCCAGGTTGTTGTGAGGGCCAATTGAAATAATATTTGTCAAGTGCTTGACGCCGTGCCAGGCACAGAATGAGTGCTTAATAAATGTTTTTTATCTCTTAGCATCAGTTTCCTCTTCTGTAACATGAACATTTATAACATCCTCCTCACAAGATTGTGGTGAAGGTCAAATGAGATATTTGTAAAACTTTGTAAACCTTAAAATGCTGAAGTTTCTTACTATTAACATGATACAGTTATAATTTCTTTTAAACAATATACAAAATATTAAGAAACATTTCTCAGTTAAGAATCCTAATATGTTTGAGAAGTAGTTGAATGTTGAATTGTAAGCTTTCTATTCTTGAAACAATGTCTGCTGAAGAATATTGTAATATATAGAAAGGATTTAGGGGTATGGGAATGTACGTGTGATGTTTGTGTGATTTCACTGGTTCTCTAAGCCTTCCAAATGAAGAAATTTCCTCTACTGCCAGTGCACATCAACTGTTTAGAAAGACTTGAAGAATTGCCCAAGACCCTAAGAGTTTAAGTGTTTTGCCTGGGCTCAGAGGCCAGTATGTCTCAGGACTCAAAGCCAGATCTTTCTGGCTCTTACTAAGCTAGCTTTTTCTAATCTGGAGCACTCCTTCCAATTAGAGTTAGAGATGAAACATTCTCCTTCCTTTCTGCAAAGCTGAAATTGGATTATTGGATAACATTAAAGCCTGCATAGTATCATTTGACCTTAAAATAGACGCTATTTGTATGTGAAATCTTATCCTTGCGGTTATGGAAGTTATGTAAGGGCATTCAGTGCTATCCCTTTTGAAATTTGTAATCTTAATTAAAGAAACAAAATATATATGCTGAAAAGATAACTTTGTTATTTGCCATTATATATGGTTATAAGTAACAAATAAATGATTTAACATAAGCTTTTTAGGAATTTAAAGGAAAGAAAGATCCCTCCCAACTGATGTGGTCGTGGAGCTACTTTAAGCCATTTTAAGAGATTTTTAAGAATGGGTTATTTAGTTAAGTAGAGAAAAGGACCAAGAAGAACATTCTTAGAAAAGGAACTAAATAGTAAAGAAAAAACAGCAATAAAAACCTCATAGTATATTCAGTAAGCAAGCCTTACATGACTGGACTAGATGATTCATATAAGAATCATAGAAAATTAAGTTGAGTGAGTTTATTTTTATTGAAAACCATATGAGGTTGGCTCTACTCTAAAGGTGCAGTGTTCTCTAATCTAAAATTTAATTTTCATCATATCTAAAGTGTAATTTTCCATCTACAGTCATTTATCATTGTTTCATGATTTAAGTATATACTTCAAATTTTGAAGTCAGTGATTTTAGTCATGCCTCTCAAGTTAAAATAAATTTGATTTGTTGTTTTTTTCCCCCAGTTATTTACATGCCAAGTCCATCATCCACAGAGACCTCAAGAGTAATAGTATCCTTTCAGAAATGTGACTACAGAAATATAAAAACAACTTGCCTTTTTCTATCACAGAACTTCCTCTTGTTGTGTTAAAGTTTGCATGTTAAATTCCATAATACTAATGTGAAAGGGATTTACCCATGACTTTGACTTTGAGGAACCATTACCAAAATCTTTTGGTTTTCCTAATGACTAAAAGTAGCATCTGCCAAGGTTCTCTAATAACAGCTTTTTATTTTTGTTTTGCTAGCAAATTACATGAAGATATAAGACTTTTAAGGCCCTTTTTTGCATGCTCATTGATAACCTGCAGTTATAAAATTATATAATACATGAAGTGTAAAAAAAGGAAGTAAAGATATTTACTCTATCTTCCCTCAGCACTAACACTTGTGAGTTTGTGGCCTTAGCTTTCTTGTGCTGCTCTGTGATGCTGCCTGAAGAACAAGTGTTTCTGACCAAAGTGGTCCGAGTTGTCATCTTACCAAACTTGCTAATTGTTCTGGGCTGGTTGTAGGTCTTCCGGAAAAGAAAATGACAAAGGCATCTCAGCCACTCAAAAGTTCATTCCTAATGTTGAGAATATGGAAGTTAAGAGTGGGTCATGTAGTATTAAAAAGGATTCATGATTTTTAAAGCAAACGGGGTAACAAGGAAAGTCATAAGAATTTATGCTTGTTTAAAAACTACACCAGTATGTTTACAGAGTTATAGAAGTTAAATTCCTTCCATCTACAACTTCTTGTGATGTTTTTGCTCTTAAAAATTTAGATGATGTTCTTCTTTTACTTACTACACCTCAGATATATTTCTTCATGAAGACCTCACAGTAAAAATAGGAGATTTTGGTCTGGCTACAGTAAAGTCACGGTGGAGTGGTTCCCATCAGTTTGAACAGTTATCTGGATCCATCTTGTGGATGGTAAGAATCGAGACCGTTTCTTCATTATAAAATATAATTCTTTTGCTCTTTGAAAATGTCACTGCCGTACTAAAAAGTACTGTTTTTATAGTTTTCAATAATGACACAGAGGGTAATGAAGAGACTAATGGTAGGTCTAAGCAGACTGCAGTGAGGTGATACCCGGTTGTGATGAATTTGTATGATAGTATAGTCCAATTTACATTGAGGTTGTGGTTAAATATGAATGGATAAAAATGAATGAAATCTGCATAACTGAAGAAGTAGCCATAGTGATGAGATCACAGGCATGTGAGGTATTTAAGTTTTACTCTTTTGACACATTTTGCAAAAGAGGAAAATTCATCAATTGTTAGCTGGATGTCAGACCATAAATACGGTTTTTTATGTTTGTTCAAATAAGCACATATATCTAAAATGAGATCTTTGACAAGGAAGAAAAATAGATATACAATGGAAAGTCATTCATTAAAATTACCATATATCTACCATAAAAAGTTTTGAGGGGTTTTGGCTTTATTTCTTTATTTTGCCTATTTCTGTGATAGAGGATTGGGAATAGTAAAGTCAGTACTTGTAAAGGGGCTCGTAGTATGGGAATTCCTGTCTCAGAAGCTAATATCAAGTCAACTTAGAGTTTTAAAGAGCTCTCTCCAGGGCACTCCCTGAAAGTTTCAGTCACTTGCCCATGGTCACAGTATGTGTAAAAAGGCCTCATTACTTTCATTGTCATTCTTTCACTTTTGGGCTGCTTGATAGTAAAAGTAGATAGAACACTGGCCCTAGAATCTGGAGGACCTGAATTCAAATTCAGCCTCAGATATTTGTCATTTAACTAATATGTGACCCTAGGCAAGTCACTTACTACTCCTTGAATGTCTCAAAAACAAGAGTGCCATGTTATATTTGGCCCATTAAAACAGTTTGGTACAGGTGATCAAGACGTTATAATCAGGTGGTAAAAATATCCTTCATATGAGAACACTATCAAAGGTAGAAGAAAAGCGGTATCATGAGTCCTGAAAATCTAAATCAAAGTAAATAACACAAGTACACTTTTGCGTATCATTGATTTGAATCAGTGATGGCCAGAGGCCCATTGGCAGATGTTTTCATACTTGTCTTTTCTTTTTTCAAGGTTCTAGTTGATGTAGTTAAATACTCAGTTATCATTCATTTACTGATATATTTAAAGAGCATATTTCTAACTTCTTTAGACTATTGGATCTCAAAGAGAGATCCGATAGTAAACTTTCTATACCTAGAACTATTCTGCTATAAGTTGACACAGCATTCAGAATTAAATATTCTAGAGTAGTCATAATCTCGAAAGGGGTTTGGGCTAGAATTAGAGCCCTACAGATTTTTGTATTCCTCAGCTTTGATCTTATAAGAAAAATTTTTAAATTATAATAAGGAAATTACATTTCTTCCTCTGGAGGAAAAAAATTGCCTAAATTAAAATTCCTCATATTTTATTTCTTGTTAATATATGAGATTAGTTCCAATGAGAGGCCCTTTCCTGCTATAATAGAGAGCCAAATCATTCTCAGAATGGAATTATTCTTTCTCTTAACATTCAGCATTTCTTTATTCCAATCTCTCTCACAGACAATTTCATTTCAGATGAGATAACTCTGTTATAATCCTCTTTCCCCAACCTCAAGGTTAGCCAACTTTTCTTAGGATTTTCTTATCAAGTAAAACAACAGCACAAAAAGCCTGAGGCTTGGGACAGGGTCTCCCTACCTCCAGAGAAGCAGAGGTCAACTTTAACATAAAGTTCAAAGCCAAGAAATGAATTGAAAAAATGAACAAATACCACCACCAAAAAGAACAGCCATAAAAAATTGCGAAGGTGACGGGGAAGACTAGGAGATAAACTTAGAAGAAGCTAACAGAGAATAGCTACAAATTAAGCCTCAAAGAAAAATGTTTATTGGACCAAAGGGCAGCAAGAATATTTTGAAGAGCTAAGAGTAGAGGAAAAAATAGGAAAAGAAATGAGAATGATACAAGAAATTTATTGGGGGGGGAGGAAGAATTAATATATTGGTAAATAAAAGAGGCATTGAAAAATACTGAAGAAAATAATACCTTAAGAACTAGAATTGTCCTAATTGTAAAAGAGGCATAAAAATTCACTAAGGGAAAGAATTCCTTAAAAAGTAGAATTAGCCAAATGTAAAGAGGTACAAAATCTCACCAAAGAAAATAATTTTTTTAATTAAAATTGGGCTAGTAGAAGCTAGTGATTCCATGAAGTATCAAGAAACAAAGTCAAAAGAATGAAAAAGGAGAAGAAAATGTGAAGTAATTCATCAGAAAAACAGCTGACCTGGAAAATAACAGAGCAGGATAATTTTAAGGATTTTTGGATTATCTGAAAGCTATAATCCAAGAAAAAGCGAGACCTCATATTTCAAGAATTTATAAAAGAAACTGCCCCAAATATCTTAGATCTAGAAAATAAATTAGAAATTTAAAGAATACACCAATCACTTCCTGAGATTTCAAAAGGAAAAGTCCCAGGAATTAACCAAAAAAAGAATTCGTAAGGGATTAATTGAGGTTAAATTGCTTAAATTGCTACATGTAAAAATTATACTTGTAACTTCTATGAATTTTTATTGTTATTAGGGCAGTTAGGAGTCTACATGGACAGAGGGCATGGGTATAAGTCAGTTGTTGGGGTAATCTCCACAGAAACTGGAATAAGAAAAAGGAATGCTTTGGGAAAAGAGAATGGGGAAAATTTTTGAATACAAAGGAGGAATTCAAAGAAGCTTTTTTTTTTAAATTTATCATAGTGGGGAAAAGTAAGGGGGGTAATTGGCAATGTTTGAACTTTACTTTCATCAGAATTGGCTCAAAGTAGGAAGAGTGTGTGTGTGTGTCTGTGTGTATATACATGTATGCATATATCCATACATGCAAACAATTGTGTATAGAAACCTGTCTTACCTAATAGGTTAACAAAAGGGAATAATAGAAAAGGAGAGGGGGAATGATAAAAGGAAAGGTAGATTAAGGAAAGCACTGATCAGAAGCAAAACTGTCTTTTGAGGAGGGAACAAGATAAAAACAGAGAAAAAATAAACAGAAAATGCGATGAGAAAAATTACATAATTAGTAATCATAACTATGAAAAGGAATGGGATGAGTTCACCCATAAAATAGAAGCAGATAGCAAAATGGATTAGAACTTAGAATCCAACAATATGTTGTTTACAGAAAACACTTAAAACACACACACATGGAGTTTAAAAAAAAATTAGCTTAGAATCTAATATGCTTTAATTGAAGTTGAAAAAAAAAGTGGGGGTAGCACTCACAACCTCAGACAAAGCAAAATCAAAAATAGACCCAATTGAAAGAAATATTCAGGGAAATTACATCTTGATAAAATACAGTGAAGTAATATTAAAAAAAATTTACACCAAGTTTTTCTGATAAAGGCCTCATTTCTCCACAGAGGACTAAGTCAAATGTATAAAACTAAGCACCATTGGTTAAATTGGTTTAAAAAAAAAAAAGTATATGATAGGCATGTTCAGAAGAAATCAAAATTGCTTAAAAAACTATTGCTTAGAGAAATGCACTTTAAAACAACTGAGATGTCACCTCAAACCTATCAGAAGTGACAAATCCTGGAGGGGATGGAGAAAAATAGATGCATTAATGCACTCATGGTACAGTTATGACCAGGTCCAAACATTCAGCAAAATGATTTGGAATTAGGCCCAAAGGGCTATAAAACTGCATACCTTTTACTAAATGATGTCAGTGCCAGATCTATAACTCAAAGATCTAAAAGGAATAGGATAAATGTAAAATAAATTATTTATAGTAGCTCTTTTTGAGTTGACAAAGAATTGGAAATTAAGGAAATGCTTATTTCATCCATTTGCTTGAACAAGTTGTGGCATGTGATTATGATGAAGTAGTCTTCTGCTATAAGAAATGACTGGCAGAGGGTTTCAGAAATACATGCGAGATGTACATGAAATGATACAAGTGAAGTGCACAGTAACAACAAAATTGTAAAAAATGATCAACTGTGTGAAAGATAGCTGTTCGCATAAAAACCATGATCCAAGACAGTTCTAGAGGATTCATGATGAAAAAAATGCTTTCCACCTCCAGAGAGAAATCATGAAGTATAATTGAAAGTGCAAATTGAAGTATAACTTTCTCACTTTTAAAATTGTTTTCTTGCTTTTTTGCAATATGCCAAATATGGAAATATGTTTTGTGTGATTTCATATGTATAATTGATATAATTGCAAATTATAGGGCAAAGAGCTTCGCTAGATTTCAGACAAATTGCTAAACAAAATGATTGTTTGCCTTTTCAGTGGATGGAGTAGGGGTAGGAGGAAAGGAGAGAATTTGGAACTCGAAATTTTAAAAAGAAAAATTGGTTAAAAAAATAAATATTTGTTTAAAAAAAGAAAAATATGTATTTATGTCACAATTAGCCATTGAATAGTCTTCTGTTGCTGTTGAATCAGAACTACATGTGGATTATGTTATCCTATGCTTGGATCTGGAGCAATAAAAGAAAAACTGTATGTCAAAAAAGGGACTTTTCTCTTTTTTTTTAACCTCTTACTTAAACAGTCAGTAGGTCTACCCTAGCTACAGGAGCACAAGTTAATAACAAGTTAGTTACTCATTTCTTTTTACTTTCATCATCTGTGTCATCACCTTTGGGCCATTTCTTCATTTCTCAGTAACTCACAAAGCCAGGGAGTGGTGAATTAAGACCTAGATCTCTGAGAAAATAAAAGGTATATTTTCATAGTCCAGTTACTTCCCTGACTAAAAGCTTTCTGAATTATGAGTAATTGATACCTACTTTCTTTCTGTTCCTTAGAAAACCTGAAAAAGGAAAGATGCCTTGTAATCCAAGGCAGATCCACACCATACATGTTTTATACTATGCATACAGTTTTAAGAGCTGCTGTTCTGTATTTTATAATACTTTCTGGCCTTTTATGTCCAAAGAAGAACTGGAACTATTAATTGAACACCAGATAGATAGCTTTGACTATATTAAGTTAAAAAGTTTTTGTACAAACAAAACCAATGCAGTCAAGATTAGGAGGGAAGCAATAAATTGGGAAATCATCTTTACATTTAAGGGTTCTGATAAAGGTCTCATCTCTAAAATATATAGAGAATTGTCTCATATTTATAAGAATTCAAGCCATTCTCCAATTGATAAATGGTCAAAGGATATGAACAGACAATTTTCAGAGGATGAAATTAAAACTATTTGTAGTCATATGAAAAGGTGCTCCAAATCACTATTGATCAGAGAAATGCAAATTAAGACAACTCTGAGGTACCACTACACACCTGTCAGATTGGCTAAAATGACAGGAAAAGATAATGATGAATGTTGGAGGGGATGTGGGAAGGCTGGGACACCGATGCATTGTTGGTGGAGCTGTGAACGGATACAGCCATTCTGGAGAGCAATCTGGAACTATGCTCAAAAAGTTATCAAACTGTGCATACCTTTTGACCCAGCAGCATTTCTATTGGGCTTATATCCTAAAGAAATCATAAAGGAAGGAAAGGGCCCCACATGTACAAGAATGTTTGTGGCAGCCCTTTTTGTAGTGGCTAGAAACTGGAAATTGAAAGGATGCCCATCAATTGGAGAGTGGCTGAATAAATTATGGTATATGAATGTTATGGAATATTATTGTTCTGTAAGAAATGACCAGCAGGACGATTTCAGAGAGGCCTAGAGAGACTTACATGAACTGATGCTGAATGAAACAAGCAGAACCAGGAGATCATTATACACGGCAACCATAAAACTATATGGTGATCAACTCTGATGGACATGGCTCTCTTCAACAATGAAATGTTTCAAACCAGTTCCAGTTGCTCAATGAAGAAAGCCATATACACCCAGAGAGAGGGATGTGAAATGTGGACCACAACATAATATTTTCATTCTCTCTATTGATGTTTGCTTGCATTGTGTTTCCTTTCTCAGATTTTTTTTCTTGTAGATACGATTGTTCTTGCCCAGCAAGATAAGTATGGAAATATGTATACATATATTCTATTTGTCAAGTATTTTAACATAATTAACATGTAGTGGACTTCCTGTCATCTAGGGGAGGGGTGGAGGCTAGGGGGGAACAATTTGTAATGAAAAGCTTTGTAAAGGTCAATGTTGAAGAATTACCCATACATATGTTTTGCAAATAAAAAGCTTTAATTAAAAAAAAAAAATGTGCAATGATCAACTATGAAAGACTTGATTCTTCCCAATGGTTCAGTGATCCAAAACAATTCCAATTAACTTTGGACAGAAAATTCCATCTGCAACCAGAAAAAGATCTGAGGACAGTGAATGTAAATCAATACATGCTATGCTCACTTCATTTTTCTATAAAACAGTATATATTAAAAATAAACTTACAATAAAAATTTTTTAAATAGTTGTAACCTTTGTATTGTAGGCATTTAAAAGCTTGTTCTGGAAAGGTCCAGAGGCTTTATCAGACTGCAGAGGAGACAGGTCCATGCACACATATAATAAGGTTAAGAACCCTTAATTTAAAGGGGTGCTTTGTAGAAGAGGGATTACCCTTATTCTACTTGATCCCAAAGGACAAAAGTAGGAACAATGGAGGAAAGTAACAGAAAGCCAGAATCAGGAAAACTTTCCTAATAATTAAAACTTTGCCAAAGTGAAATTGATTACCTTGGAAGTAATGAGGTCTTCAAGCAAAGGTTGAATTATAATGCACATGGAAGATTTTATAGGAGGAATCTTTGGTCAATTATGTGTTAAATTCAGTGATTTCAGTGTTTTTCCAGCCCTCCACTTGGGTGATTGTTGTGCACAAGGCATAAACTGGCACTGATTGAAGCCTACTCTTATGTCTCTCCATTGCCTTCTACTAGATCACATAGAATTTTGATTCTTTGGAATTGTAACATTGTAGGATTCATAATACGACAGTGTTACCAGGGCAAGACTTTTAAAAGAAAGGGTTTGGTTTTGGAAGCAGTTTAAGATTGGGGGAAGAGTTACATAATTTCCCAAATATAAAATGTAAATTTGCTATATTGTGAAAATAAGCTAGCAAACTCTGAGTCAAGTTTTGAGCAGCCCTTCCCAGTATTTCTTAATTCTCTTTCTTCTTTTCTAATTCATTTTTCTCATTGCCTAAGACACTAAATAAGAGGTTACTATAAGGAATTTGGATAGTTTTGCAATATGGGTTTTTATATAATAGAAGTCAAATACTATTTGTTTTTATACATTTTAATCTTGCTTGTAGGAAGGAGACAGTGAAGTGAAAAATAAACTTTTTTTTTTTCTCTTTATGTTCTAACAGGCACCAGAGGTCATTAGAATGCAAGATAAAAACCCATATAGCTTTCAATCAGATGTATATGCATTTGGGATTGTTCTGTATGAGCTGATGACAGGACAGTTACCTTACTCAAACATCAACAACAGGGACCAGGTAAATAGTCGGTGTAATTTGGGGGTTGTTTTACTGTTTATATAAAAATTCATATAGATTATATAATGAAAAGTTTCTGCATGACCTAGCACTTTTTCCACCTGTTTTGGGAGGTTATGTGAAGTTTGAACATAAGTATCATTACCTTTCATTGAACAAAATTGTAATACTTGATAAATTAACAAATAATTGATAAATTTAAATTGATATTCAAAACCACCAGTAATTGCCATAAAATCATTTGTTTACTTTTCCATCTAGGCCTTAATACCTTTCCTTCTGGTGCACATCTTATTTAATGAATAAATACATTGATTGTTATGTAGTAATTCCTTAATACACAATTTTCTTGAATGACTGGTTGCTTCTTTTTTATTTCATCTTTAGAAGTTGAGAACAGGGAAAAAAAAGGTTTAATATAGGGGAAAAAAACTATCATTCTTCCCCATTTAGTATATGCAAATGCCAGATTTCCCTATACCACAATTCCTGTTTTTTACTCCCTCCCTTTCCTGTTTTCCATCACCTTATCCTAACTTTTCTCTCCCCCCCCCTTAAAAAAATTCAGAAAAATTAATTTGTTAACAGTAGCTTGAAATAGAATTAAACTTATAGGATATTCCAGAGAAAATAAGTTAACATTAATAAAAACTGCCTCACATTTCATTACAGCATCATAATTCAAAATTTCAACAATTATCTCTCATCTGTTTAATTACAAAGAAAAATCATTAGATGCATAAGCCTACCACAGGAGAATAATCCCTCACCTTCATCTTATACTGAGAATAGAAAAGCATGTGTTTTGATCTTTTAAGTTTGTGTTCATCAAACATTCTGTTCATTGAGCTTTCTATTATAGTTTATCATATAAATGTCTGTCAAGGCATTTTAATGGTAGCTATTAAAGTCATATGTTATATTGGCTGTCTTTTTTGAATCGTTCATGTTTCTGTTTCTCAGTGTTTTAATTTGTAATACCTGAGAAATTGTGAAGTATAACCCTGTGACATATATGACAGAAATTTATTGTGTTTTCATTCCTGTATTTATTGGTTTGCTTTCCCATTAAGTTTCTTACTGAATCAATAGATAGTTTTTCATGAATATTTTCAGTCAGTACTTTAAATTTTAAAATGAGTTTATTCCTGTCTAGTTTAATACAGTATTAATTTTAAACTGTTTGCCTATTTTACTATATTCAGAGTTCTCAGATACCTATCTTGGTTTTGGGTTTTAATTCAGGTGACATGGAAACTGACTTAATGTTTTAAGTGAACTAGATCCAAAAAAGAATAAAAGAAGAATGGGTTGTTATTTATTGCATATTTATTACAGATTTAGGCCATTATAAGCATGCTGTCATTTTGTTAGTTGTGAGTTTAAATAGAGATACCTAGGAACAAAGTTACTGGCACAGGCCCATGGGCTCAAGCCCTTTAAAAAAAAAAAAATCCAGTTGTCACTTGAGGAGGACTGTAGTATGGAAAACAGTCATCTCTGAGTAATCTTGCTGTAAATGGTATTCTCATACTATTTTGGAATTGGGGGAAAAAATTTATCCCCATGAGCATATGAAATTTAATATGAAGGGCTATTAGGCTTCAACCCTGAGGCCATTTTTTCATTTGAAGCTGAGGTTAATAGATGGAAATGAGAGGAGACACATCTCTCCCTTACTGTGCACCCCAAATTCTGTAAGAGGAAAGCCATAATGAGCCTTTACAGCCCCATTCTAAACCTTAATTGGTCATTCTTCTCTTGCTCTTAGAACTAGCCCTCTTCCTTCTGGCAAGATCACAAATGGGTCTCCCCAACGGAAGTCAGCATTCATTTTGTATTCCTTCCCCACATCCAAGTTGTAGTTTCTCTGTTAGTTATAAAAAGGAAACCATCTTTTCTAAAACAGATTTTTTATTTCCCTGAATCTCATCCCTTCCAAGCCTACTTTAGGGGTTTTCTCTTCCTTTATTGTGTGCACATGCCCTCTTCTCATTTTCTTTTAAGCAGTATTGCAATCTGTTAGAATGGGACATGACAGTATATTTATTTACAATCCAGATACACTGACTATATGCCCCCCTCTTTAGCTCTTTTTTCTATACTCCCCTCTTCTTAATTAATTTTTAAATTTCTATTGCAAAAGAAGATGTCACAGTTGGTTAAATATCCCATCCATTTGGAAAGTGATTTCCTGCAAGGAAATCTGCAGGTGTCTTATAACAAGACTTACTCTGGTTTTTACTTTTGGTGGTAAAGTACCTTTTTAACCAGATGATTGCTTAGAGATAAAAGAACTGCTAAGGACTGGTTTGGTGAATGATACCTTTCAGGTATTCTAACCATGCAGTTTTTGTTTAAAAGAATTCATTTGACAACTCCACAGTTATATGTTCCTAAATCCCCTGAAAACTTTGTTGTCCATGTTACATTGACCTCTTCCCTTATTTATCCATCTTTTTTCAGGCGGCCACTGTGTGCAGTTCATTTTGCCCACAGGCTTTAAACCCAGCTCTCTTCCTCCCTCTCTCTCTAAGAGTCCTCACATCTTAGGGAGGTTTCAGGGCAGATCTTTTTAGGGAGCTGCTTCTCCCAGGGCCGCTTGGCAGCTCAGCGCATCAGAGTTAGGAAGCCCAGAGTTCAGCGCCACCCTCAAACCCTTACCAATTGGGTGACCCCGAGCAAGTCGTTTCACCTTGCTCTGCCTCGGTTTCCTTCATTGCAAAGTGGAGATCATGATACCACACAGGGTGGTTGTGAAGCTCAAATGAGATAATCCTTGTGAAGCATTAGCAAAGTGCCTGGCACATAGTTAGTGCTTAATAAATGCTTGTTTTACTTCCTTCTTGTCCTGAGATTTTTAGTCAAGATGGTGGAGGAAGAGGAAGCAGTTGAGACTTACCTCCTCACTATCTCTTCTCCACAACAATCTAGGAAATATATTAGACAAAATCTGCATCAGAAAAGCCAAGAAAAGGTCAGTGAATCATTTTTCCAACTTAAGAAGAGAGAAACAAGAGCAAAAGGAAGAAAGAGAGAAGCCTATAGACACTGAGGACAGGCACAGAGTAGTCCAGCTCTTAGGGAGTAGAGGAGGGCCCAGACCGCAGTGGGGCAGAAAAAGATCCTGGTGACTCTGAACTAGCATCCCAGAAGGAGGGCTCTCTGGCAGCTCGGGCCATCTACTACCTGGTTCCGAGTCACATGGATGCGGAGCAAGGGAAGGAGCATGGAGCAAGTGCTGGGAATGTCACTGTGCGGGCCTGTCCCCAGAGCAGCAGTAGCTCAGCTCTAGCTTTGAGACATCAGTGCACACTGGAACCTCTGGGCCGGGCATCTGTACCCGGGGGAGCCAATTCAGTCACCCAGAACTTTGCAGAGCCTTGTAGCAGGCAAAACCAAAAGGCCTCAACCTGATTAAGGGATTTGTAAGACAAAGGAAGGCAGTGAACAGACCTCTCCCTCTCACACATTTGGAGAGCATTAAACACCTAAAGGCCCTGGATTGAGCTGTGAAAGCAGAAGAAAGATATAAAAGGACCAACGTTTAGGCCAAACATTTCTCCCAGAAATTGGTAGAGCCCAGTATTAACAGAAGTAGACAGGATGAAGGGGTAAATAATAACAAAACAAAACAAAAAAACACCTGACCATAAAGAACTACTAAGGTGACAGAGAAGCTCAAGAAATATACACAGAAGAGAAGAATGACTCAAAAGCAAATCTGAGCAAACCTTAATAAAAAATACAACCCATACAGAAATTCAGCAAGAATTCCTAGAAGAGTTAAAAGCAAGCATGTTTTTTTAAGCTAATTTTTAAAAATCAAATGAGAGTGGTCAGAAAAAAAATGGGGGGGGAGCAAGTTACAGAAGAAAGATGAAATGAGAATTAGCTGTATGAGGGGAAAAAAAGATATAAAACCTTACTCCCCCCAAAAAAATTCCTTGAAAAGTAGAATTTGCCAAATGTAAGCTAATAGGCCCATAAGATATCCAGATATAATAAAAGCAGAGGCCTTCCTCCTTCTTCTGCTCTGTTTTATTACCAGTTAACCAAATGAGAAACAGGTATTTCCTAAGAGTTTCAGCCATTTATATGTTTTTATAATTATAAAGCTTTTCACATCTATTATCTTATTTAGTCCTCACAACCTTGTGATGTTTGTTAGTACGTGAACTATCATCCAGTTTACATTTGAAAAGATGGAACTTTAGAAAAATGAACACCTTGTTCTGAGGCTTATGTCAGACAGTTGATTTATGGTGGAGACAGGAATTAGGCTCCCAAGGTGAGCATTTTCCCAGAGTCATAAATAGAGAGCTCTCTTTGAATGGCTCTCCTCCAGTAAGAGGCACCATCCTACCAGTACAGAAGTTGGCCTTTTTAATCTGGGCAGCTGTGGAGAAGTGACTGAATGTGTGATCTTGGGCAAGTCACCTAACTTCTGATTGTCTCAGTTTCCACAACTGTGCTATTATCCAGCACCTACCTTCCAGGTTTCTTTGTGAGGATCATATGAGATAATATTTGTGGAAAAGGTCTTAGCACCATGCCTGGCAGGCACATTGTTGACCCTATAGACAAATGCTTATTTCCTTTCTTTCCTTCCCCTCTTTAATCTAGTAATCCTCAGTCCCATATTAATGACTAGCCAAGTGGCCCTGGCAAATCAAAGGCTAGAAGATAACTAAAAAGGACAATACCACTTCTTTTCCCTCTTAATAGAGGCTTTCAAGATCTAGCTATGCGTCTGAGAGATGTAGCAGAAGTTTTTAACATAATGAGCCACAAATCCATACCTGAATGAAAAGATAGAAGATGGCACCAACAAAGGCAGGGCATCCAAAGGGCAAGCCACTTTACTCTATTTTTAAGCCCATTGGAATAGATGATTGCCCAGGACCTAATCTGATTTCAAGGTATTCAGGCATTTCCCTCTCCTCCTTTAATAATGTTTATGTGTAGTGCTCTATAGACTTCAAAACGCCAGTCTGAATTCAAGGTTCAGTCTGTCAAGGTGTGTGTCATTGCCATTCTATCATTCCTTATTGGAAAAGAAGTCCACTGATTGATTATGGTTAATTTCTCCTTTATGTAAAGGTTTTCCCAAATGAGTCTTATATTTCAGTCTTATGTTTGATTTTAATTCCATTAAGAATTTTGGAAAACATCTAGGGGAGATTGTGGGAGGTAGGAGGGAAAAATTTGTAACAGAAAGCTTTGCAAGGGTCAATGTTGAAAAATTACCTATGTATTTGTTTTGCAAATAAAAAGATTTAACCAAAAAAAAATTTTTTTTTTCGAAAACAAAGCTTTGCTCAATCCCTACCTTAAGTTCCTCTTCAAATTAGTATCTAACTTTTAGATCAACTGTAGTAAAATCTTTTTTTGTCACCCTGAATATCATTCTTTCCTCGACACTGAAAGTTTAATTTCCGTTCTGTAGAGGTAAAGTAGTCCATATTTGCACACATACATGCACATATAATTATGGGGAGGTTGTAGAGAAGCAAACATTAATCTCTACCGTAGACTTTTGTCTTTGGCACAATCTATTGGGTTGTTCACCATTTAAAGAAATTGTTCTATTTAAACCTGTTTTCTAAAATTCAGTAACAAAACTATGTTAACAATTTTTAGGGCTGTTCCCCTATTTAAACATGTAGAGTTATCTTCTAGTACTTACCTAAATCAATATTACTTAGCCCTTGCCTCTCCCTGAGAATCTCAGTTTGTTCTCAGAGTTCTCCAGTAGCTATTTTTCTCTTGACCTTTTGAAACCTTTCATTGGTCTCTTTATCATTGTAGCAGCTGTTAGGGACTATATCTCCAGTATGGATTACTGCCCAATAGTTTCTCTAAAGAAGATCCATCCTAGGAATGACTGCAAATTCTCTTCCTTTGTCCCATTAGAGGAGAGTACTTAAGGCCCTTTTGACATCTTGATCTTCAAATAAGATCTAGAGTTCAGGAACCAGAAAAGAGGCTCCTCTCATATCTACCTGAAATCAAATATAATGGTAACTCACAGAGCAGCTACATTATAAATCCTTTGAGGTTAAAAACTACAGATTACGATGAGATAAAGCCCCTGCAGTGCCTTTGGTACTCAGATAATTGTTTGATTAAAAAGTCTTTTTTAAAAGCTTCAAGATCTTGAAACAGCATCACCTACTATAATAGCTGCCAGAGATGATGCACATCTTTGGAGAAATAAAACTGGTAGGTAACTGGACTTTTCTTACCTGTCAGTATTCAAGTTTGTTTAAACTTTTATTGACAAGCATTGTAATTTTGTGAATTTCCCCTCCTACCCCAGATAATTTTTATGGTGGGGCGAGGATACCTGTCTCCAGATCTCAGTAAGGTGCGGAGTAATTGTCCAAAAGCCATGAAGAGGTTAATGGCAGAGTGCCTGAAGAAGAAGAGAGATGAGAGGCCGCTTTTTCCCCAGGTAAAAAAGACTGTGTTGACTGAAAGAATCTGGACTACATTGTGATTAACATTTCTGTGTTCCTCCTCAGTTTTTAGTAGTGTTAAACATTAAGATTTTTCTCAAGGTAAAAAGTGATATCCTTTAGCCATTTGGGGTTCTCATACAAAATTATCTAAAAGGCTAAATTTTATCTTTTACTGTGTGTGTGTGAACACATACATATGTATTTATTATTATTATTATTATTATTATTACAGAAAGCCTGATTTATTTATTTAAATCAACTTTTCTGTAATTCAGAGTCCATTGTCTTAAACGTTATTTCCATCTATAGAGGGGAAAGAAGGAAGCAGTTGTCCAAGAAGGTTCTCCTTTTTTTAAAAATTCTAAATTGCTTTCCTTTGCTTTTTGCAAAGGTTAGTTGGTCGAGCATTATTAATTTAACACTTGCACTGGCCAGGCTCTGTGCTAAATTCTGGGAATACAGAAAAAGACAAAAACACAGTTTCTGACTTCAAAGAGCTCATCATTTTAATGAAGGAGAAAGCATGCAAATAACTATGGACATAATTACTTTACATATGCAGTGTAAATGAAAGGTCATCTCAAAGGGAAGACACTTGTAGTTGAAGGCATCAAGAAAGTCCTCCTGCAAAAGATCAACTGGTAGCAAGGCAAGGAATTAAGAGGGTAAAAATCAGGAGAAGGAGCATTCCACACCTATGGGGAAGCCAATAGAAATGCAGGCAGTTGGCCAACAGAAACAAAAAAATATTTAAGTGTGAAGATGGAGTAACATCAGGAAGTCTGTGAAGAGGAGTAAACTAAGGAAACTGGAAAGATGTAAAAGAGTTTAAAAAGCAATTACGGGATTTTATATTTTATCCTGGATGTGATAGGGCAAAGTGAGTGAGGGAAGGGTGATCAGACCTGCACAGGAGGAAGAAGACCTGTAGTGAGAAGAGATGGCAACCAGAAAACTCTTTCTGTAGCCACTCAGTCAAGCGTGTATTTAGTGCCTACTGTGCTGCAGGCACTGCACTGAGCCCTGGGGATCCAAGAAAAAGGCAAACCAAGTGTCAGCCTTGGAGTAGCTTAGTTTATTGGGGGAGACTGCTGGCAAACCCTTCTACAAAGAGGTCCAGATGTGAGGTGATGAGGGAGTGCCCTGGGGACAGCTGCATGACTGGAGAGTACAAGAGATGTGAAGGTAGAAACAAGAAGACATGACCACAGACTGGGCGTTGGGGTGAGCTCAGGTGAGGCATGAGATGGCCTGTTTCAGAGCCCTGGGTGCCTGCCCTCAACAGTAATAGAGAAAATGGGAAGAGAACTGGGTTTCAGGAAGGGGAGGGGGAGATAATGAATTTTGTCTTGGATATGTTTAGTTTGAAATGGCTATGGGACTTGTAGTTCAAGACATCCAGAAGACGGGTGATAACTAGAGTTCGTGTATTTATGTATAATGTATGTGTATGGATGGATTTGATGTATACATGTGTGTATATATGTATGTGGATAGATTAAGTTTATAATAGCCCAAGTGAAAGATCACTGCTAAATAATTTGACTGGCGTCCTGTGCTATATGCTTCTTTGTGTACTAAGGCATATAATTTGTGTGTGATTTCCATTTAATGAACAAGCATTTATTAAAAGCTTACTATATGTGATGTGTTTATTTGAGCCCTGGTAATAGAGAGACAGAAAAGTCATGAATTAACAAGTTCCTGGGCCCATTTTTACATTAAGAAATACACAGAAGAAAACCAAAAGTTCAGAAGGGAACACAAAAAGGATGTTTTGTTACTACATTGTTCAATTTAATATGTATTTAGTAGAGAAACTATATAAGCTCAGGAGTTCACATACTTTCAGTTTTGATTTTTTAAAATATGTGGCAATTAAATTTGCAGTTAAAAAGAAAAGCATATTACATACTTGCTCATTTCCTTAAATAGATTTTACTATAAACATCATTTAATTCATTGTCAGGAAGCTGGAGTTAGAAAGACCTAGATTCCAATTGGCCTTCAGACACATACTAGTGGTGTGGCTGTGAGAGGTCACTTACCTGCTTCCATTTCTTTACTTGTAAAATGGGAACAATAATGTCTACCTCACAGAGTTGTTATGAGGATCAAATGAGATAATATTTGTAAAACATTGGGCACAGTACCTGGCATAGAGTAGGCCCTATATAAATGCTTGTCTCCTTCCCTTCATTATAAACAATCTGCTACTATACTGTGCTGTAGTAATGTAACAGGCTAATTGAGGCTTTGGGGGCAGGTTTCTGTATCTGTCTTCTTTCCTGTCATATTATTTGTTACTTATGTCTCATTGCTCTTATTATGCCTCCTCAAGCAGCTTCTTCACGCCTTCCCTTTTTCCCTTCTAAAATGGCTTTTTTTTTTGTCAGCTTAGAGATAGGAGACCCCATATTAGGCTTCTTAAAATTGTGTGCAAAATAAGAGCCTGTTGATTCCCAGGGCGACAGAGATTTTGGAACACTTGTTATTTAACTGCTTAGAGAGGTTACTGACTTCAGGGTTCCTCTTCTGCTGAAAGCTTGGCCATCTGAAAAATGTGTAGGGTATGAAGAAGACGGCTGGATTGGACTGAGGATGACCTAGGCTTATTACTAATTGCAGACACTTAATAGCCGTGTGACTGGACAAATCACTTAACCTTTCTGACACTCACTGATTGGCAAAAATGGCGTGGGGACACTGAGTGCAGTACTAGTTCCACAGTGTCTGCATCCCAGGATGGTCTTTTGTTTTTGGCAGAGGCAATTGGGGTTAAGTGACTTGCCCAGGGTCAAACAGCTAGGAAGTGTTAAGTGTCTGAGGTCAGATTTGAACTCAGGTCCTCCTGATTTCAGGGCTGGTGCATCACAGGATTGTTAAGACAATCATATGAAAGTTATGTATTTAAAATGCTATGTAAATTTCCATTTTTATTACTTATAATTGTGCACAAAATCCATCATCACTGATTTTCTTTGTCATGTGATTTCTTTATGGTTCTGTGCTAAAGAAACATTTCTAAGTTCTGCTAATCCCTTTAGGCAGACTTGTAGAAGTCAGTTAAAAATGGCTGTGTTGAATAGTTTTAGATTCAATTTAAATATTTACAGGTGGGGAAGCAGGGAGGAGGGAAGATAAGGAAAAATGGCACTTTCTCAAATTATTTTAAAGAAATAAAGGAAATACTGGGGAAAGTAGAGGGCAAATATTGCAGCAAATTTTAGAAATTGCTAGTTAAATTGACTCATTCCTAAAAGAATTCTATATTCTCTGTTAAAAGTTATGTTTCTTGACAGTATCTTTAAAGATTTCCAGTATGGAAAGTTTTTAGTCCTTAATTGCTTGTTGTTTCAGATTCTTGCCTCCATTGAACTTCTGGCCCGCTCATTGCCAAAAATTCACCGCAGTGCATCTGAACCCTCATTGAATCGGGCTGGCTTCCAAACGGAGGATTTTAGTCTGTATGCTTGTGCTTCTCCAAAAACGCCCATTCAGGCAGGGGGATATGGTGCGTTTCCTGTTCACTGAAAAAAAAATTGTGTGGGAAGGGGAATTGTACAGGGCAGGACACACAAAAGTAAGATGAACTTACAGAGTTTTGAGTTTTTTTAACTCAATGGAATCTTTTTTAGAAGGTGTACCAAAGAACAGATTCATTTTTTAAAAGAATGGGAATCAATTTCCTGGTGTAAAAATCATTGCTACCATTAAATTTGTCAACATGAAAAACATTTTTAACACACATAGGAAAAAGATTGTGATGAAATAACTTAATAATATGTATCCAATTTTTCAAAGACTTTATCTTGTCCTGTGTTACATAATTTACAAATTTGCTCAGTCTGAATGTTTTTGTATAGTAAATGTTTCTCATACAACTTTTATTGGTCATAACATGTCCATTATGGACTAAAGTTAATAGTACATCTGTTTGAAACGGAAAGACCCCATAGTTACTTTGTTGTAATTGAACCAAACTGAGCTTGTGCAAATTGGGAAGACACTGGAATCGAATAGTCCAATTTTTATACTTGTCAGATTTCTATAAAAGTTTCTTTTTATTATAACACGGAAAGTTTTGGATGGCCTTTAGTTCCCTAAGCAGTAGACTTACTTGCTTTCTGCTAATAATAGGGATGATAAAAGGATTCCCATAATGTATGTACAGGGGGATATTGATAAATATATTGGGAAAGGAAATTTTTTATTTCATTAGTAAAATGTTTTCATTTTGGTTTCCCGTGGAAGATGTGTTAATATACATGGGGGGAAGGAGGGTGTGAAGGACACACAGTGGTCCTATCTCTTTTTTTGATGAAATATATTTGTTTATATTATTAAATTTCTTTGTATAGAGAGAATGTCTTTGTTATATGAAGTTCAATTCACTTGCAAATTCAACCTCAAAAGAATTCCTCATGAATTATTTGAAGACTTTTAGAATTTTTTTCCAGAAATTACATATACTTTATTTTTTCAAATTACACTTAACCTCTAATGACATGTTTCAAGAAGGACTTTGTCATTGTTTCCAGTATAATTTCTTTCCTTGTTCGTGCATCTTCTCATATGCTCTGTAGGAGTTTAAAATGAAATTCTTTATCCCAAAAGAATCTTCTTAAAATGAGGGCTATTTTATTTATGATATTCTAGGGTTAGGAGTATTTCCTACTTGCTAATAAAGTTTGATGATGCTCCTTTTCTAATATGGAAAATGGCTTTAATTTAGCAATCTGTACATTTTTTACTGGAATTCAGAGGAATAAAAGGTGGAAAAGATAGTTCTGAGATAGTTTTAGCAAAATAAATTACCAAAACTACTTCAATGCTAGCCCAAGAACCAGAGTCAGTCTGTTATCTTAACTACATTGTCACTCTTTCAATTTAGATCTAATGATTTTGGAATCTAGCAGATAGCTAAAATTAAGAATGACAATCTCAACATAAGTTCCATTCTCTGTCCTTCACAGTTAAATATAAGAGCTGCAAAAAAACTTCAGAATTAATGCCATTTCTTTGTTTTTCAGTTGCACAAGAAAACATTAAAGCATTTTCTAAGTCATCCTTGCTGCCTTCATATGAATTTAAATTCCATTCATATAACTTACTCATTGAAAATTAGTGTTTGCCTTTTATCTATCTTCTGTTTTAGAGTCTTATATTAAAAAATATATTTTTTTAGAAATTTGTGATAACCAATTTAGAAAAGAGGACAAAAAAATAAGCAGAAAAATAATATCTATTAAGCAATAAAATATTAAAGAATTTCTAAACTTTCCAATAAAATTAAAGATATTCCAAATTTTCCCCAGTATTTGCTAGGTATGGTTTTATTAGTTTATATAGGTTGTTATAATAGTAGATGCTTAAATAATGTTTTTTACAAAGTCAGTCCTTGGAACACTCAAAAGTAGGGGAAGAGCATTTGATGACAACAGTTGTCATCAAGTTGTGTTTCTGTTTATTGTGGGGTTTGTTCTTCACAACTTCCTTCTTTCACTCTTTCTTAGCCTATTCCATTTTTTTTCCTCCTTTTCTTCCTCCTTTTTTAGTATCAGTGGATGCAGTTTAGTTCTTAGTGTTCCAAGCTAAGGGGCTGCTGACTTCTCTACAGCCTGCTGAGCCATCAAACAGAGCTTTCCAGTGGGCTTGTGAAGTCCCAGGAACGCTTCACATTTATCTCTTCTCTTTTCATTTAGGTAGGCTGAAAACTTAATTAGTTGGAGTCATCTTGGCTTGTTAACATTGAAAATGTGACAGCATGTTTAGATGCTTTGGAAAAGGGAGAGTGAAGATAAAAGGAAAGTCATTCTGTGGAGCTGATTTCCTGGTTGAGACAGTTGCATTCTTCAAACTTTGAGACCAATATGTTCCTTTCTCTAAAACAAAAGCTTTAATTACATATATATTTAATATGTATGTATATTGATATAGTTTATCTTAATACATTACACATTTAGAGATCTCATATATGTATGTTACATACATATAAAATGTCTCATTTTTATTATTGTTCACTTCTTCATTAACATTTTTTTCATTCTATTCTGCTATTTCCCCCATCAAGATACCTTGATTCCTTCCATTATAAAGAATAGATTTCACTTCACATTCATTTAAAAAAAACTTCCTTTCTGAAATTCACATTTTTAAAAAGTTTTTTCCAATTAATAGTGTATAATTAGTTTTTCGCTGATTTATAACTAGTAGAATTTTTTAAAATTTAATTGAGGAAATATGTCAAATTTTCTTTTCAGGGGACAATGTCAAAATAAAAATGCCATTTAAAACCTAGTAATGTTTAAAGGGACTCTTTTAAAACAGTGCCCATTTAATGACAGTGGGATTTTAAGTAGCATACCTAAAAACAAAATGTATATATGAAGTCTTTGAATAGTATATATTTTGAACCTTCCACATGTATAGGGACTATCTTATTGAATTATTTTATCAATTATACTCTTAGAATTGTAGAACTAACTGGTAAAATCTTATTCCAGTTATTCAGTATTTTAATAGCATTTCTCATTTTGAAAGATTTCATCATTTTGGCATGGCCCTTTCTCAGAGACCCTCTTTAAAAAAAAAAACAAAAACAAAAAAACCTGCGGTAGATGGCCAAAATTCCCCTAAGCACCTCTGAAATCGCTTGAAGAATTTGGAACTCTTAAACAAAACTATATAATATAACTTATAATTGCTTCTGAGATTCATCCCTAAATGTTTCTTAATATTTGAGTTAAATTGAATGGTAATGGAGAATAGTTGTTAGTACACAAGAAACAGACATGGATGAATAAGAACTTAAGTTTCTTTAAAAACTCTTAATCTTCCAGACAAACTTAAAAGGTCTTTGTATGTATTTTGGGCAACATGGACTTTCCCTTCCCCACCAGAAAAAAAGATGCCTTTTTCTTAATCCTAAATAAAATTAAATGAGAGAAAGAGAGGCAGACATTTTCTGTGGGTTTGGGGGGGGGTGGGGGAGAGTTGAATCTTCTCTTTTCCTGTTATTGGTAACATAAGGTCTGCATAAGCCCTACAGAGATTGTCTGGAATTCACTAGGAATATATGGGTTTGGTTTTTTTTTTTTTTTTAATTAAGCTAAACTAGTTTAGCCCAGACAGTCTTGGTTCTTTTCCTGCTTGAAATGGACATTGTTACATTGAAAAGCTATATGATAAGCATCCCAGGTATATGGATTAGAAGGAAGGAATAATCTTTTAAATAAATAATAAATGTTTATTGAATTAAATTGGTTTTACTAGCTGATCCTTGGTTTATCATCTATATCATTTTTCATAACATAAAAAAGAGGGAATGTGGTTCTATTCTTCCCATCCCTTGACCAATGGTTTACTTCCTACCTCTGATTTGTTGGGGGGAAGTTTGGTTATAAAATTTGATTACATAAAACTATTAGAAACTCTGGATTTACTTTAAAATATATACATACATATATACATATCTTAATAGCAATTAAGATACATACAAATTTATGATTATTTTCTATTTAATTGATTTCATGTGTTACCCCAAAACAGAACTATAAGTTCTCTTACCTAGTGGTCATATGACAGAAAACTTTTTTTTAAATCTTTGTTTAAAAAAAAATTAGAAATTATGTTGTTCAGGTTTCGAGTTTGGGCTGTTTTCAGCAAAATTCAAACTGTAAGAAATATTCAATATAATAGTACTTACTTTTCTAAACAAGGTAATGAAGTGAGAGTTAGCTTAGAAATAATTATTTTACATGTATCTGTCACTTAATGGAATAAATGTAACTACAAGAATGTTATGCTTGAAAAAATATTGGGCACTGAATAAAGTTTCATTTGACAATATAGCCAATCTTTTAAAATTACACATTTGGAAGAACAGAGCAAAATGCCCAAAATAATAGTAATACTGAAGTCCAAAATTATTTTCAAACTAAGAATATTGGAAGTGAAATGTGATGACACCATCTTTGTCAATGTAATAGATGCCTTCACCCTGTCTCCTGTGATGTTCCTGCTCTATAAGTAGCAGTTGATTGAACATATTCTTCTGTGGGATAGTAGCATATAAAGTGAAGCAGTGAAATAGCCTGTCCTAGGCACTGTGATGTCTTTGGGGCAGATGGTTAGTAACCAGACATCAGCTGGTTTCCTTCAGCATGTGGAAATCAGTAGGTCATACTTGCTAATTATTAACACCTGGTAGCTTTTTCTCTTCATCCTTCTTGAATTCTCTGTACCTTGTGACATTTGGTCACCCCCTTCAGTCCAGAAACTCTCTTCTTCCTTCCATTTCTCTGACATTGGACTCATCTGGTTTTCCTTCTCTTTGCCTGATCGTTTCTTCTTCGTCTCCTTTGATGTGTCATATAGATGCTGTACTAGATGGAATACTGGACTTGAGGTCAGGAAGGTTTATTTCCCATCCTGCCTCAAATGCCTGCTAGGTGAGTCCCCAACCTGTTTCAGCCTCAGTTTCCTCATCTGTAGAATTGGGGGTATTAGTAATATCTACCTCCCAGAGTTGCAGTGAGGATCAAATGAGATAACATCGCTAATGTGTTTTGCAAACTTTAAAAGGTACCATAAAAATGTTGTTTTCGTTCCTTTTACCATCTGTGTAAGGATTTCTGTCCCTCGTGGCTCTGTCCTCAGCTCTTCTCTCTCAGTAAATCTTATCTGCTCCCTTGACTTTGATTATGACCTCTAGGAAGAAGAATCCTACTTCTGCATATCCATCCAGCCTCCAGTGATTCCCTGAGTTCTAGTCTTGCTTCTCCAGTTGCCAATGAAACATTTCTATCCAGATGTTCCAATGGCATTTCTATTCAAAACTGAAATCATTTCCTCCCCTAAATATGTACTCCCACCAACCCCCAGTTTTGCTGATGGCGTCACCGTCTTCCTAGGCACTGAGATTTGAGACATCTGAGGTGTCTTTTCTCTTCCTTTTTTCTTTTCTTCCTTCTTTTCTTTTCCTTTTTTTTAACCCTCACTGCCTAGTTGGCCCTGGCCCTGTCAGTTGTGCCTCTGTCACATCTCCACTCCCTCTGTCTTTCTTGGCTCCTCTTATCTGCCCCTCATGTATCCAACAAAATCCTCTTCCCATATCCTCCCGCTGCCCTTTGCCTGTCAGATAAAGTACAAGACTGCTCCTGTTCTGGCTCCAGCCTAACCTTCCAGCCTTTCCTCCTCCTCTTCTATGTTTGCCATTCTAACGAGACTATCTTAATTGTTTCCCAGTAGTTCTCTTTTCTGCCTCTGCATGTATTCAGGCCACCCTTCATGCCTAGAAATAGGCTTCCTCCTCACGTATGACTGTTTACATCATTTTCTTCCTTCAGTACCAAGGGGCTCAGATGCTGCTTCCCCTAAGAAACCTTTCTTTTCAAAAAGAGTGGCTTTCCTCAAATTGTTCTAATGTACCTTTATTATATTATGCATTGATTAGTGGTCCCCTTATTAAACTAAACAACTCTAGGGGAAATTATTTTTCTTCTTGGTGTCCCAATTAATACAATGACTTGCACATACCAAGAACTTAATAAATGTTTAGTGGATTGAGTTATTGATTTATGACTGTTGATGATTCTGTCCCAAGCTATGTAAAAGTGTCCATATAATTGTTGATTGCTATCTTCATTACAGACCCTAATACAACAAAGTTATTTTTGTTCAACTGAGCAGAGTGTAACTAATTGTCAGATATTAACAATTCCCAGCGTTTGCTATAATCTATAGGATAGGAGAAGCTAACCCCCTCTAGCTGGTTAGAAGGAGCAAAGGATATTGAATACAATATGATAACCTAGCAAGTACAAAATCCATCGAGCTCAGAGTTTCATCCCTTAGACTAAATTTATATGTGATTTAATTCATTGGATTAATTCATCAACCAATTAATTTATTCCTATCTGAGAATCGGAAGGCCTGAGTTGAGATCCTACAGTTGCCACAGTGTGGCCATGGGTTCATCATTTAACCTTTCTACCTATACTTGAATTCTTCTTTTACACACTGATAACTCCTCCCCTGTTCTGTCATAAGATTATGATAATAAAATTAAATAAGTGAAAGTACATTGAGTTCTTAGAAAAAGTTGTTTTATTAATCTAATTATTATTCTAAAATCATATCATTTGCATATTAGCTATTCCATTATTGTAGGTATTTTCAATTCATTGATAAAAA
This sequence comes from Myrmecobius fasciatus, assembly GCA_023553655.1. Taxonomy (NCBI): domain Eukaryota; kingdom Metazoa; phylum Chordata; class Mammalia; order Dasyuromorphia; family Myrmecobiidae; genus Myrmecobius; species Myrmecobius fasciatus. Next base: position 236,647 of record JAJPUD010000751.1, on the reverse strand, counting down.
GAGTGTAGCTGAGCAAATTTTCTTCTGCTTTCCAACTATTTATACTTATTTCCCCCTCTCATCAGTGTGGATTATTGAGAGTGGATTTTACCATATTACATATTGGTGGTATAACTTGTGTAACTTTTCATAATGAATGTGATCTGCTTTTAGTTTTAAATGCATCATGCTACTGCTTTATACTTACGTAGTACAACCGTAGGCTACTTTCAAGTGAGATTCTCTGTGTCTTCTGGTTTCAGAACACTTTTGTAAAATTAGCTCTTGTCCTCCCTCTACAGGAGAATTTGCCGCCTTCAAGTAGCCACACCATCATGGCAGCATCTACTCTATTATTTCTTAAGTCTTGTGTTCCTACAGTTTCTTAACATCAAAACTCAGTTCTGTTCCTCAAAACCTTTTTTAAAGATACAGAAATTTCAGTGCATAAGCTAGAGTGGAACAGAATGAAATTTCCCCTCCAACAAAAGAGGGAAGACTATTTTAGGAACCAGAACTCTGTGCTGCCAATGTTTCTTCTTCAACACAGACACCACGTGCACTAACCACGCCTGCCCACTCCCTGGAGGAGAGAGGAGAGACCAAGCATTCTGACTTTTGGGGGTTCAGGCAGGATGGGAAGGAACTGCTGCTACAGCTTGGGAGATTGGCTGTGGAAAGTCTGCAGATCAACTTTTCTCCTTCTAACCACCCGGCCAGCAAATGGCAGATCATCTGATGGGGCAATTCCAATCACAAGAATCATTCCTCTTTCTGTTCTGGGATTTTGTTATGGGTTTGGTTTTTTGTTTTTTGTTTTCCCTTTTCCCTCTTCTTTCCTGATGTACCTTCTGAGAGCTGGAACAAAAATGCAGTATAGCCCTTTCAATGTTATGTGTGGTCCAACATTCATCCAGATTTTCAGATTTATCCTTTAGTTGGGAAGGGGTACAGGAACACTGCAGCTGGGATGGAAGAAAAAGGGAATACAGCGTGTTTTTTCCAGGTCTACTCTGGTATCTCTTCCTTCATTTCCTTTCCAAGCTATCATGTGTGGTTCATTGAGGGTGCCTTTGAAGCAGGCTGGAATGTGTTCACACACATTGGATTTTTTTCTCATTGTTCCAGCAACCTAGAAATGCTTGTTTGTGGTTTAATATATCAGATCCTCAATGTGTTCCCATTGAGACAATACAACAAATTTATTTTTAAGATCAGGCAATCAACAAATATTTATTGAGTGTCTGCTGTGTGCAAGGCACATGGGTATCTGATTATAATTGATAAAAATTTTGATAAAGGACTTGATTGGTAAATTATTTTATAAATTGAAAATTGAAGTACATATTTAACACTTGAGTACCTTCCCAATATGGATTGTTAAATAATGGGAAATAATTCTCAGGTTAGATTGAGTCACAATAAAATATAACACCCTCCCCTGAATTCGACATTCTGAAGGTGGTATTTGGAATGTGGAATGACTTTTTTTAAAAAGGAAAAAAGGGGTAAGGATTTTTATCACTTTATATGTCCTCTAATAAGTTTGTGTACATATGGGGAAAACTTGTCATAATGACAAGTAAAGTTTATATCATTTTTATTAATGGTTCTGGCTGGATCTGCACTAATACCTTGTTTCATTTCTTGCCACTTACTCTCTTTTACTCTGCCCAATTTTCTCCTTTATCTAGTTTGCAACCTAAAATAAAAATGGTGGTGTGTGCATTAATTTTCCTTCTTCCTTTCTTCTCAAGCCTGGTCTTCAAAAGGTTGGTAACTTTGGAACTAAGTTTCTCAGGGAGCGTATAAAGTCACAAATGAAGATGAGAGGAATTGTAGGAGGATGTTTTGATGTGCTCATTTTGCAAAATTTTGATGCTAGCTAGACATCAGTGATTTGTTAGGGATGGATGCTGATTAGTTTAGAGAGATCATTACCCTCTCTAGGCATAAAGCAGAAATGTTACCCGCTCAGAGCATCTTTCATTCTTTTACTGAAAGTAAACACGAATCATAATAGTAAAGAAAGTGTTTGTGTATTAATGGTCAGGTTAAATTTCTCCCCAACAATGAGAATAGAATCATTCACTTGGGTGTGGAAGAGAAAAGTAGTTGTGCAGTAGGTTTAACCAGCAAAACACAAGAGGCTAGAAACCTGCGTGAAATTGGGCAGAGCCTAAAATAAATCAGGGAACAAGAAAACAATATTTTTATTTCAAAGTATGGCTTATTGTACTGCTCCTGTACTCCTAGCTACTTACAACTCACTGCCATCTGATACATTTTTCTTCAAATATTTATAAATATAAGATAGCCAGCTGGAAGTTAATGTGGAGTGGTCAAATTTGCCACTAATAAACAAAGTATGTGAAACTCTAAATGTTCAGAAATGAATAATCCATTTGAAATGAAATATGTTCGTAATTATTCTTACAAGTATGGACAAAGACATGTGATATAGAAATGGCTGAGTCTGAGAATAACTCTAACTGGCATGTTTCCTGTGTGTGTGGTGTAGCCTCTTCAAATGTTGTTTTTTATTTTTAATATATAAGCTTTGTCCCTACAGATGCTGTATATGCTTATTTTCCTCTTAGATTATCATACAGTTTCTTTCCCAGGGTGAAAGTGAGCAACAGTAGGTTTATTCAGTGCTCCTTTGAAATAAATAGAATCTGCTGGAGTGATGCTGAATCAAGGACTACCTCAGCAAATCCATCTAGGGAAAGGAACTGCCTATGGAAGAAGCTTAGAAGGTCCTGTCTGAGATTTTACACACTTCAGAGATGCTGCTTTTTACCTCCCTTCCATTGGGTTGCCATCTTATTTGAAAAGAAAAAGCAAACTTGACTATTGTATAGGCTGGCTTTAAAATGAAGATGAGTCCAAGCTCAGGGTGTTGTTGAGTGATTTCAGGTCACTTTTTTTTTAATCCCTTTTTCACTTCCATTTATTCTTTTTTTATACAAATGATCTTTTTCAAATTCTTGCACTCAACCTTACAAAGGATTTTCTTTGCTTTTCTTTTGCTTTATTATTTGGTGTTTCAGACTCTAAATAGACTAGAACCTGTAAGTTCCTAAGAAAAATACAAGGAAACAGTCCTTGTTTGTGCAAAGCACTTTATAAATAATGCAATGTAATATGCACATTATGTAGCTGCTTTATTAATGATCTTTTAAGGTTGTGATTCTGCTGCCTTATTAGTTTGCTTTTATATGGTGGCTGCAGTGCCTTCATTTTATTTTTGGTAATGATAGGTGAAAAAAGTTAAAACCTTTTGAAAAACTGGGAACAACTGCAAAGGATTCAGTTTTAGGTTTGATGTTCTGATTCATTGACTCTTTAGTTTCCTGAACATTTACCATGGAAATAATATTTATCAGAATATTCTTGTCATGAGGTTTTATATGAAAGAGAGAGAGAGAGAGAGAGAGGGAGAAAGAGAGTGAGAGAGAGAGAGAGAAAGAGAGAGAGAGAGAGAGAGAGAGAGAGAGAGAGAGAGAGAGAGAGAGA
>JAJPUD010000751.1:149831-214755 GCA_023553655.1 Myrmecobius fasciatus | reverse complement strand
GGGGTGGGGGGAAGGAGGGGAAAAACTTGGGAAAAAAAAAGTTTTTGCAAAGGTTAATGTAGAAAAATCACTCATATGTTTTGTAAATAAAAAGCTTTATATTAAAAAAAATTAATACTGCAAAAAAATTACAAAGAAGCTTGGTCTGAAAGAAGAGGTGAGGAGATCTCATCCCACTGCTTTGCAAAGGTACAGGGGGCAAGAAGTGAAATGTAGCATCGGATATTTTTGATGGTCAACTTTACTGATTTTCCTTTTTTTTTTTTTGTTATAAGGGCAGACTCTCTAAATTGGGAAAGAGGTACAGGAGGAAATTTAGATGATGTAAAAACAAAAGACAGCAATAAAAAACTTACTTTTAAAAAAAGAAATATGCCAGAAAACATTGTCCTATTCTTATAGAAAACTGGTACTTTTGCACAAAGAACATGACTCCATTAGAATGTAAGCTCTTTGAAAGCAGGAATTGCCTTTTCAATCTGTATCCACAGTGTTCTGCACATAATAAGAACTTAATGAATTCAATCATTCTTGCAGAATAGGACAAAAAAATTAAAGAATCTCAAAATTGGAGGGGACACACCTCATTTCCTGCTGCAACACAAGAAAGGCACCCATGAATTGGCAAAGATTCAGGAAATAACTGAAATAACATGAGGATGGGCAGACTTCAATGGGAGAAAAATAAAGGAAAAACTCTTTAGTCCAGAAAGACAAGAGCTAAGATATAACATGAGAAAAAATTATGGAAAATCATGATGAATATAATTAGGGTAAGGATGGATTTGTTTATTAAAAAGCAGAATATTAACAGAAAGCCACTAAAACTTGAAGGAGATGCTAAGTTAAAACTTACAAGACATGGAAAATATCATGAAAAGCCACCTAGCATATATTCTGAGGCAAAAGCTTAACAGACTCTTAAGAGTTGGACAGGACCTTAAAAACTGTCCCAGATTATAGCCTAAACTGAAATTTCCTGTAGAAAAAAATCAACTTTGGAACTATACTTAGCATAGAAATCAATCCTCTGATCAACTATGATAGATCTGGTTCTTCTCAGCAGTTCAATGCTACAAAGTAATCCCAATAAATTCTGGATGGAAAACACCATTCACATGGAGACTGAACGTAGATCAACACATACTACTTTCATCATTTTTTTTTCTCTCATGGTTTTTTCCTTTCTGATTTTTCTCAACATGATACATATGAAAATATGCAAAAAATGAATGTAAATGTATAACCAAAAAAAAATGTTTTTTACATGTAACTGGGGAAAAGAAAAAAGAAAACAAACAAACAATCCTCATCCAGCTATTCCTCATTTGAAACTATCCCCATTAATAATTATTTTAACAGTAAAACAAGAGATGACTCCAAATCAGATTATTTCCTTTTAGCTGGTTTAAATATAGTGATTTTTGGCCATATCCCTAAGCTTCTAGTTAGGATGTTCATTAACTGGGGAGAGTTTGATAATGTATTCTATAATCTCTCGACCCTTATGCTCTACCATCAAGCAAGAACAACTTAATTTATTTGACCAGGTATGCATGACATAGCCACGCTTTTGTGGTTTTTATTCAGGTGCTATTTTTCGGTGGATCTAATCACGGCTTCTGATACCACTTTGAAGATCTGACAAGAGGTTATAATGGACATGAGAGACTATTATAGAATGTATCATAAATCAAGACTTGACAGTCTCTCAGGACATCTTTTTAGACAAGATGGGAAACAATTTGGCATAATGGGAAGAACAATGAAAGTCAGGTCAGAGAGCTGAACTCCAAATCCCAGCTCTGTCTCTTACTTTCTGGGTGATCCTGACCAGTATCCTCATCTGTAAAATGAAAGGGGCTGGTCTACTTGATTTCTAAGGTTCCAGTTTTAAATCTATGACTTTAAGATCTTACTATCTGAAATACAAAGAAAACAGCAAAAAAACTTTATAGAAGTTTTTAATCTCCTCAGCACACCCCTCCCCCAAAATGAACAGGAAGCTGAAAATATGAATTTATTTAAGAAAGATCTTGGTCAGCTCTTAATCTTGTTTGTGTTGTCAATCCCTCTGCCATTCTCTAACTGAATGAAATGCTAAATTTCAGTTGGAGGTTAGTAGAAATAAGTTCTCCTTTCCCATCCAAGTTTAAGATTCCCTTGAAATCCCATAGACCACAACTTAATCTCTAGCTTGGATAAAGTCATGGATCTCTGACTCATAATTGACTGCATTAAAGAAAAACTAAGATATTGATAGATTATCCCTAACTTTTAAAATTGATGTCTTAGAAGGCAAGCATGATGTCACACAAAGTGTCCATTGGTATCCCCATCAGACAGTTACAGGTTCAACTAATATGGCATTTAAGAAATGGTATCTATAAATCATGAACTATCATAATGAAGGATACAGAACAAAATTTTTGAGTATTTGTCAATATTCACAAATAAATAAAATTATATTCCAAAGCTTACCAATACAGCATCCGAGTCATGCCAAAATCGCCAAAGAATCCAAAACCACATTGTAGCACTTAACAGCTCAGCATGGAACACCTGAGATTTTGTCAGTTGGGGACACTGCCGGTAGCGGGGTTTAATGTGTACACCGTGTCCAGCACTATAATTCAAAAAAGAACTTTTTAAAAAAAATGCTTGTTACATTAGCAAGGCATTTGATTTGTCAAAATTATAAATCTCCAGCTATCATTTCAAATCACAAATACGCTTGTCCTAACTACAACTCCTTGTGTAAGGAGCAGATGAGATGTAAAAGTGCTCTATGTATTCTAAAGTACTATGGCAAACTAAGGCAGACCTCCAGAAAGATGGGTGCATCTCCTGTAGCAGACTTATGGAACAGCAAGGACATGAGTCACACAAGATGTTAAGTTGCAAACTGAAACAATAGATAGAACTTCAACATTAATGAGATCCCAGAGCCATATGAATATACTTCATATCTGTACTCCCCTCCTATTAAAAGTTTATGTATTCTTCAAAATATTCAAGAGAAAAAGGCAAAGAAAAATAACTTTTCTTTGGTGTGAAATTATTTTTTCTTGATTACAGGGCACAGCTGAAACAAATGCTCTGCAAAAGAAAGGAAAGGAGCACCTGAAGTCAGGAGGACCTGAGTTCAAATTTGGTCTCAGACACTTAACATTCCCTAGCTGTGTGACCCTGGGCAAGTCACTTAACCCTAATTGCCTCAGCAAAAAAAGCAAAAAAAAAAAAAAAAAAAAAAGAGAGGTAGGATGGCCTGGTTCAGTAGGACTTCAATCCAACAAAAATGTATTGCTTACTTACTGTGTACATGGCACTGTGATACAAAACATACCCAAAGTGATTTGTGGGGAAAGGTAATAATAGCTGAAGCATCAGGTAAAGGAGGCTTCCCATAAAAAGTGGTGCCTGAACTTAGTCTTGAGGGAAACTAGGGATACTAATACAGAGGAGGAGAGAATAAATTCCAGCTCTTGTATCCAGTACAAAGGCCCAGAGACCGAGAGGAATGAAGAAGCAGCAGGACAGTTTGTCTGGAACTTAAGTGTTTCTGAAGGGGAGTAATGTGCAAGAAGCCTTAAAACAAACAAACACACAACAACAAAAAAAAGGGTTGGGACTAGGTTATGAGAGATTTTAAATGCCAATAGGAAGAGTTTATATTTAATCCTAGAATAATGAGAACTGGGCTTGACTGAGTAGAAGAGTCAGAGTGTGACTTTTGATCTCATTCAATTATCATCTCTATTCTAATGACTCCCAGATCCAGCCCTGAGCTCTCTCCTATCCACCAGACCTCCAGCTCCAGCTGCCTATTAAACTCTAAAAACTGGATGCCTCATAGGCAACTTTTCAAAATAAATTTAATTTTCTTTTCCCCTTCCTAACTTCCTCCCAGTCAGCCAGGCTCACAACTTAAGAGTCACTGTCAGCTCTTCCTTCTCACCCCTCTATAGCCAATCTGCTGCCAAGGCCCGCTGATTTTCCTTCCTAACATCTTTCCTGAGGACCCCCTTCTCCCCTCTGATACTGATGCCTGGAGCACCCCAAAAGCTTTCTGGTCAGTCTCTCTGCCTCAAGGCTCTTCATAGTTCTCCAGCTGCCAAACTGATCTTCCTAAAATGCGGTTGGGGTCATATCACCAGGTATCCTCTTTCAATAAATGTCAGTGGCTTCCTGTTAACTCATTGGATCAAATAGAAAACCCTCTTTTTGGCATTCAAAGCCTTTCATAAACTGCTCCCACCTCCCCCCAGCTCCCTCCACGTACACTTGAGGTTGGCCTTCTTGCCCTTTCAGGCCATCTCTCAGCCCAAGGCATTTTCAATGGCCAATTCCCACACTTGAAAGGCTCCGAGCTTCCAGTCTCACCTCAAACTCCATCTCCTCAAAGAACCTTTCCCAGTCCTCAGTGCAAAAGTTTACAGCCCACTTATCCTGAATAGATTTGCACATGGCTGTTTGCCATTAGACTTTCAGCTCCTTGAGAGCAGGGCTGTCTTGGTGTCTCCAGGGCTGAGCACAGGTCGGGGCACAAAGCAGGTGCAAAAGGACCACGCAGGCAAGTGACCTGGACTTAAGTGCGGGAGGACAGTGCAAGGTCACCAGCCTCACTGCCTCCCTCCAAGCCATCTGTGTCCAGTGGCCAGTCGGAGATCAGAACTGGAGAGGAACCTTAATACAAGTTCCCGAATAAATGGATGAATCCCCAGCCATTGCCTGCACGTGGCTGTTCCCGTGCTGTCTGTCCTGTTAGACTGTAAGCTGACTGAGACAGAGACTCTCTGTATACGTTACTGAATTAGCATGCAGCCTCAATAATAACTGCTGCTTGATTTGACTCTGAGTTTGGTTTCTTTATTTCCTTCTATCCTCGGTCGAACAGAAGATGCTCTTTCAGTGCGGGGATAGGGAAGATTCTGTCAATACACAGAGGGAGTAGGAAAAGAGGAAGAAAAGGGAGGGGGAGGAGAAAAAAAGGGAAGAGTGCGCGTGCGTAAACAAGGTGAGACAGAGCGGACAAATCACCGCTTCCCTGCCGGATCGCCCAACCCCACAATGCCCCGGAGCAGAGGCGGCCACCCAGCTCAGCATTCTGGGACTTGTAGTCCCCTCCAAGCTCCCTTCAAGGTGACTACAGGTCAGGGAGGGTGGGGAACACAATGATGAGACTGAAACCCCCTCCATCCACCAGCCAACACTCACTGCCGGACTCCTCCGATGGCGGAACCAACAGTCCGCTCACTCGGACCCTCCAGGAAGCGCCGGGCTCCCTCACGAAGGAAAGGCCCCAGCCGCCTCAACGCCGACATGACCGCGGGAATCCGCAGAGCCGGGACCGGTCGCAGCGGAGTCTTCTTCGCGACCTGGCCCCGCCCTTTCCCTAGACGTCACTTCCCTCGTTCTACCACGAGCCCCGCCCCTCCGGCGTGGTGGACAGAGACGTCTCCAATCTTTCCGGGAGTTACTTTCCAGACCGTCAGTCGCGGAAGCGTTAACGCAGTTCTGGGGACCGAGCTGGTCTGTAACAGTGCCCTACATCAGCCTACGCGGAAAAGAAGCCCTGTGGGGATATAGACCCCAAAGATCCTGGGTCTGCAGCCGACTACGTATACTCACAAAGATTTAACTGCTAACTATATAAGTGACCTTCCTCTCTGCAAGTGCATCGAGTTATGTATAGCTATCCTTGTTCTACCTAGGTTGAATTGAGGCTATCCCCTCCCGATGCCTATGGTTGTGATGACTCCCTTCTCTTCTCCGCCTTGTGTGTTCTTTCGCCTCCCGGAATGGAAGTGGAGCAGGACTGACACGCTCCCCCCGTAGAAAAACGAATGAATTCTTCCAGTTTCAGACCCAACCGAATCTCCCGCTTCGCGTGGGAAAGGGGGCTTCGTATGTGATAGCGGGGAGCAGCAGGGCTCTTGCTGGTTTGCAGGCAGAGTCTTTCCTCCGGGAGAGTTCCGGCCACGTCTCCTCAGGGTAAGTGCTACTCCCTAAGCTCTCTACCTTGGTTTAGCCCTGGACTGGCTTAGGTAATCTCCTAGCAACATTGACGCCGTCCGTGGCCTGGGAGTGGCGCATCTCTTAGCCACGCCCACACTCTGCCCCGCCCCCTCCTCCCAGACTCACGTGTAGGGAGACTGCGGCACCGAGAATCAAAACAAAGCTAGGGGTGTTCAGTGTAACAGACGTTTGAGAAGCATGAGAAAGTTTGTTTATTTCCCAGTGAATGAAAGCTACTATAGCCTCAGCGTGCACCAACTTGTCCAAAGCAAAGACTGCTTTCGGGTTGACGAGTTGGGGCAGAATGGTCATTGTAAATCTCGTGGAGTCATAGAGGTAGAGCCCCGAAGAGACCTCGGGTCATTGTGTTTAGTACTAGTACTAGTGGTAGTAGGGGTAGGAATGGTAGGAGTCGCTTTTTTAGGGCAAGTGCGTGGGTCAGAGTTCCTAGAGTTAGGAAGACCTGAGTTCAAATGCGACCTCAGACATGTACTAGCGAGTGACCCTGAAAAAGTCACTTAACCCTGTTTTCTCATCTGTAACATGAGCCAGAGACAGAAATGACAAATCATTCCAGTATCTTAACCAAGAAAATCTCAAATGGAGACATATTGAACAATAACAGTTCGCTTTAAATCCCAGATGATCTTCATAAAATCAACAAGTATTTAAAGTTCTGTGTGCCAGAGCCTGTGCTAAGGGCTAGACATATGGAAGACAGCCCCTCCTGCTCACATTCTAATATGGGAGGCAACATGCAAATAACTATGTACATGCAAGAAATAAACGGAGAAAATTAGAAATAATCTCAGAAGGGAAAGAATTGCATTAAAGAGCTCTGGGAAGGCATCTTACTGAGGCTGATAAGTTAAGTGACTTGCCCAGATACACACAGCTTCAGTGCCTGAAGCAATTGAAACTAGGTATTCCTAACTCCAAAGTCAGCTCTATGTCATCACTTTCTAACACAGCCTCCCTCAGTGTAAAATGTAAATTAACTCCCTCAATCTGCCATATCCTTGTCCTCTAAAGCTAGGATTGCCATAAGGTCTGCCACTGGTCATCTACAAAACAGACCCTGTCTGCATCCTGCCAAGGACCAAATATGACCAAAAGGGTTGTAGCCAACTAAATAAAAGTCTCATTTCGAACAGATAATTAAATATATCTCTCTCAAGATATTACTGGGTTGTTGGATTAGAATATATTCACTGATTGAATGAACCAATAGGTATTTGTTAAGTGCTATGTGCCAAACACTATCCTAAACAATTGAGATACAAATAAGAAAAATGAGAGGTCTCCGCTCTCCAGACACTTATAATATCATGGAGGAAAACAACACATAAGGTCTTGTGTGGGGCATGGAAAGACCTAGAAGTGCTAAGGAGTCAGTGGAAGGATGGAAGGCCTAGGGGTCTTTAGATTTATTCATTCCCTGCATCAGATTACAGTATCTGGAATCTGGAGGAGTTAGAAGCAAGGAAAAAGACAGTGAAAAATTATTATCTTCCATTGCCACATTTTTTACTATGAATATTCTATTTTACATTTCTTTTTAAATCAGATAAAAATGTTTCATGCATTATTGTCACCGTAAATTTTACCTTTGTCAGTTTAATTATTCTCTTATGAAGAGCATACAAAGAGAGGCTAGGGTGAGGGAGGTGGAGTGTGGCCTATATTTGAACTAATACAGTATTTTCTGACCATTCAGCAGGCCTAGCTATTCAATTCAATCAAAAAAAAAAACAAAAAACAAACCTTTATTAAGTCCTACTATTCAGAATGACAGCATTTGTCTAACTACACAAACACTAATATAATGCAACCATAATCTTCTAACTCTCTTCTCAGAGAGAAGCATATTTCACAATCCTTACTCTGAAACCAAAACTAGTCATTGCAATTAAAGTGATACAAATTTAAATAATATCAGTCCTGCTCTCCTAGAGCTTACAATTTCCTAGGTGTCAAAGGTGCGTCTTCACCAAGCCCCAACAGGGGCTTCTTCACATCCCCCCATGTTATCTTCTGGAAGACAAGTCAGAGGATGGGATCATTGGAAATAAGAATACCTTAATAACGGTACTCCTCTGATATAGAATGTTATCCTAAATAATACCTAGAACTCCCCCACCTAATAATAAAAGCATTTGTTATTATAACATATTATATTGCCAGGCATTGGGCTATGCATTTGACAAGCATCTGATCCCAACCAGCAGGTGAGGTAGGTGCTCTTAGTTGTGCCCATTTTACAGCTGAGAAAACTGAAGCAAGCAGGCAGAGGTCACAGGTTCCAAAGTCCCCTCTAATCAGGTCTTTGCAACTCCAGGCCCAGCATGCTGTGCACTGGGTGCGCTCCCTAGCAGCCTCCGGAGCACTGAGAGGTTAAACCACCTTGTCAGTTAAATGGCTCTTGTATGTCAGAGGTGACACTTGAATCTAGGACTTCCCGGCTTCAAGGCCAGCATTCTAACCATTAAGCCATGCTGCTTCTCACAGAAACAGATGCTCCCCAAAACCCTGTTTGCTGCTTACAAACAGCGCTAACCCTGTGATTGGAGAAAAGGAGAAAGGTGACAGCCTAGGAGTCTCTTTCTGTGGCGTAGATGCCATATGCATTCAGAGGAAGTGGGCCCCCACCTTCCTGCTCCTTGTCCGGAGCACTGGAACATCCTAGACCCAAATTTATATTGTGTGCAGAAATAGCACGCTCCTTCCCAAACTCTCAAGGCTGTTGTAATCACCATCCACAATGGTGCCCCTGCTTCTGTAACTATCATCAGAACCATCATAGTTGACATATATGTAAAAAATGTTAAGGTCTGAAAAGCTCTTTTGATATTTTAACTCATTTGATCCTCACAACACCCCTGTGAGGTAGGTATAGTTATTATCCCCATTTTACAGATGAGGGAACTGAGGCTGAGGGAGGATAAGTAAATTGAACAGGGTCACACAGGTCTGAGGCAGGATTTGAACTCACCCTCCTGAGGCCATATCTAAGACTCTATTCACTTTTCCATTTAGCTGCCATGAACCTTTAAAAAGAGAGAGAAAGAAAAACAGAGAGAAGGAAAGAGAGACAGACAGACAGACAGAATGAGAGTGTATATGCTGGGATGGGGATGGTAAAGGAAAGCATTCTCTTATACAGTCAACTCATTCACATCAGCAGGGGAGACACTAACTAAGAGAGAACTAGTATTTAGGATATTCTGGGAGATCCGTTCCTCTCCACTACTTCAGCCAATCAAGTTATCTCAGAATCTAGCATTCGGCCTTCTTGGAACCAACCTAGAATGAAAGGAACATGGTCCCCTGGCTGTCCCAGAATGGCCTCAGGAGGATGCTGACAGTTACCTGGTGAAGCCCTCTGCCTTCACCATTGCAGCCAGTGAGGAAAGGTGGAACTTTTTATAAGATATGGTTTGGCGGCTTCCAGGATATCCATTTTGGGATCTAGTGATCGGCCGAGTCCTTCTAACACCATGATCGCGAAGACAATCGAGGCAAAGTTACTCTCAAGCTTGACCTGAAATAGCAAGAACAGAGGCAAAGCGGAGATTTTAAAGTCCTGTCACATATGTACCAAGGCCTCCAAGCACTTCCTTAGCCTATCCCTTCTCTGCCACCACCAAGCCCAACTACACCCAATCTAACTGTACATTTTTCTTACTTCATCTTAATCAATGACATAGTGTGTGTGTGCATGTTCATGTGTATACATATACACATATATGTGAGCAGCTACATGGTACAGTAGATAAAGAGCTAGACCTGGAGTTCAAATCCAGCCTCAGCCAGGTACTGGCTGTGTGACCCTGGACAAGTCATGTCATCCTGTTTGCCTCAGTTTCCTCATCTGTAAAAGGAGCTGGAGAAGGAAATGGCAAACTATTATCTTTGTAAAGAAAACTGATGAAAAACTGGATGCTATTGAAAAATGATTGAAATACATTGTGTATAGGTCTATATACACATCTCTATTACACACACACCACACACACACGTATATTGTTATGCAGTAGTTTGATTGTGTCAGACTCAGACCATAACACATCAGGCCCTTCTGAGCTAAGGGATTATATTCAGCTATCTTTTAGCCTTTTAATGCTGTCCATGGGGTTTTCTTAACAAAGATCCCGGAATGGTTTGTCATTTTCTTCTCCAGTGGATCACTTTTTGTCAGAACTCTCCACTGTGACCTCTCCATCTTAGGTAACTGAACAACACAGCTCATAGTTTCTGTCAACCATGCAAGCCCCCCGCTACAAAGCAATAATCCAGGAGGGGACATGTATGTGGACATACATGTGTTTACACATATCTACCCTGCACATGCATGTATAAGTGCATACATCTGTGTATATGAACATGTAGATAAAGTTACATAGCTTGTGCCTTTATGTAAGTGTATATGCATGTGTGTGTATGGTATGCATGTGTGTGTATGGTATGCATGTGTACATACATTAAATATTTTACTACTTCTAATTCTTTATCAAATATCTTGTTATCAAAACAAGAAGCAAACTAACAAGACTGAATACAGAGATTCTTGGTACCTGATCTAATGAGTAGGAGTCAACGCCACTATTAAAGTGCTTTAAAAGGAGTTTATTTTCTTACCTAAATTAAACTATGTTCACCATTCCCTCCCAAACCCTTTCTGTACCATTGGGATGCAACCACTATCACCCTGCCCTGCTCTAGGCTGTTCCACCCCTGCCCAGTGTTGTAGGCAGAAGTTCCAATTAGACTCTAGGCTCACCTTATGGGTCATCAGCAGCTTAAAGACACTGGAGAGCAGGTTTGATACTTGAAGCTGTAAGGAAAAGCAGACATTATTCCAGAGCCCCAAAAGTGGGGGAGGAGGAAAGAGGGCTCACTGACTACTCTAGATAGGTGCAGGGACTCCTCAAACCCCAAAGTCCACATGACTGGCTTTTCAGGAGGACTGTTTTAAAAAGAGAGGAAAGGGGTAGAGGTGGGAGGTCTTAAAACTGTTCAATTTAAGGATCCCTTCTTTCTTCAGAGCAAAAAACCCCATAGATCACCTCCATCCATTTTCCATCACACACAAAAAAACAACAAAAAGTCACCAGAATGAATGAAAAGACTGCTCCTACTTTAAACTGGCTCTCCAGAGCTGACCTGTGGTCGTGTTCTTATGTAATTTAAGTGAACTTTTCATTTACTTATTATCAATATAGGCTCATGGGTCTAGAAGCCATCTACTCCAATTAAGGATCATAATCACAACAAATCAGCAGCTGAGACCCTCGATCCTGGCTCAGTGGAGGAGCACAGCAGGGGGGCAGCCTCCAGGCCCAGCTCAGAAGGCAAACTTTGGGAAACCAGGCTATATCCTGAAAAGAGCAGACACTCTGCAAACACAAGGGGCCCCTGTGCTCAAAGCCAAGGAAAGCACCCCATTTACTCCAGAAGCAGAGCTCAACCATAAAAGTAAAAAATAAATAAATAAAAGAGGAAATATCAAAAGGAAAGAAAATGAGCAAGAAACAGAATTCTGATGTCAGATTTCTTTCTATTATAACATTCTGCCTCCAAACAACCCACCCAAGAGCACCTAGGGAGAATATCACACGTGGGAGAGCCATTTGCCTTAATGAGCTCCCCTATGGTCGAATGCTTAAAGGAGAAAAACATGAGGACTGCCAATTGCTTCCTGAGAGAAGGGAACATCTTCTGTCTTATCCTAACAGAGTGCCCAACAAACAGTAGGTGCTCAGTAAATGCTTTCTGGGTTAGAGTGGAGCGATCCATCTTAAAATAGAGACCACAGCATCCTTCCATGACCCAGCTCCTCAGCTGGGATTTGCCACGGCAGGGGAGGAGAGCAGGCCTGAGAGGGGTGGACACCCACCTTTTCCAAGGTGATGGTGTTCTTCCTGGCCTGGGTCACTAGGACCGCCATCTCGGCTTTGAACTTCTCCACGTCCCGGCACTCACTGGCCCGCGCATGCTGCAGGATGAGCTCGGCCACTCTTTCTCCCTGAAGATCAGAGTGAAGAGAAGGCTCGTAAGGGCCCATCAAAGGTGCCAGCCCTGGGAGAAGGGCCGCTGTGGGTTCCCATCTCCCACATGATAATGGGAGACCTTGGTCATGCTACTGTGGGCTCAGATTTAGAGCGGCCGCTTAACCCCGCAGCCTAACCCATCTAACAGAGGAGATTTTGAAGGGCCTTCCAGAGTCCGTGGAGCTAATAACTGTCTGGGCAAGATTCAAATCCAGGTCTTCGGACTTTTACGTCCAGTACTCTACGAGGTCACACTGCATCTAACCCATGTGCACTTCCCCTTCCCCTACACACCCTCAGACACACTATAGGAACCTACAAGATAGTGAGATAACCAAGGTGCTGCAGTGGGCCTGGAGGCAGAAGGGCGCATCTTTGTGAGTCCAAAGGGGGCCTCAGATAGTGATCTAGGTCAGTCACTGCACCTGGCTGCCTCAGTTTCCTCATCTGTAAAATGAGCTGGAGATGGAAATGACAAACCGCTCCAGTATCTCTGCCAACAAAACCCCAAATGGGGCCAGGAAGAATCAGACAGACTGAATCGTGGGAATGACTACAATAATTCCCTCATCCTGGGTGCCATCCTCAGGGCATTTGTGCTGCTTAAAAAGCTTTCTTAAACCATCAGCTGGCAGAAACAGACCTGCTTCCATTTCCTGCACAGTCCAGCTCTCCTTTCTCCAAATATAAATTGATTTTCAGATCACCCACCAACTATCATAGGTTTGTTACAAAAAGCCCAAGCAGCCAGCAAACGCAGGCAATAGACCATACGCTTGTCATCCTTGTCCTTAGAGGGAAGAATGATTTTCCTGATCTACTTCCTAGCTGGGAAGACATGCCACTAGGATAAAAACAGAGTCATGAGCGATTTGTGTATGACCGGATGATGTTGGAGGGAAAGCAAGTGATTTACCTGGAGTCAGAAAGCTCATCTGTTCTGGTCCTCCAAGACTTGCCTTAGGAGGGAGGGATGAGGAAACGGAGGATGGCCAAAGACTCACATCACTGGTGTCTGAGGCCAGGACTCCCTGCCTCCTGACTCCAGGCCAAGACTCAAGCCACTGCAGCACCTAGCTGCTAAAATTTCCACGTGGTGTCTCGGGGGTCACAGACTTCCCTTTTGAAAATGTACAGCATTCCCCTCCATGGTGAATTTTCAACATAGCATATACCACCAGCCACTTTGGAGGCAAAACAATTCTGTTAGAGTGGAGAGAAATCTAAGGATTCATATGGATACACACACACACACACACATTTTATTGTTATTTTCCAGTTGTGTCCGACTCTTCATGACCCATTGGGAGTTTTCTTGGCAGAAATACTGGGGTGGTTTGTCATTCCGTTCTCCTGCTCACTTTACAGATGAGGTAAACAGGGTAGGTGACCTACCCAGGGTCACCAGCTAATAAGTGTCAGAGGCCGAACTCAGGAAGGTAAGTCCTCCTAATTTAAGCCCAGTTCTCTATCCAGTGCCCTACCTGGCAGCCCATATACAAATATCCATACACACACATAGATAATATATCTCCATATACATATGTGTGTGTGTGTAGTTAGAAGACGCATGGATAGAGTCAGGCTTGGATTCAGGGGGCCCCGAGTCAAATCCTGCCGGTGTGACCAAGCCATTCACTATCTTGCAGCCTTTGTTTCCTTACTTATGAAGAAGCCTTCAAGGTCCCTCTAGCTCCAAATCTATGCTATTACATTAGATGCATTCTATAGATCAATGGTTACTAGTATTTAAACCAGCTGAATTTGGCTTAAGAAAATGGCCAGAGCTTTACTCCCATGTGACCACCTATCAGGAATGTTGTACTGACAAGGAGGGGACTAAGCAGCCTCTTGGTCTTTGTCTTTAGGGACCAAAGATAGAATTTCTCCACAACAAATTTAACAGCTCAGAACTGGTCCCAAGTATGGAAATTACTTGAGCTTCTCACTGTGGCAGCTCTTCTCCCTCCCCTCCATCCTAGCCACATATTTTTCCAGACCCCATTGGTACTCCACCCACCCAAATCAATTTTTACCTATGCTTCCATGATTTCCAGCTGCTTTTAAGCCCATGTTCTCCAGGTAAAATTAGACATTCGAGAGCTGAATGGCAAAGCTTGAGAATCCTCAATAAAAACCCTGATCAGAGCCATTGGCTGGCCTCTCCCTGAATCACAGGTCTTACCTGCCCCATGGCCACTGCGGTGAAGACTGCCCGAAAGTTCTCCAGGTCTGCTGCCTGCAGTCCAGCCACGATGCCCGCATCCAGCAGGACCAGCTTCAGGGGGGAAGAAGCAGGTCTTCTTTCCAACATCAGGGTATCGAGTGCGTTCCCCAGGCTCTGCTGGCCTTCTTGGCTCTCCTTAGGAAAGTCTGCTCCCTGCACTAGGATATTCCCAGGGTGTAGATCGGCATGGACAAAATTGTCCACAAATACCTGCAAAGGGATACACTTCGTTAATAGATGAAGCCCAATGCCTTCTCACTGTGAAGAGGAAAGTTCTTCTAGTATTGTGTTCAGTTCAGTTATATATACATATATATGCATATATATGTATATAAGTTTTTTGTAATAGATATTTTAATTTCATTATATAAAGCAACTCCTAATGATGAAACTCTGTTAATGGAGATTAGCATGTTATCTGCACCTTGTGGCCCAATGTGGGGCATTGAAAAATAAAATGACTTGCCATGATACAGCTTAAACCCAGATCTTCTGCCTCCCAGCTCAACTCCAAACCATGCTGCTTCTAACTACAAATACTATGAAGTCTCATTAATTAGAACTTCCTCAATAAAAAATCCACATACCAATAAGAACTGGTGGGATGGAAACTTAGCTTTGATTTTTATCTAAAAAATGGGGGAAAGGTGTCCTCTAAATAAAATAAGACTATAAACTAGGTATGGGACTATTTAACCTATAACTATGTTAAAATGCTTTATCAACATTTACTTGAACTTACTGAGTTGAATTAATAATTCACCAATTACAAATAATTCTTATTCATTAAAACAACGTCTTAGATCACCTATTACCTCAAAAAATTTGGTAACAGTATTAATCTTATTCACACATTATTAACCTTATTCTCATAATTATGTGCATTTTAAAATAATAGAATTTCTTTAAAACAGATCATAATTTGAACTTTTCACTGATTTGATAATATTTGGAAATATTTTGATTTGACAATATTTGAAAGCTATTCTTTCAAATATTCCAATTAGTAAGACTCAACTAATTATAATCTTAAAAATTACACTGGGATCATTCCCCTTCATTTGCATGTATGGGTAGTGAGAGAAATGATGCTAGGGGCACCAGGACCAGTCTGCTAATGGGCAAAGAGGGATATTATTCTGAGCCCTCGAGCATGCAGAGGAAGTCATTGGAATCCTAGCAGAGGGGGCAAGCAAACAATTAGGCACTAGCTGTGTAACAGGGAGTCTCCTAAGAGCACAAGAGGGCCTAGAAGGTTGTGGAGCAGCCCTCTTGCCAACATTTGGCAAAGAGTGGCAGCACAAACCACCACAAGCCAAGAAGTGAAACTTTCCAGAAAATAAGGGATTCTTTTATAATATGAATGATTGTCCCCTAAAACTTGGGTTCTGACATTGGTGCATCAGGATTTCCTAGCAACAAGATGACTTGTTCTATCTCAGCCCAGGGAACATTTCCTAGTCCATTCTCCCAGCAGGCAGGTAATAGGCCACAGAGTTCAGGAACTTTACAGCATCCCAGTTCTTACCATCTTCAGAAGCATGTCTATTCCTAGCTTTGCTATTTTCCCCTTCAACTTTGTAGGAATCTCTGACTTCTGATACCAGGACACAGGCACACTCTCCTTAAAGCAAAAAGAGAGGAAAGATGTCAGTTTGATGATCCTACCCCCCATTCAGAGGGGAAGAGAGGAATCTTTTTAGGGTCTTCCCCTTCCCTGGTTAACACATTAAGGTTGCTTTCTCAGCAGATCCTTAACCAAGTTTCACTCACCCAGGTCAGTCCTTATATTTACAAAGAAGGTATAAAAAGAGAGATTGTGGGATATAATGATCCTATGTCACAGTGGTCTAGAATTAATAATCCTGGACCCATCCAGTCCAGTTAGCATTCTATGGGACATCATAGGGTACATGGTAGACATCTCATTTCCAATGTTAGCAGTAAACATTATGATAGCCATTGATTTTCATAATGACAAAAACTATAAGCATTATATCATTTGATCTTTATAACAATCTTGCAAAGTAGGTACTACAGATATTATGCCAGTTTTACAGGTAACAAAACTGAGGCTCAGCAAGGTTAAGTGTTTTGTCTGTGTTCAGACAGCTAACATTATCAATGTAAGTTAAACCCTGGTCTCCATAGACTTCTTGTCCCTCC
Source organism: Myrmecobius fasciatus (assembly GCA_023553655.1). Lineage (NCBI taxonomy): Eukaryota > Metazoa > Chordata > Mammalia > Dasyuromorphia > Myrmecobiidae > Myrmecobius > Myrmecobius fasciatus. Next base: position 198,294 of record JAJPUD010000751.1, on the reverse strand, counting down.
CAAGTTAGACATTCGCCCACGGGAATCACAGATCTCAGAAGCCACCTTGTCTAACATCCAAATAAGAACATTCTTTTCCCAATGTTGTCATCTAGATTTTGCTTAAAGAGCTTTGACTAAGGGAAATCTACTACCTTCTGAAGCACCCCATTCCACATCTGAATAGCTCCAGTTACTAGAAAGGCTTTTTCTTATATGAAAGTAAATCTGCCTTGCTGGGGCTGAGAGAAGGATCTTTGAAGCTTTATTTGCCAATGATTACCAAGACAGTAAATGTTATAGCCTGATTGACCAGGCCAGTTTTTTTTCCCCTAGATCATGCTGTCTTTTTCTTTTTTTCTTCTGAATTCCTTATTTGTCATTTTTGGGGGGGGGGGGGAGAGCTTTTTATTTTCAAAACATATGCAAGGATAATTCTTCACCATTGACCCTTGCAAAACCTTGTGTTTCAATTTCCCCCCTTCCCCCCCCACCTCCTCCCTTCAATGGCAAGTAGTCCAATATATGTTAAACATGTAAATATATATATATGTAAATCTAATATAAATCTAATATACTGCCTTTATTTCTTAGAGATGAACACTGGCCTATCCTAAGTATGTTATAACACAGTGTACACATACACACACACACACACACACAGATTTTATGTATGTAATTACTTCCTTTCATTCTTACTTCAAATGTTTCCACCAGAACATCTCTGGTGACAAAGGGCTGCAGAGGGGTGGGGAACCTGACAAAATTCACATCCATGAAATTGTGTTGGAAGCACTCTAGGTTCCGGGCTTCATAACGCAAATCAATCTGTACAAAAAGAAAAGACAACAGATGAAGGTGCACTTTGTTTAGCTTCTGAAGCCATTCAGAACACACACACACACACACACACACACACACACACACACACACACACACACACACAGAGGCTATCTCTCTACACTAGGTGTATCCCATGGGCAAAATGCATTCCCTTCTACCTCACAGCATCCCTCTCATCTCTCAAGATGCCATTTAAGCCCTGCTTCCTACAAGATGCCTTTCCTGATTCTTTCAAACTGTCTTTGGGCATTTCAGTCATCTCTGTCTCTTCATGACCCCGTTTGATACAGGGATGGTTTACTAATTCTCTCTCCAGCTCATGTTACAGATGAGATAAACATTGTGACATCCCTTACTTGGTTAAGTATCTGAGGCCAAATTTGAACTCAGGTCTGACTTCAGGACAAACACTCTATCCACTGGGCCATCTAGCTATCCTGCATTTTACTACTCAAATTATAAGCTCTGGTGACATAAAGCAAAACAAAAAAATAGCATGTGAATAAACATTTATTAACCATCTTGTAAGTGTCAGACACTTATGAAGCAGTTCCTAAGATAGCCCATGTCCTCAAGGAGCTTGTTATGATGGGGGGGACAACACATAAAAAGAAGTAATAGATATAATTCTAGATCAAAATCTAGAGACATGGCCCTCCTGTAGCTCCCACAAATTCTCCTCATATCTTAAGTAACTATTTTCAAATGCTACATGGACCACTCTATACCCTGTGACCCTATGTCAGCAAATCTTCTGTAAGTAAATACAAAATTACACAAAGTATTTCCAAGAAAGACTGGGAAAGACCTCATGTGAGAGACTGAATCTGAGAGTTACCCTGATGGAAGCTAAGGAATCTATGAAGTACACATAAGGTCAGCAGACAACCTTGTCCAGAAGTTCTCCAAAGCATGGAGGAGGCTTAAGAACAACAAACAGGCCAGAGTTTGGTCTTGAAGCTATTCTATATTGGACTTTTACTATCCTTATATGTGCTAGCCATTCTCTATGGGACATCCATCCTACTTCACTTTTCATAATTTTTCTATAGTTTTCTATAGTATAGTATAGCTCAGCTGTGCTCACCTGTTGGACCATGAGCTTCTCAAATTCTTCTACTATCTCAGTCAAGCTGAGCCACTTGACTCCTGGAATGAGTCCCAGGATTTGACTGCCTATCTTCATCAGTACCAAATCCACCTGAACTTGAGCCAGTAGTCCAGGATGTAGCACCTACAAAGGAAAAGGGGGTATCAGTGATGCAGGGCAGGCTACTTCCAGTCCAGGTCTATGGTGTGCTTACAAGGGCCAGGCTGGCATCAGACCAAGAGAGTCCTGACAGGAGGGATCTCCCTGCTCTCAGTCTCTTGCCCTGCGGCCCACAATGTGTTTAAGATGCACTGGACCAAGACGAGGGGTTCTAGACCACCGGTGCTCAGCAATCATCACTTCATCTACTATTTTCAGTGCAGTCTTCTCTAACCACAGAAGAACACTTTGATCTTCATATTCAGAGAACTGAGAGACCCATTAAACAAGTAATTTCAGTTTCCCTGTATATCAAAGTAGGAGGATTCAAATGGATGACTTCTGTGGCCCTTTATACCCCTAATGTCCCACAACTCTTAAGTAACCAACTAAATCTATACATTATGGTGCCAAAGGCACTTGACAAAAATAGGTTTGAACCACAGAAATGAATAGAGGGGATTGCAGGAGTAGGACGTGGCTCGGAAGCAGGGCTAACCTAGGAATTTTTCAGAGAGGGCAACTTGTAGTTTTGGAGGAGGAAATGCCTCTAGTTAGGCGGAGAATTTGGACCCACCAGAGAAGTGTGAACTTACTTTGATAGCTGCTGGGATGAGGTGTTTTGGCCCACATGGACAGTCAGCAGGTGGAGTGAGGGGCGTGCCCTGTCTAGAAGCAGTCAGGTAGGCCATGGGCAGAAGCAGATCTTCTGGAAAGGCCTGATCCGTCGCTGCCCCTTTAGGCTTCTGCCCCTTCCAAAAATGCCCCAAGAGCCTCCCCAGTCCTGCAGCCTCCCAGCCTTCAAAAGAGGAGGTCCCCCTGGAGGCCTCCACAAGTTTCTGGAAGCAAGCATGGTCAAGGAAGGCAGTGTCAACATAGGCCTTATACACTTGGGCCACACAACCCGAGCCCACTGGCTCCTGACTCTCAAAGCAGAGGGCTCGCCCCCAGTCCTTTCCGAAGACCTTTTGGAGCAGGTGCCGGGTGTGAGTCCACGTGTGGGGGGCCACCTGAACGTGCAGCCTCGAGAACTGGGTGCAGAACTCTTCCGAGAAGAGATCTCGCCTGGTGCTTGCCCACTGGCCCAGTTTGATGTAGGTGGGGCCTGAGGACTCGGTAGCCAGCAGAAGCCACCTCAGCCAGAGTGAGTAGAAGCTGGGAACCAGGTAGGTGAGAGGGTAAAGCAGAAGGAGAGGGGTGAATTTCACCAGCAGGACACAGGCCCGCAACCCTGTTCGGAGGCCAAAGGCAAAGTTCAGCCAAACACAGTTCACGAATCCAGTCTTGGAAACATCGCCTGCCAGCCTGACTTCCTCAGAGGCACTCTTACAGGTTCCAACCTGATGCCCAGGGGACACCATCACGATCCCTCCTGAAGTCAGAATGAGCTTGGGTAACGTGCCCAAGAGAAGCCAACCGATTCTAGATTTGGGCGGGCACATGACCTGCCTAGGTCTCCATCTAAGCAAACAAGATCTCTGTCTGACCTCCAAGCACCTTAGGTGGGCCAGGTAAGCCTTGAGAGGGAATCTCCGGGAAATCATGGTGACCCTGCAAACAAAGGACAGTGCTCTCAATTCTTTTCCTTCCTAAAAGCCAGGGACACCCAACTCCCATGGACTACGAGGAACAACTACTGGCCATGTGTTTCCGTCTTGGGGACCAGGACAAAATGATCAGAGCGAACCCGATCTCCCCTGCAGCTGGGCAAGTCGGGTTCACCCCGCCCTGGCCAAGCAAAAGGTGGGGCTCCAGCTTGCTCCCTCACCTAGTGGGGGCTGGGCCAAAGCCACAGATTCCTTCCTCTCCTCCGCGGCAGGCAGGCCAGCGAGTGTAGACTCCCAGCTGGGAAATCCACAGCCTAACCTTGCCCCGAGACCCGGCCCCGAGCAGTCGGCGTCCGCCCCAGGCTTCACTTTTTGAATGACTCTCCCGGGCCTGGCGCCGGGCTCACCGTCCCATCCCGGGGCATTTCACCCAGCTGACAGCCAGCCCCCCGGCTGCATGTTTCCTGGGCTCTGAAGTTAAAATGGGGCTTCCTCCCCCATTTTAGGGCAAGGGGGCATCCCGGGGAGGCTGGGGCCTCGCCGACCCCGAGCAGTCCCCCACGGGCCCGATTACTCCGGGATGGCCAGCCTGCCCCTTAGGGGGCAGCCCAGTAAGGTTTCAGAGATCAAAGGCCGAGCACCCCGGGAAACCCGCCAGAAACAGTGGAAGGACTTCCGGGAACAGACGGGAGCCCTGCCCCCTTAAAGGGGCAGGAACCCCGAAGGTGGAGCCCCTTCATCTGTACCTCCTCCTTCGGCGGAGTAGCCGACTTCGCGCTGATTCCAGAGCAGAGCAGAGCGCTGCCGTCACGGGGTCATGTTAGCGGTCTGCAGCCCTCTGGAAGCGATCTATCAGGATGTCATTCGGTCATTTCATTTCGGATCTTAACCCACCAGCCAGCTCATCTCAGCTTTTACAAGTCCTCCCTATATTCGAGGCAAGCAAAAGGCACCATGCTCTAAATACAAAGACAACGGGAATAAAAGGAAATTTGGACTCCTCTTCCAAAGCTGCCCGATGGGCACTCTTAAGAAAATCAGAAGTCACTGAATTAAAGACTCCTAGACAAAAGTGGAGAAGGATTTAAGAGCACCATAGACCGAAACATCATTGCCCGCCTGGGAGGCACCCCAAACTTTCGTGGTGGCTCTTTCAAAGGAGGCTACCCCAAGTTCAGAGTACCCCCCAGTCCATTCAGAACCATAAACCAAGAGCCTCAACCATCCTGTAAACTTTTATTAGCCCTAGGGCATGATTCATTCAAGCAAAGGGATTTAAACAATCAAAAATACATTTGCATTAAGCTAAATTGAGAAACAAAGACAAAAAAAATGAAATAGCCTTCAAGAAGAGGAAACAATGTGTACAACTATCAATATTCAATAAATATTTATTTAGTGCCCGTTATGAGCTAGGATGAGGATGCTAATACAAAACAACAACAAAGCCAAAACACCCCAGTCCCGGCCCTCAAGGTGCTTATACTCTACAGGGGAAAGACACACCTGGAAGCTGGAAAATGTCAGAAAAGAGCGGAATACCTGTAGGAGCATCATAGAGAAGTTCCAGTCAGGAGAGAAAAGAGACATAGGAACTGGACTCTTTCTTAAATGGAGGGTTAAAGTTTATGGTCCCACCCCTCTAATCCAAGAGGTGGAGGGAGTTAAGAAAACCTTCCTAGACTATGAGTTTATCCTAATAAAGTTTCCTGAGGCAAGGTGAAATCAGAAGTTCCAAAGTAAGGCTGGGAGGTAAGGACTGAATCTGTCAGTGCTAGGCTCTCTACTTAAAGGGAGGTTCAGAATTCAGAGCTCCACCTTCCAATCAAAGGAAGCTTATATTTTGTATATACGCATTTGCAAAATAATTGTGGGGAAGGAAATGGGGGACACGCTGGTAGCTGGAAGATTTAGCTAAGATCTCATGTAAGAGACAAAACTTCCTTGAGCTTCCTTGAGCTCACTTTGAAGGGACCTAGACATTTGGAAAAATAGAGGATCAAAAATAAATATATTCCAAGCATGGAAAATTGTGGAGGTGGGGAACTAGACGAGAAAAACCTGAGATCAGATTTGGTCTTAGATGCTTTCTGGGCAAGTCACTTAAATGTTTTTGTTGGGATACAACAAAGTTGTTCGGATACCAAGGCATGAATTGTGGTGTTGTCTTTGAAAGAATTCAGATTCAGACAGTCTCAGGGCATTTATTTGGGCATTTACTTAAGTTAAGGGGTGATGCACCCTGTGGGCCTCTTCCATAAGGGAGACCCGAAATCCTGTCAAATGAGTTGAGGGATTAAATAGAAAAGAAAAAGTAACAAAAAACCAGAGAAGTGGGCGGAACAGGAAAATTGGATAATCTCAGATGAGATTTTGCATACCTTTGGACAATCTCAGATAAGGATATACTTGGGAAAAACCCCAGTAATTATTTGGATTTTAGAGGGAGGGAGAGAGAAAAAGGATGGATGGGACTCAGGCAGTAGCTAAAATTCCATCATTCATAGTCTCAATTTTTTTATCTGTAAAATGGGGATAATAACACGTTATATAAATATATTATTATTGCATTATCCTCTGTGAATATTCAGAAAACCAGACTAGATGCCAAGAGGTTGAAACTAGATTGTAAAAAGTTTTAAATGCCCAAGAAAGGAGTTTGTATCTGATCTTGAATTCCCTGTGATTTAATGAGCAGAGAATTGACAAGAAAAGCTCTGGTACAGGAATCACTGGTTTGCTCCCTCCTGGTCTCCAACTGGAAATAGAGTCTCTGTGCATAGTCTTCCCTAAACATGTTTTCTTGGTCACACACTTGGTCACACACACACAGCTGGTCCCACAGCTACCAGATCTAGCTCTTCTTTCTGTTCCCAAATTTTGGGATTCTTAGCTGAAGCACTAATTCTCTCCATCATGAGAAGAGTGGGTTCTATCTTTAAAGAAATTGACATTCTGACTTTATGACATATTTAAAAAGTGTACACTCACCTTTTTTTATATATTATACTGTTACAGAAATGCTTGTTTTATTCCATAAATTTAAAATAAAATAAAACATAAAACTCCAAGGCTTTCTACAGTTCTTTCAGAAAATCATCAAACTTTATCACACTAAACTATTTTAACTATGGGGCAAGGGAGGAGGATTTTTTTTCTCTCTCAATGAGTAATAGTTCCTTAACCCAAACTCTTTACATCTTTGTTGTTTTGTTGTTGTTCAATCATTTACAGTCATGTCTGACTCTTCATGACCTCATTTGGGGTTTTCTTGGCAAAGGTACTGGAGTGCTTTGCCATTTCCAGCTCATTTTACAGATGAGCAAACTGAGGCAAATAGGTAGAGTTACTTGTCTAAGGTCACATAGCTAGGAAGTATCTTGAGGCCAGATTTGAACTTAGTTCTCCCTGACTCCAGGCCTAGCACTGTTCACTCTCCCACCTAGCTTTAGTGTACAGAATAGGATCACTCAGCTAAATGGCTAATGTCCTCAACATTCAAATCTAACTTCAGAAGCAAACTTCCAGTCAAGGGAGTTTGCCTCTTTTAAAGATCTTACTCTAGTCATAAGGGAGCATTCCTTTTGTCTCTATGTTATGTTCTGATTTTTTTTTTATTAAAGCTTTTTATTTGAAAAACATGTATGGGTAATTTTTCAACATTGACCCTTACAAAGTTTTCTGTTACAAATCCCCCCCTCCAGTCCCAACCCTTCCCTAGATGGCAGGAAGTCTACTGCATGTTAATTAAGTTAAAATACTTGACAAATCAAATATATGTATGCATATTTTTACAGTTATCTTGCTGTACAAGAAAAATCGGATCTACAAGAAAAAAAAATCTGAGAAGGGAAACATAATGCAAGCAAACATCAATAGAGAGCATAAAAATGTTGTGGTCCACATTTCATATCCCTCTCTCTGGGTGTATATGGCTTTCTTCACTGAACAATTGGAAGTGGTTTGAAACATTTCTTTGTTGAAGAGAGCCATGTCCATCAGAACTGATCATCATATAGTATTGTTGTTGCCGTGTATAATGATCTCCTGGTTCTGCTCATTTCATTGAGCATAAATTCATGCAAGTCTCTCCAGGCCTCTCTGAAATCATCCTGCTAGTCATTTCTTATAGAACAAGAATACTCCATAACATTCATATACCATAATTTATTCAGCCATTCTCCAATTGATATAACATATGTTGTAACATATTTAACATGTATTAGACTACTGCCATCTAGGGGAAGGGGTAGGGGGAAGGAGAGAAAAATTTGAAACAGAAAGTTTTGCAAGGATCAATGTTGAAAAATTACCCATGCATGTGTATTGTAAATAAAAAAGCTTTAATTAATTAAATAAATAAAAGAAAGTGGGCTCAAGCATAGTGATCACATTTGACAAAGGAGCTACTCATGGCTCCTAGAAGTCCTTTTGGGGAGTCCTCAAGATACTACCATTAGGTATAATAAAGCTTATCTGCTGGGCTACTTGTAGGCTCTTGTCATTTGTCCCTCCTCATTGCATCCAGTCCAGTTAATCTTCAGCTCCTACTATAGACAGGTGATATCAGTTTTGCTATCCTCAGTCCCAAGAGGACTATATAGAATTTGGAGGTTGAGGCCAAGGCCAAGGCGCCATCCCCATTCCTTCTCCAAACAGTGGCTGAAGGTCTCTCCATTAGCAAATGCTCAAGTACCATATTCTACCTGTTGCAGGTTTTATATAAGTCCTTTAGGTCAAGAACAAGTCCCTCAACCAATCCAAACAGATCTCTACAACTCACAACAGAAGAAGGAGGAGGAGGAGGAGGAGGAGGAGAATGGAGGGGAAGGAGGAAGATGGAGGGGAAAGATGGAGGGGGAGGGAGGGAAGAAGAAAAAGAGAAAGAAAGAGGGAGGGAGGGAGGGAAGGAAGGAAGGAGAGAAAGGAAGGAAGAAAAGAGCCTAGTGATTAAAGTCTATCTTGAATGAATGAATACATGAATGGCTGAATGAATACATGAAAAATAATTTATTAAATATTTGCTGTGTTTCAGGCAAGGTGTTGAATGCTGGAGATACAATTACAAAAGAGAGTAATCTTTGCCTTCAAAGAGCTAATGTTCTAATAGGGGATAAACAATAAGGGAGTGAGTGATGGCTAGGAAAGAATGTTGTTATCTGTGACATCACAGAGGTGATGAATATAGCCATGGGGGTGTCATTTGACACAATCTTTCCCAAAACAATAACAGTGTTAATATGATTACTGTTCATTGATCTAGAAGTGGAAAATTGGGGTAGGAGAGGAGATGCTGGCCACATATAGTGGGATCTCATCAATCAGGACAGCATGGAGTTCCAAGGCTAAGTGCTTTAAGTCCTCTAGAGCATTGTCTCTGGAGGTCCTGCTTACAGGGTACCAACAACAGCAAGCAAACAGGACAGGAAAGTGATTGGTGAAAAGCCTGACATTCCCCCACCCAGCCCAGCCACAATCTTGCCTTAATTATAGAGGGGTAGCCCTATCTGTGGCCAGCAAAACCAGGTTCTGAGCTCTCTTTCACCTAACTTGCCTACACATCCTTTCTCCTGCTCCTCTCCATTGCCTTATTATATCCATACCCAAAACTTATATTTTTCTCTCCCACATTTTTTCAACTTGTCCATTGTGTAAGAAGATTGCACAGTTTTGGATCTTGACCATATCATGATTTTTGCCTCCTACCATGCATCTGGGAAATGGCTTCTGGGTTCTGTCAAATGAATGGAGTTGAAAGAAAGAGAAAAAAAGTTCTCGCCGGCGGGGGCCCCGCCGTGTGAGCACCGTTCAAAATCAGCCATTCTGTTACGTATGCCATATATAGTTTGCCAACCCCTAAGTTATCAGTCCTTTGTGGTTTTGATTGTTGATTTCAATATTGATTTTTCCCAATTTAATCCCCAAGTTCTGACCATATGTGGACCAGATCCAACCTTCAGGGATGCTTAAGAGTATCATGTTCTGTTTATCTAATTATGTTCCTACCTAGAATTTATTCTGGGAAAATCTCCAAATATAGCTGGGCCCCTGTAGATATGGACAAAATAAGGTTTCCCTCATAGAAACAGTCAAGCTAAACACATAAAAAGGTTCCTAATGACCTATCACAAAAGCATCAAAATTCAGAAAATTCACAATAAACAAGAAACATAATATTCTCTCTCCTCTTAAGTCCCATTTTCCACAAGGGACTCAAAGCATCATTTTGGGGTACAGATTCCCCTCAAGAGGGAAATAAACTTGGGCTGTCAATAAAGTTGTCTTCCTCTATTCTAGTGAGTCCCCCCTTTCTACAGTGAGAAATGAAGTTCCCTATACATATTATAGGCACTCTGCAGTTTGGATTTTCTTTAAAAGGGAAATGATCTAAGACAAATCTGAAAGATTCATGATTAGCAAACACTATCCACATGCTGAGAAAGAATTGATGGAGTATGAATGAAGATCAAAGCATACTATTTTTGCTTTATTTTTTTCATAGCTTTTCCCCCCCTTAGTTCTGTTTCTTCTTTCACAACATGACTATTATGGGAATGTTTTACTGATTGCACATATATAATCTGTCTCAAATTGCTTAATATTTTAGGGAGAAGGGAGAAGAAGAGAGGAAGAAAAATTTGGAACTCAAAATCTTGTAAAAAAAAATCAACATCAAAAATTATCCTGACATGTAATTGGAAAAAATTAAAATATGATTAAATTTTTAAAAAATTTAAAGGGAAATGAACTTAAGTTTTCTAAAAGATAATTTTGATGACTTCCATTCTCACCCCATAGAAGGGGCTAAATGACAGACAGCCCTTGTTCTTAGTGTCTATGCACTATCCTAAAAACTCGTGGTAAAAATAAGGGGCTTTTTCTTTTTTTCATTCCCAGGAACTCATCTTCAGGGACTGTCAAGTTTAATTTTATTAGAGAGCAACCCCTGAGCTGGGTACTGCCCTGAAAAAAAAATCCCCCTTCTCCAACGAGAAGGCTAGACTGCAGGATTAGGGTTGCCCAGGCACTAGTGAGAATTTGCCCTTCTCAAATAGAAAGCTAGATTCTGCAACCCTTGAACTTGGAGTGACTAGAGGGGCAGCCCTAGGAGAGGAACTCTCCCCAGAAGCTGGGGTTCAGGAATTGTTCCCTTCTGGGTGACTTCCATAAGTCCTCCCTCTCCCTCTCTTTCCCTCCTCCTCCCATTAGATTGTAAGCTCTTTGAAAGCAAGTGTTGTCTTTCTTTTTATTCATTGTTTCTCCCATGCTTAGCCCAGGGCCCAGCATATAGTAGGCACTTAATAAATATATATTGTATTTGTGGAGAGCATTAGCAAGGAAAGCACCATTGTCCCACCCACTGCCATGTCTTAGACCCAGAGGCACTTGCTGATAGGGTCTCCCTCTCAGCTGCCTCAGTGCTGAGAATGTGGTTCCCAAGTGCCCTAAGAGGATCACTAAAGACTGCCCTCCCCCCAACTCAGCACCCACAAATTCTCCTAACTCCCCCAAAAGACCACTGGGCAGAAGGAAGAGTGGGCTGCCTTTTATAATCCAATGCACCACCTACAAGAGTGCAAGCCAATCAACTCATACAAGGGCAGCCTTGTGAAATCCATCCTTCTGAAGGTGGGCTGTCCACACCCTCCCCAAGAATTTGCCACCAACCCCACCCTACCCCAAATGAAGAAAGGCTTCATAAAGGAGAAGGCTGTTGAACTAGGTCTTGAGGATACGCAGGTCTTTAGATGTCACAGACTGGTGCAGTTCAGACAGTAAGCATGAAAATGTAATCCAGACTCAAATCCATGTTCAGCACTCTTTTTTTACTATGTGGTCTGATTTTGACTGATTTACAACTAGTTATTAATATGGCATATCCAATCTTATCTGTAAATGTTGGCACGATCATTGGGTATATTGATTTAAGGATACAAACAAAGTTTATTTAATAGCAAAAACCTGTTTATGGCTCAAAGGAATTTGATTATCTTTTTGAACCACAAATATTGATTGACTATAATCTTGTATTATATAGGCTGTGGCAATATATAAAACTTTCAACTTTTTTGAAAGTTAATAATATAGACTTTTAAATTTTTAATTAATAGATTTTATTAACTATTTTATTTATTCTTATTAATTATACAAAAAGATATAACTTTAGTCATCTGATTTTTTAAAAACCATACTAATAGTGGGATTTGCTTAAAAAAAAAAAAACTTCCCTTCCTCATTCTTGTTAAAAAAGTTTAAAATGTTTGGGTAAATTCAGTCAGCCTACTCCCCTTCCCCCCAAAAGACTCAACACTCAGTAGCTCAAATTGATCAGGGGACTCTCCCAACTAGTTCCCTACACCGGAAAATCATCTGGTATTTGAAGATGCAGAGTCCCAAAATTAAGCTCATTCATCCAAGAATCTGAAGTATATAATTATTGTTTTTCTCTTCCTTTGTTCTCTTACTCCTTCCCTTTCCTATTCCAGAAAAAAAAAATAAAGATATATAGTTTTTATGTTTATTCTTCTTCAGTGGACATATTTCTTTTCACTTTGGGGAAAACTGTCTTTTGAAAGTTATTAAGCTATTCTACCACTAGGTGACACCCATAGACTTGTGAAATGAATACATTACCTTTTCCCCACCCCACTTCCACACTGTTGGCAGCCGGCTTTATTCTAGTGCTTTCATGGAAGAAAGGAGTAGAGAAACATATGGTTGTGCTTATCATTTTAGATTAAATCGTTTATGGCAAATGTGTATCTTGCATGTTACACCATGGCAGATGTTAAACACGCACAAAATCTAGTACAATTCAACAAAATCATTTATTGAATACCTATCTATATTAAGGCTATGGCTACTCCAAAAAGGGGCAGCACAGTGGTTAGAGTGTCGCTGGGCATCAGGAAGGCTCATCTAGCTCAGATACAGAGGTATGACCCTAGGCAAGTCACTTAACTCTGTCATTGTTTCCTCATTTGCAAAATGAGCTGGAGAAAGAAATTGCCAAAAAATTGGAAATTGAGAGGATGCCCATCAAATGGGGAATGGCTGAAGAAGCTGTGGGATATAAATGTAATGGAATACTATTGAGCAATAAGAAATTATGAATAGGTATTTCAGAAAAACTTGGAAAGATCTGTATAAACTGATGCAACATGAAATGAGCAGAACCAGGAAATCATTGTACACAGCATTAGCAATGTTGTGTAATGATCAACTATAAATTACTGGGTTGTTCTCAGCAACACAATAATCCAAAATAAGTACAAAGAATTCATGAAGGAAAATGTTTTCCATATCCAGATAAAGAAAATGTTATCCATATCCAGATAAAGGTTCTGAATGCCCATTGTTGCCAAGTATTTTTTTTTCACTTACCTTATTCTTTCTTATTTTTCCCCCTTCTTGTGACTATGACTAATATGGAAATGTTTTACATGATAGCACATTTATAGATTATATCAAACTGTCTGCCATCTTCAGAAAAAGGGAGAGGAAGAAGGAAGAAGAAAAATTTGAAATTCAAAATCTTACCAAAATGAATGCTAAAAATTTCCTTGTTATGTAACTGGACAAATAAAAAATACTGTTTACTAGGAAAAAAAATGTATAATTAAGGAATATTTAACAAAATATAATGTAACATAAATAATGTAATTTGTGGTTTTCTAAGACAATGTATGGCCAATGAGGATTCATTTTACTTGAATTTGTTACCACTGGACTAGTGCATGTGCATTTTACTAATGAGGAAAATGAGTCTGATACGGGTTAAGTTGGCAAAAGAACCCAGGTTCCCTGAATCTTTAAATTAAAAAAAAAAAAAATCAATCACAAAAAACTACAGCAGAGAGCCTTTCCTGAAAATTGTCTTTATTAAGGAGGTGAAGACAAGAGAAAGAAATGGACTACCCTGTATACTGTGCCTAACTCTGAGCCTGTGTTGTAGAATCACTCACTGATTCTAAGAGATTTTGAGGGGACCTTAGAGGTTATCTGGCCTAAATGCCCAACCTTAGGCCTACCTTTTCTATCAGCCTTCACAGCAATTATCCAGTTCCCCAGATTGGACAATGAGACCCTTAATGAATGCTTGATAATAATGACAGATTAAAACTAAAAGTATCTACTAGACCCTTCCTGAGAAGGAAGTATTATTTGTATTGTTTCATCTCCTGGAGAACTCTCAATAAGGCAATGAAGATGAGCCCCTCTGCTCACTCAGCAAGAGTGATTCTTAATCACGGGTGAAAACAACCAACCCTGGGCCTAAAAAAGCTCATCTCAGGGCTGTCCTGACTCTCTCACTTAGCCCTCCAAGCTCACATTTCTGCTTTGCTTCTGGCAAAATTGGAGAGGGAGAGATTGGAGGAGAATTAATTTAGCAAAATGATAAGAGCAGCTAAGCATGAATGATCCCTTGCCTCCAGGCTGCTTTGCTGGACATCCCCTTCACCATATAGATGACCATCTTGTTTTTTCCCTTTTATTTTCTTTCTAGACCCCAAAAGACTTAAACTATGAATAATAGTAGCTAGCATTTATATAGCACTTTTAGGTTTGCAAAGTGTATCTCATGGCAAAATGTATCACAGGACTAGGACAGTTCTGTGAGAAAGAAGCAATTATTATTCCCATTTTACAGATTTAGATTAAGAGAGGTTAGAATGACTTGCTCAGGGTCAGACAGCTACTAAGTGTCTGGAGTGAGATTTGAACTCAAGTTTCTTTGCCTCCAAGTCTTTCTATTGTGTTACTTAGCTGCCTAAAGTGCACCAAGACATGGAATTCTTGGGCTAGCAGTATATAGGCTTCAGAGACAATGGCACTTGCCATCTAGGCCAAATGACGACTAGAGGACTATTCACTGATGTGTGAAAATTTTGTATGTGCAAGTTTTACATGTAGAATTCTAACATAAACCTTTGCTGTGGCAGCAAAAATACTTTCAGGGGAATACCATTTTTTCCCCCTGAGGCAATTGGGGTTGTGACATGCCCAGGGTCACACAGTTAAGTGTCTGGGATCAGATTTGAACTCAGGTCCTCCTGATTTCAGGGCTGGTGCTCTATCCACTGAGCCACTTAACTGCCCCATGGGATACCATTCTTGCCCCTTGTTCTCAAGTGTTCCTTAAGTTTTCTTGAGACTTATCTGAGCATTAAGGCCATTTGCAAGACCCAAGGAAGTTGGAAAAGCAAATAGAAAGGACTCAACCTCTGAGACTCAAAGAGTTTGCAAAAGATAGGAAAGGGAGGGGCCCTACCTTTACTTTAATTAAGGGAGAGATAAATATTCTTTATCTCTCTTTATTCTTTATTCAATACCCGCAACAAGATTATGTGATGATCAGCTGTGACAGACTTGGCTATTTTCAACAATGAGGTAATTCAGGCCAGTTCCCATAGACTTGGAATGGAGAGAGTCATCTGCACCCAGAGAGAGGACTAAGAAACTAAATGTAGATCACAACATAGTATTTTTTTTTTTTTGCTATAAATATTTTATTTTTACAAAGCTTTTTATTTTCAAAATACATGCATAGATAGTTTTCATCATTCACCCTTGCAAAACCTTATGTTCCAAAAATTTTTTCTCCCTCCTTTCCCCCCCACCCTGCTCCTAGACAGCAAATAATCCAATATATGTTAAACATGTGCAGTTCTTCTATACATATTTCCATAATTATACTGCACAAGAAAAATCAGATCAAAAAGGGGAAAAAATGAGAAAGAAAACAAAATGCAAGCAAACAACAACATAAAAAAATGAAAATACTATGTTGTGATCCACAGTTAGTCCCCACAGTTCCCTTTCTGGATGTGGATGACTCTCTTCATCATAAGACCATTGGAACTGGCCTGAATCACCCCATTGTTGAAAAGAACCACATCTATCAAAGTTGATCATCATATAACCTTCTTGTTTCCATGTACAATGTTCTTTTGATTCTACTCACTTCATTTAGCATCAGTTCAAGTAAATCTCTCCAGACCTTTCTGAAATCATCCTGCTGATTATTTCTTACAGAACAATATTATTTCATAATATTCATATACCATAACTTATTCAACTGTTCCCCAACTGATGGGTATCCACTCAGTTTCCAGTTCCTTGCCACTCTAAAAAGGGCATTTTTGCACATGTGGGTTTTTTTCTCTTTTTTTTATGTCTTTGGGATACAAGCCCAGTGGAAGCATTGCTGGATCAATGGGCATAGTTTCATATTGCTCTCCAAAATGGCAGGATCATTTTACAATTCTACCAATAATGTATTAGTGTCCCAGTTTTCCCAGATTCCCTCCAACATTCATCATTATCTTGTCTTGTCGTCTTAGCCAATCTGAGAGGAGCGTAGTGGTACCTCAGAGTTGTCTTAATTTGTATTTCTCTGATGAATAGTGAGTTAGAGCACCTTTTAATATGTCTGGAGATGGTTTCAATTTTTTCATCTGAAAATTGTCTGTTCATATCTTTTGACCACCTATCAATTGGAGAATGACTTGTATTCTTATGAATTTGAATCCATTTTCTATGTATTTTAGAAATGTGGCCTTTATCAGAACCCCTGGATGTAAAACTTTTTTCCAGTTTTCTGCTTCTCTTCTAATCTTATGTGCATTGGTTTAGTTGTACAAAAACTTTTTAATTTAATGTAGTCAAAATTATCCATTTTGCATTCTATAATGTACTCTCGTTCCTTTTTGGCCACAAATTCTTTCTTTCTCCAAAGATTTAAGAGGTAGAATATCCTTTGTTCTTTTAATTTGCTTATAGTATCACTCTAATGTCTAAAACATGAACCTATTTCAACCTTATCTCAGTATAGGGTGTTAAGTGTGGGTCAGTGTCTAGTTTCTGCCATACTAATTTCCAATTTTCCCAGCAATTGTTGTCAAATAGTAAGTTCTTATCTCAGAAGATGGGATGTTTGGGCTTATCAAACATTAGATTACTATAGTCATTAACTATTATGTTGTAAACCTAACCTATTCCATTGATCAACTACTCTATTTCGTAGTCAGTACCCAATGGTTTTGATGATTGCTGCTTTATAATATAGTTTTAGGTCTGGTACAGCTAGGTCACCTTCATTTGCATTTTTTTTTCATTAATTCCTTTGAAATTCTTGACCTTTTCTTTTTTCCAGATGAACTTTATTATTATATTTTCTAATTCTGTAAAATAATTTCTTGGGAGTTTGATTGGTATGACACTAAATAAGTAGATTAATTTAAATAGAATTGTCATTTTTATTATATTAGCTCAGCCTACCCATGAGTACTTGTTATTCTTCCAATTGATTAGATCTGACTTTGTGTGGAAAGTGTTTTATTATTGTGTTCATATAGTTCCTGAATTTGTTTTGACAGTAGATTCCCAAATTTTTTATAATATCTGCAGTTATTTTAAATGAAATTTCCCTTTATATCTTTTGCTGCTGGACTTTGTTGGTAACATATAGAAATGCTGATTTATAAGGATTTATTTTGTATCCTACAACTTTGCTAAAATTATGTGAATTATTTCTAGTAGTTTTTTAATTGATTTTCTAGGATTCTCTAAGTGTAACATCATATCATCTGTAAAGAGTGATAATTTGAATTTCTCATTACTTGCTCTAATCGCTTTCTGCTAGGGTATGGGACTCTGCTGAGAGAGAGTACAGAGGCCATCTTGACCTGTAGTGCACAATAAGTTTTCTGCCACCTTGCAGAAACATCCTTGTTGAGCAAGGAGCACTAATGCACGGCATGGGAATGGGTTGAGCCTGAGGGTCACAGCTAGTTGCTTGTGAGCAGGGATGCTTTGACAGGGCCTCTAGTCTGTGAGTGGGGTTGCTGACGTGATTGGGTCGGCTCTTCTCCTGTTGGCAGATACCATGCATATGCAAGGCCCACCAGCTGCTTCTTTGAATGGTGGCTGGGGATTGCCTACTGTTCATGTGCTGCTCACACTTACAAAAGTGTATATCAACAAGGCTGTGTGGCATAATAAACTGGAGCTCTTTTCACACCCTATGAGGTCTCCTGCCTCATTCATCTCGCCTCTGAGATCAAAGGGCTCATACAAGGTGAGCTCTTAAAAGCCAGCCCAGTGCCTTTCACTTCTTTTTTTTTCTCTTATTGCTAAAGTTAACATTTCTAATACAATATTGAATAGTAATAGTGATAAGGCAATGGTGAAACTTGTTTCACCCCTGATCTTATTGAAAATGTCCTTGCTTATCTCCATTATATATGATGCTAATTGATGGTTTTAAATAGATGCTACTGATCATTTTAAGAAAAACTCCATTAATTCCTATACACTATAGTGTTTTTAATAGGAATGGATGTTGGATTTTGTCAAATGCTGGTCTCAACATTCTAGAAAGCAATTGGAATTATGAGGTGAATAGAGATTAGAGATTCCATTGCTAGATGTATATCCTAAAGAGATCAGTGACAAAAAAAAAAAAGAGGTTCCATATACACAGCAAAATATTTATAAAAGTGTTTTTCATAATAACAAATAACTGGAAACAAAACTGACATATGATTTGCCCAATCATATAGTTAGTAAATAGCAGAGCTAGAATCTTAACTGAAGTCCTTTGATTGCACATATTGCACTGTTACACATTATGGTGCATGAATGAAATGGTACTGTAACAACTGTAATGATGACTACAGAGAAGCATTGGAAAATTTATATGAACTGATGCAAAGGGAAATAAGCAGAATCAGGAAAACAACATACAAAATGACAACATAAAGGAAAGAACAAAAGGAAAATAATGATTCACCTTGGCCTCAAAGAAGATATATGAAAAGACATTTCGCTCTTTTTCTGTGGGCTGCACATAATTTCAGGGCTTTTTAAAAAATCTTGGTTAGTTTTGCTGAATCTTTTTTTCCTGTCTTTTTTATTTTTTATTATAAGGGATACTGGTTTAGGAAAGGAAAAGACATATGAGATACTGGAAAATATAGGTAATGTAAAAACAAAATATATCAATAAAAATTTTAATGTTCCCTATACATTGTCAATTATTATTATCTGCATTTTGAGAATGAAGAAATTGAGATTTGGAAATGATGAGTGACCATGTTTTTAAAGGGGACACAGAATAAATATATTTTTACTTTTATTATATTCCAGTGTATACTATATCATTATTTTCCTCTTCATAATGTAAATAGTACTGATTTTAAGGTTATACTTAAAATTTTACTCAGAATTTTACTTATTTATATTTATCAAGTATATTATTAAAAATGAAAACTTGAACATCCTTCTCACCTTTGAGCAAGTGCATGCGCAGAACGCGCGGGCACACACACACACACACACACACACACACATAAACTCTTTTCCTTCCCTCTCCTTGCCAATTAAGCACAGGGTTGACCAAAGTTGGCTTCAAGTCTAACCCCATCCCAACCCTCTATGTCTCAGTAAAACAAAGCTAATTGAGGGGGTATGCTGATAATCTTGATTTGCAAGGGGCAGAAGAAAAAGGGGGATTCAGAGAGTTCTTCTGTCCCAAGGTCACAGGTCACTGCATTGGCCCTGTCCTATTTTGCACCATCACACTCCTTCTAGACTGGGGACTAAGATTCCAGATTGCCTAGGGTCTGAGATCTATAGCAGGAAGTGACCTCAGAGTCTATCTGGTCCAACTTTTTCATTTAAAAGATAAGGAAACTAAGGGTCAGATAAAGTCACATAGGTAGTAAGCATTTAAACCCAGTTCCCATGACTCCAAAACAAACTGCCTCATCAAATCCAGCAAACAAGAATGGCTGTTCTTGTTTCAGTTGAAAGAACCCTGAGGAAGTCAGTCCAGAAGGAACAGGAAGTTGACTGGAGAGGACCACGGTCCATAGAGGCTCCAAGTTGTTCTTCCTATTTTTTTTACTCCCCTAGCCCAGGTCTACAGACACATCCTCCAACAGTCATTCTTTCCCTCTTTGAAGGTCTCTTAATAAGACTCTCAATGCTGTTGGACTCTACTGGTAATTCTTGTGTTTTTTTTTTTCTTTTCCCTATCCCAAACTGCTTCAGTTGCAACCCTACATTACAGTAAATTCATTTACTCAAACTTCCTTTCCCCTAATTTTTAGTGACTATTACATAATTTTTCCAATGGTCCATGTAAACAATGGTCCTGTTCCTATAGACAGCCTTTGGTGTTTCCCCAGCTGACTTCTCATTCTGAGAAATCCTGGGAGGATTTTGGGAAGATGGTGGAGTAGGTTGGTAAATTTGAAGCTCTCCAGATTTCCCCGACAAATAGAACAAATTTGTGCTTTGGGGCAAACATAGACTGGAGAAAAATCAAGAAGTCTAGGGGTAAAACAGGGGTCCTCCTGATACCACCTGAGAAGATCTGAAGAAAAGCCCCGGGTTGGGACTAACCAGTTTGAAGTGCAAACACCTCTGGCCTAGCTGGGCAGAAACGTCTGGTGGGGAGCCTTGGGGCTAGCTGGTTGTGGCTGGAGCCTCCCCAGGAACCCCAGAGTCTTTCATCTTCTGGACTAGTGGGAGTTTGAGCCCTGGAAGACAGAATGAGCCTGGACTGATTGGGAATGCCAGTCCCACCTGTGCTGGTGAGACCCGGCCCTGAGCGAGAAGGAATCAGCACTTGGTGAGTACAGAAGCATCGAGGCAGGACACTTACAGGAGGATGGAGCTCTTGGTTTGGGGTTCCTGGTCAGAGTGGAAAGTTAAAGGAAACCTTGAGGTATCATCCTCCACCCCAGAATTAGAAGTATTTACACTAATGTTCTTATTTAAAAAAATGAACTGGCAAAGAAGAAAGAACCCCAACATTAAAATATATTATGGGAACAAGGAAGACCAGGATTCATCTTCAGAGGACACTTCAGTTAAAAAAAAAAAAAAAAAAAAAGCTTCTACCTCAAAGAATAGCATTGATGTGAACTGTATCCTTGATTGTGTGTCTCCTGATTGTGGGGGGAGAGCTGGAGAGACCCCAAATCTCAAAAACCCTCATGTCCAGATGGGAGGAGCCGCACCCTCTATTCATTGCAAACTTGACTTTCAATTCAATCAAATAGATATTCAAACTGCTCCATTTGCCTGGGGCTAGAAGAATCCCATAAAACCTAGGACCTCTAAACCCACCATTCAAAAACCCTATTAGGGCTCATCCCACTGACCCCACTGACCCCACTGACAAGATTCTGTTCTTTTCAGTGAAATAAACTTGTCTCCTTTTTACCACAGATGGCTTTCCTCATTCAGTAGGGATTCATAGATTCTTCATGAAGCCAGCAACTGGGCAAAAGGAGGTCCTATACCATTCCCCTCTCTTATGAACTTCATTAACATGAAATGGCTCCCTGCCCAGAGAGAATTTATAGAAGAATTAAAAAATCAAATGACAGATATTGAGGAAAAGCTAAGGAAAAAAATTAAAACCATCCAAGAAAAACAAGATTATGAAAAAAAAAAGTTATCCAATTAGGAAAGAAAAGTACACTCTCAAAGATGAAAACAATTCTTTAAAAATTAGAATTGGGCAAAGGGAAGCCAGTGAAGCAATGAAAGACCATGAAATATCAAAACAGATTATAAAAAATAGAACAGAATATGAAACATCTTATGAAAAAAAATGACAGATCTGGGGAACATATCAAGAAAAGAAAATATAAAAATAATTGGACTGCCAGGAAGCTGCAACCAAAAAAGAGAACCTTGACACAAAAATGCAGGAAATAACCTAGGAAATTGTCCCTGAAGTGATAGAATATGAGGGGAAAGTAGAAATAGAAAAAAAAAATCCATAAATCACCACCTCAACGAGATCCTCTGTGGAAAACACACAAGAATATCATTGCCAAATTTCTAAACCCACAAATCAAAGAGGAAATTTTGCAAGAAACAAACAAATATTGGAAATATGTATACATATATTCGATTTGCCAATATTTTAACATAATTAACATGTAGTGGATATCCTGCCATCTAGGGGAGGGGTGGGGAGTTGGGGGGAAAATTTGTAACGGAAAGCTATGTAAGGGTTATTGTTGAAGAATTACCCACACATATGTTATGCAAATAAAATAAAAATTTAAAATAAAAAAAAAAAAGAAACAAACAAATAATTCACAAATAAACAATTCAAATATGTTGGAGCTAAAATTAGAATTGTACAAGACTTAGCAGCATCTACCATAAAAGATTCCAGGTCCTGAAATCATATTTACAGATAAGCAAAAGAACTAGGCCTGCAGCCAAAAAATATGATATCCACAAAATTATGTATAATCCTGAATGAGAAAAAAACGGACATTCAACGAACTTGCAGATTTTCGGGATTTTCTATCAATAAACCCAAAGTTAACAGAAAATTCAACATATGAGAGAAAGATGGAACTCAAAGTGGACAAACTTTATGGGTTTTTTACATGTATTCTTTATGTTTAAGATTTACATCAACAATAGGGTAGTTCAAAAGAAAGACCGCAGAGTAAAGGTTAAAATAGTAATAATGTTATACAAATAAAGTACAAAGGAATAATTGACAGAGAGGCATTAGAGGGGGGAGGAGGACTCCTAGTTCTGAATATCTACTTACATTGGGAATGGATTAAATAGGTAATACTACATATATATCATGGAGGGTATAGCACCCTCCAAAATCTATAAAGAAATAAGGGGAGAGGGATGAGCGGATAGGGAAGCAAAGGCTATGGGAGGAAGAAAATGGAGGAATCCTTGTGGAGGGGTAAGTTATGGAACAAGAATTTAATGAGAGTCAGCAGTGATAGGAAAAACATCTGTGTGTATCTGGGGTGTGTGTGTGTGAGTGGGTGTATGTACATATATATTCTTTCTTAACTGTAGCCTGCTTGGGGATGGTGAGGGGATGAAAGGGGTGGAAAAGAATAAAGTAAAAAAAAGGTGTGCAGCAGAGAACAAAAGAAAAATTTACAAGGAAAAAAGACAGACACTTATGAATATAATTTCTTCTAATTATATATACTTCCTTAATTGGTATTTGTTATATATTTTGAATCCTCTATGATGTTCTGCTGGGCATATGGCAGTGTTCTCTTTTATTTTGTTTTATATTGATTTTCTGTTTTTTTTTTATTCTGTTTCTTCAAACTCAAATTAAAAAAAAAAAAGATTGAGAAGGTCCCATGGAGTATCTAATTTGGAAGATTAATTTGGGAGGGCCTTAGGTGAGTTGTCCAAACATTAAAATAAATGACTTCCCTCCATGGTCTTGCTGGTAGTGATTCACCATGCTTTACTTGTCAAGTGGATAATGACTGGTCTTCTTCCTCAGGTGCCCATCATAGTCAAGGACAGAATTAAGAACTACTGTTCTTTATTTTACCATCTCTCCCATATCATGGGTAAGGAAATGGGTACTACTGAGGCTGGATCCAAGTCTTTGTGCTCCCTTACCCTCCTCCTATATCCCTCTAGAAGTTTCTTGACTTGGCTGCCATGCTATTTCCCTCTCTTCACCATCTCCTCCCCCTCATCTCCCATCTTTGGAAAATGGAGATGAAAGCCCTTCATGGAAATCGGATGCTAGGGAGATCCATTTCACCTATAGTACACAATGATCCTCACACATCCCCAGGGTGTGTGTTGGGGGGGACATTATTTCCCTCTTCTTACTCTCTAGTAGACATGGAAAGTTGTTCCTTTTGACCAGGGGCATAAAGGAATCTGTTTGCCTTTGCCCTCATCTATCTTTGTCTCACCTCATCTTATTAGATACTCTTCTGTCCTTTCTTACCCTCACTAAGCTCATCTCTGCACATGTATTTTTTGGTAGAACAAAGGTTTACATTTTAAACTTCTGCCTGTGTGTGACTCTCCCAAGACAGAGTAAAATGATCATAATGAAAACTGTTGTGTTTGAAGTGACTATTGGGTGAAGGTACAAGGAAGATGGGGATGTTTTTGAGAATGGAGGGGCAGACTGATAGGATTTTATTTAAATCGAAAATACAACTGGAAAACAAAGAAAGAGAAGAGAAGGGGCCATAGATAATGACTGTCCTATGTTGAAATAACATTGGGGTGACCCAGCAAGAGAATAAGCTGGCATTAAGGAATTGGAATGCTGGGATATATGAGACATGGTCATATGGAGCTATGAAAAAAATTTGCTAAACACTGGTCTAAAAGGGAACAGGAAGTCTTTGGAAATACGTTCCTACAGCAATACTTAAAAGTATTGATATTAAATAAGGAATTATTTCTGTGTATACATGCCTCAAGGAATCTTGTATGCCTGTAAGACACTGTTGGAGAACCTGCTTTTTGAAAATCAACTAATAAGTAACACAGTAAGATCATGTACTCTATTTCTCAGGCTGTGAAAATGTGATCTTTTTGTGTGAAATTCAGCCTTTTTCCTTTTCATATTTTCATCAAAAATATCTTCAAAGGAGAAGCTCCACTGCTTTTCCCCCCTCAAATTATCAAGCATTCATTTCTTTTCCTTCTTCCTACCTCTCTCTGCCTTTTTGGGGGAAAAACAGAAAGAAACAGAAAAAAATCCTTTTAAACGTATGCAAAATCAAGCAAAACAAATTTCTCAATTGGACATATTAAAAGAAATATAGATCTTACTCTAAACATTTAATCTGTCAAGAGGTATCTTCTTTATCATTCATTTTCCTGGAATCATGAGTGATTGTTAGATTGAACAAAGTTCTTAAATTTTTCAAAATTGTTCATTTTTATAATATTGTGAGAGTATAAATTATTCTTCCAATTCTGCTCCCTGCACTTGGCATTAGTTCATACCATTGTTCTCAAGTTTCTATGAAACTGTCTCTTTCATCATTTCACACAGCACAGTAAAATTCCATTACATTCATATATCATAATTTGTTCAGCCATTCCCCAAATGATAGATACTTCCTTAGTTTCTATGTGTTTGCCACCCGAAAAGAAGAGCAGATATAAATATTTTGAGAGAAATAGGGCTTTTTCCTCTTTCTTTAACTTCTTAAAGGTACAGACCAAGTAATGGTATTTGTGCCTCAAAAGATATGCAGTTTTTTTTTTAACTTTTCAAGGATACTTCCCAATTGCCTTCCTGTATTAAGTCATAGCTCCATAAAGAATTTATCACTATGCCTGTTTTCCCACAGCCCTTCCAACATTTGTCATTTTTCTTTTTTTTGGTCGACTTTGCCAATCTAATGAGCATAAGAAGGAGCCTAAAATTGTTTTAATCTGAATTTCTCTAATTATTGGTAATCCACCTTTTAAAAAATATGATATAGGTTTCTTCCCTATCTCCCTTTGGATTTCTTCTTTTTAAGAACTATTTATATTATTTGACCATTTCTAAATGGGGGATTGGCTTTTATTCTTACAATTTTGAATTGATTCCTTAAATATTTTAGAAATGAGACCTTCGTCAGAGAAACTTGCTGCCAAGGTTCCCCCTCCCCAATTAACTGTTTCCCATATAGTTTCAGCTCATTGCATTTGTTTGTGCAAAAACTTTTTAATTTTACATAATAAAAAACTGTCCATTTTATCTTTTTGATCTTCTTTATTTTTTGTTTGGCCATGAGCTCTTTCAGTAGCCATAAATCTGGAAGGTAATTTCTTCCTTGTTCCTTTAATTTATTTATGATGTGACATTTTATATTTAGGCTATGTATCTCTCAATTTAGAACTTAATGTATGTAATATGAAGTGTTAATCCCAGCCTAATTTCTGCCAGACCTGTCCAGTTTTCCCAGCAGTTTTTGTCAAATAATGTCAGTCCTCTCCCATAGCTGAGGTCTTTGGATTTATTAAACACTAGGCTACTAGGTTCATTTGCTTCAACATGCTATGTACGTAAAATGCTCCAGTGATCGATTTATTTTTTAAAGTAATACCAAATTATTTTGATGATTATGACTTTGTAACACAGTTTGAGACCTGGTATTGATAGGCTTGTTTCTTTCCTCCCTTTTGTGGGGTTGGGGAGGAAAACTAAGTGACTTGCCCAGGATTCCACAGCTAGTAAATATATGAAGTCAATTTTGAACTCAGGTCCTCCTGCCTCTAGAACAGGTTGTTCTATCCACTGTACCACCTAGCTGCCCTCCCTTTCCTACTTTTTTTTTTTTCATTATTTTTCTTGAGATTCTTAACTCTTCTTTCTCCAGATCTATTTCATTACTTTCTCTTGTTCTATAAAGAATTCACTTGATGAAATGATTGGTGTGGCATTACATAAATAAATATAGGTAATAATTTCATTTTTATTATATTGGCTCATTCTACCCATGAACATTTAATATTTCTCCAATTATTTAGATCTGTCATTTTCATAAACAGTTTTGTAGTTGTAGACATAGAATTCTTGTGTGTTTCTTCATATAGTCCTATTTTATATGTGCTGTAGTTATCTTATATAGAATTCCTCCTTCCAACTCTTCCTGTCGGATTTTGTTGGTAATATAGAGAAATGCTGATGACTTATGTGGATTTATTTTACATCCTGCAAGGTTGCTGAAGTTAACTTTTTTTGAACTCTCTAAGTACAGCATCATATCATCTACAAAAAGCAATAATTTTGCTTCCTGTTTGCCTGTACTTCTTCCCTCAATTTGGGATTTTTAAAAAAAAATTGCTATAGCTAGCATTTCTAACACTAGTGAGTAGTAAAGTAGTACTAATGACAATAGCAATCCTTATTTTATTTCTGATTTTATTGGAAAGATCTCAAGTTTATAACCATTACATATAATGCTGACTCTTGGTTTGAGATATATACTATTTACCCTGTTAAAGAAAGATTAATTTATTCTTATATTTTAAAGCATTTTTAACAGAAATGAATGTTGTCTTTTATCACAAGGATTTTCTGAGTCTATTAATATGATCAAATGATTTTTCTTGTTCTTATAATTAAGATGGTCAATTGAGTTTATAGCTTTCCTAATATTGAACCATACTTGCAGTTCTGATAAAAATCTACCATGTTCAAAGTGAATAATCTTTGTCAAATGTTTCTGTAGCCTGTTTGCCAATGTTTTACTTACATTTTTTTGCATAAACATTCATGAGGGATATTGGTTTATAGTTTTCTTTTTATATTTTGACTCTCCCTGCTTCAGTTATCAAAACTGCATTTGTACATAGAAGGAATTTTTTAGGATTTTGTGTTTGCCCATTTTTTTTAACAGTTTGGATAATACTGGCATTGTTTTTTGAATGGTTGGTGGAGTTCGTTTGTAAGTCTGTGACACAATGATAAAAAGTACCCCATCAAATGATGTTTCAGTGCTGCCACCTCCTCGATTTGATTCTGAAGCAAGCCTACCCTTTCATTCAACTCCACTGAGACTGTCAATATGGAGATAGTCCAACACCTTCAGTTATGCACCAATCAATTCATTGACCATAAATAAAGACCTCAAATTTAGGATTTGCAGATTAGAGACTCCTGCCCTATTTAGAGGAAGGATAATGGATGGAGTCAGGAAGACCTGATTTCAAATCTGGCCAACTATTAACTGTATGAGCCCAGGCAAGTCACTTAATCTCTATTTACTTCAGTTTCCTCATCTATAAAATGGGAATAATAACAGTGTAGATCTAAGGATCAAAGGAAATAATATTTGTAAAAGTGCATAGAATAATGTCTGCCACATAGTAGGTGTTTTATAAATGTTTATCTCCTTCCCTTCCTTGTTTTCCCAACACATTGACTTCAGAAGAAAGCTATATAAGACAGAGGATCATTTGTATCTTTTTTTTCACAGATTTCCACAGTCAAAAAATTTGTCACAAAGTCATCAACTTTCAGATGGTTAAACTTTCTATACTTGACTAGGGGGATCTTTGTACAGCAGACCTATTCTGTATCTTACCTAGGGTCATACTCGTGAGGCTGCTAGATGACACCATAGATAATAATAATAATAGCTAGCAATTTTATAGCCCTTTATAAGATTTGCAAAAGGCTTTACAAATATCATCTCATTTATCCTCATAACAACCTGGCTCCATAGGTGCTATTATCATTCCAATTTTTCGGATGAGGAAGCTGAGGTAGACCAAGTAACTGCATCTAGTAAGTATTTGAGGCAGAATTTTAACTCAGGTCTTTGATTCTAAGTACTGTGTCTATTATCCTCCATCTATCCACCTCCATGCTTTGAGAATAGAGGGTTGAAATCAGTAAGAACTGAGCCTGATGCTTACAAACTATGTGACTTCAGTTTTTAGGGAGGCAATTGGGCTTTAGTGACTAATTCAAGGTCACACAACCAGTAATTGTCAAGTGTCCAATTTGAACTCAGGTCCCCCTACCTCTAGAACTGGTGCTCTACTTATTGAGCAACCTAGCTGCATCAGACTATGGGGCTTTGGGCCTCAATTCCCTTTTCTGTAAAATAAGAATAATAACATCACCAGAAGTTGTTATGAGTTGATGGACACAGTAGCTCTTTGCAAACCTTTTTGCTTACAGGTTCCAGGATCACCCCAAACCACTATGACATATTAATCTGTTGGGGAAGCTGAGTAAGCAGGCAGTCTCCCAGGAAAGATTAGCTTGCTGCAGCTTTGCCTTTTTTTTTTTTTTAACTTCATTTTACTGTATTTAATCCGACCAATTAGAAATTCATTTGGATTAATAAACATACTCTTTTAAAAAATACAAATACCTCTGGGAGGATTAAAAAGACTTTCACATATTAGTGTGGATTAATTAAAACATTACTTCCTGCTGCACTGAGGCAATAAGGACTTTTGATTGGAAGATGTCAGAGCTGAGTGAGGTGCTAAACTTGGAGATTTAAGACAATTTGAAACCTCGGAGTTACGGGAGCTCAGCTCGATTGTCCTGGGGGGGAGGTGGGGGAGGACCCAATCACCCTTTATTATTTTAATTTCTGCTCACTCTGGACCGTTACTAGAGCCAGAAAAAGCAGAAGAAACTTTGCCTTCTCTTTCTGCACTTCTGGCCGCTCCCCCGCCTCCCCAAACCCCTCTGCAGGCTACCACTCTAGCGGTACTGCAGTTTCGCTAACATTTCGGATCACGTAGAACTCTGGAGCTGACCTGCGGAGCTAATCAGCATTTAAAGCTTTGTTTCTGCCGGGAAACGTGTCCCTGGCTCTGCAGCCCCGAACTTTTGGGACCCATCAGTCTGAGCCGGAGCTTCCTCTCCCCAGCACCTGGCACACATAGTCCGGGCGGAGTGGCTCCTTGTGGAATTGGATTGCATGAGACTATCATTTGACGATTCGAAGCAGAGAAAGAGTTAAATTTTAAAAAGAGGGAGAGAGACCAGCAGAAGGTCCTGTTTACTGTAGTTCCTCCGAGTCCATCAAGTATTCAGAGACATGGGTTGCCGTAGTAACTGAGTCTGTTCTTCAGCCAGCTCGAGATTAGCTCATTGGAAAGGAGTCAGGATGGGTCAGGCTAGGCAAGGGTGGGAAGTGAGACAGAGGGGGAGGAGGGGG
This sequence comes from Myrmecobius fasciatus, assembly GCA_023553655.1. Classification (NCBI taxonomy): domain Eukaryota; kingdom Metazoa; phylum Chordata; class Mammalia; order Dasyuromorphia; family Myrmecobiidae; genus Myrmecobius; species Myrmecobius fasciatus. The sequence continues at coordinate 169,207 of JAJPUD010000751.1, read as the reverse complement.
AGGAGGAGGAGGAGGAGGGGAAAAAAGAGGGGGAGGGGGAGAAAGAGAGGAGGGGAAGGGGGAGGGAAAGAGTGGAATGAACGTCACTAGAGATAGTCACAAAGTCAGGAAAAGAAGGGAAAAGAAAGAGGAAGGGGGGGAACACCCGGGAGGACTCCCGAGCAGGAGGGGGGGGGGGGAAGGAAAGGAACCCGCCTGGCCGCAAGTAAAGGAGGTCCTTTTAAATTGGGGGGCATGAATCGGCCGCAGAGGCAGCGAGTCCCATGGCCGTGAGAGAGGAAGGGGCTGGTGGGGGAGCGAAGCCCGGGAGAAGGGAGAGAAATATTTCCCGTGCTTTGTGAGAGCCTCCAGTAACAAAAGGGCGGAGGGTCGGGGAGCCATGCAGTCCGATGCTGCTGCCTCCACCTCCCCCGCCCCTCCTGCGGCGGGGTCTCGGCTGGACGCCCCCAGAATGAACCGTGGACGGCGAGGAGCCCGGCTGGGGTGTCTGGCAGCGAGCAAGGTGAGTGGGGAGACGCGAGTGGAGGTCCCCGCCCTAGACTCTAGCACCCTTCCAGCTAGTCATTGTCGGGAGAGTGGAGTCGCGGGACCCCGGGAGGGAGGGAGGGAAGTTGGGGGGGGGTGGAGAAAGGAAATGGCCAAGCTCGGCTTAAATTTGGGACTGGAGGAACTTCCCAGCTGGGAGTGGGCTCGACTCGGTGGGCTGCCTTTGGGATGGCTGGCTGGAGAAGACGTGTGTGTGTGTGTGTGTGAGAGAGAGAGAGAGAGACAGAGAGAGAGAGAGAGACAGAGATCAAGTTCTTGAGTGTGAGGATGAGACCAAGTTGTGTGTTTGGGTGTGTGTGTAGATGAGGCTACGTTTTTCAGTGGGTGGGGTGTGTGTGTGTGTGTGTGTGTGTGTGTGTGTGTGTGTGTGTGTGAGTGAAGATGAAGCTAGGTTCTCAGAGGACTCATTAGTCTGTCCCCTAGATCTGCAAAGCTATCATATGCCTTTTGGGGTGGGGGGTGCAGAGAGGCAGTGGTCGACAGGGGAAGACTGTGAGTGATTTTTGAAGTGCATTAGGTAAGCCAGCTGTTCCAAGGCAGCCACCTCCTTCTGGGGCCAAAGGGACTTGAAAAGGGGACCTCCCTCCCCCAAACTGGAGGTAGAAGGAAGAGGGTCGGGAGGGAGGGTCGAGGCTCCTCAAATTGAAACGCGATGATAAAAAAGTAGATCGTGAGCATCTGTTCGCCCAGCACCTGTGCCAGGGGTTTTGGTGGTTTGAGTTCAGCTTTTCCAAGTGGAAATGAGAAATCGTTTCTGTTTTTGTTTTGTTTTTTCTTATTCTGAGAGTGAGATTCAATGAAGCTGAGTTCTGATCAAGTGACACATGATAGAATATTGAGATTTATTCAGAGCTGAGTTCTGAGTGTTGCTTGGATCTTGGCAAATCCGTGGCACATTAGTAGTAACTAAGCTGTGGGCAATAGTGAAGAAACTGGGCAGTATTTTCTCTGTGAGCAGGGAAGTGGGAGTTCCATAGCTCCTCCTTGTAAGAGGGCTGAAGAGAAAGGATAACTTGCTCACTATCTTCTAACACCATTTAGTTACGTTTCAGGACCATAATTTAACTAGCAACATATCTGATTCTTTGTAATAATGATCTAGGTTTCAGTAAAGTAGTATCTTTTGGGGGGATTTTTGTTATGCAGCCCTTGTATCCCTTGTTATTATGTTGCACTACAAGCAGTTATTAAGTGCCTTTTTTTTTTTTTTTTTTGCACAAAGGTTCTCTACTTTTCTGTGTGAGAGATTCGGCAGTGAAAACAAAATAACCCCTACCTGAAATAAGCTTGCACTCTAAGGGGTGGGGAGAAGGGAAGGCAGGGATGTGTAACCTGCAAATACAAGTGAATATGTGATATATAAGATAATATGTAAATAAAGTATGACACATATAACTATATATAAGATATATATGTATATATATATAACATATAAAGTAAATATAAGATAAGTCTTGAAAGCTAGGAGGATAGGAAGACATCCTTTTAAAAAGTTAAGAAATCTGATTCAAAGGTGACATGCAAAAGAATGAAATTTCTTCTACATCTGCCAAAGTATCATATACATATATATATGTATATATATATATAAGACTGATATATATATATCAGTCTTACTCTGAAGACTGTTTTGGGCCTGGGTCTAGTTGGGTATAGAAAGCAGAATCTTGAAAGTCAAGGCTAAACAGAGAGTTTACTGAGAAAAGGGGTCAGAGAAGGAAGGGGGGTAAGGAGACTAGCCTCTTGTACTTTGGGAAATATAAGGTTTGAATAACAGAAGGATTGAGATCTTTTTTAGATTAAAAGAGTGCCAATAAGGCAAAATAGAGCGGAATTCATCTCAAGGAAGCAGATGGGATACTTTCAGCCACCAGAGTTGAACAGATTGTGTGACATTTAGGCAACAATTTTGGGTCTGAGTTGTTTGTTTTTGGCCACTGAGGTAAAAAGGTTAATGGTTCTGGTATTTTCACTTTTCAACAACCAAAAATTTGAAAATGAGTATGCATGAAAAAAAAGTCTTCCCAGAGATAAAGTCAAAGAGGAATCTGGCACACAGATCTTTTAATAAAAAAGGCAACATGACATAATGGATACTTCACTGTGACCTCCAGTCCCCTTACCTTTGCTCTGGCTCCACTTTCCTCCCTTTGCAGTCTTGACCTTATAAGTTAGCCAATCCATCATGGTATACTACATTCTGCACCCTTGACTCTCTACTACCATGGTGCTCTGCCAATTTTCAACCTTGGATCATTCCCACTATGCATCTTCTCCAATTTTTTGGAAACCTAAATCATAGGATTTAAAGCACAAAGAAAGAGACCTCAAACATCATCTAGTTTAATCCTGTCATTTTTCAGAAAAGGAAGTTGAGGCCATAGTGAAATGACAAATTTGTTATCTCAATTTGCCTCTCACTACTGCATAAAATCTTTTTGTTTTCCTTGATTAATGCTATCCTGATCTCCCTAGTTATTTTTTTTCTAAACCTCTTTTATTCTCATACCTCCCACACCAATCTTATTAAGACTGACCTCTCTCTATTAAGAAAATGGAGACCATTTGTCTTGAACTTCCTCTTCCCCCCTTTATCATACATCAAAACTCTATATATCTCCAAACAAATAACTCCCAAATCTATAAATACAGAAGTTATCAACATTTATTCTGAAATTTTTGCACTGCTCCAGTCACCTCTTAGGCTGGATCATTTCTGATTCTCTCCTCCCTCACCCCAGGGATTGCTGTCTCCTTGAAATTATTTAGTATACATTTATATAGCTCAGGCAGGATGGTAGAATGATTAGAAAGCTCAGATTTCATAGTTTAAAGTCCAAGGTTTAAGTCTCACCTCTGAAAGATCCTATCTTCATAACCCTTGTCAAGTCACTTAACCCCTTCGTACTCTACATACCTCTCTATTCTGTAAATTGAGTAGAAAGTATTGCTCTATACTGATAGAAGTTGTTTATTACTAGGAATTTCCTATACTGATTAAAGCCCAAGATATTTTAAACTCTATTTACTTACCATTCATATATTTTATCCCCAATAAAATGTAAGCACTTTGAAGGTAAGAACTGTTTGTTGTTGTTGTTGTTTTATGTTTGTATCCTAGCACAATGCCTTTCACCTAGTAAGTTTTTAATGTGTTCATTGAATTGAAGATAAACCATCCAGCCAGATGATTATTATTTCCACATTCCTATACAATATCAAACAGTAATTAATTGAATCACCAGGGGTTTGATTCATAAGCAATAGGAGCAGTTAGGTCAGGAAGAACCAGAAATAGAAATTAGAGTGGGCCAGCAAGGACATAGCCTAAAGGCTCATTATACAAGAAAGGGGCCCAAACTCGGGGGAAGATGATGTTCTAGTTACTGACACTGGAATGATGATAAGTATCACAAATCCAGAGAGTAAAACTGAGGCTAGCAGTTAAGGTTCTAGGGCAAGAAGGGGGAAACAGACATTAGCACTCTAAGGAAGGCAGTGAAGGTAAGCCAGAGGGAGGAAGAAAAGAGAGAAGAGCATTTGGATGGGTCTGATGTTACTGGTGTCTTTCCTTTTATTCTTGTGGTTATGCACTCCCTGTGTGCCATGGGAGTTTGAGAACAAGGGGAGACATTTGGGTTAAGCAGCCTTGAGGTCCTATAATAGAATGCAGTCTCCTTAGAGGCAAAATTCATTTCCTTTGGGTCTTTCCATCCAGAGTGACTAGTACAAAATTTGAGATACAGTAGGTATTTATTAAATGTTTGCTTAATTGGACACAAAAAATAACAGAGGGGTATGGTAAAAATGAAAGTTATGCCCTTAACAGTAATAACAATAAGATGTTTTTTTTTAATTTGCCAAGTGCTTTATATTATCTCTTTATATGTTATAAATTGAAATATTTTATATATCCACATCTCTTCATATGTAAATATGTGTAAGTATATATGTGTGTATCCATAAATAAAATTAGCTGTTCAGTTATGTCCAACTCTTCTTGACCCTGTGGATCATAGTGCATCAGTTCTGTACATGGGAACAGAATTAAACTGAGCAAGGGTGATGTCTGCTATGAGATTAGTTTTTAAGTGAGCTTCCAACCTCAGGGTTAAAATCAGGTGGGAAATGGTAAATTATGCAGACAGTACTCCAGTTCTTAAAATGTGGGTCTTTGAGACTCCTTCAATGGAACTAGTTTTACATAGGCTTGACTAGTCCCAGGCAAAACTGTGAAGCAAGCTGAGTTTGCTTTCCAATGTCCATTTAGCTTTCAGTACTTTTCTCTTTTCTCCTGGCATCCCTGGTGAACTATCTTCCTTGTACAATTTATCACACTCTGATTCTCTCTTTTCCCTCTGCTTTCTACCAAAACTTTTCTCACTTGTGTCCAAGCTTTTATCATACTAACTCATTTAAAAAGTATAAATAATGTGTTAGGTTAATATATTATACCTTCCAAGAAAGTTAAACTGGGGGAGATGAGGAGTGTTGGTAGGAGAAATAACTCATTAAGCCAGGGTTCCCATGGTTTTCAGTTTGAGAACCCCTTTTTTAACAAGGACTCCTCTCCTATTTCCTAGTAGTTATGCCATTTATATCCAATGATTATGAAAATCTGTGGTAACCCAAAATTACTATGAATTCAGTATTAGTTTTACATGGATTCATATTTCATTAATTATAATCTTCATACAATTGAAAAATAATAATATTTATATGTGAGATAATTTATTTATTCAGCCTGCAGAAGTATATTTGCTTATTAGGTTGAGTCATTTAATGGGATAGCTAGTGCTCTTTTATATCTTTCAGAGAAAGGAAGTCTGGTGAATGCCCTAAAACTTTCAGCCCTTGATCTGATTTCACATTAAGCTAGTTTCATTATTTACATTTTGAAGCCACAAATGCAGAATATCCACTTTCCCAAAACATATGCTATGAAAAAAAAAGCATTAAGTATTTCATGATTTTCCCCCCAAATCCTAGTATTTATAATAAATATGAAGCCAAAAGTCAGGTAGGTGCTTTTATATAAAGATTTATTTTCATTTGTTCATTTAATCATTCATTCATTTATTTAAAAGATTGACTCTTCCTTTCTGGACAAGATGGCCTCACTCTGTTTGGCAGGGGAGTTTTGAGCTGATCTGTTTCTGACATGAGCCATTCTCTTATTCTCAGGGAGTCTGGTGGCCCCGTGTTCCCAGGGGTTCACCGCATTAAGGCCAAACTTAGTATCAGAGCTCCCAAATTTAACGAATCCACCAGCTTCAGCTTCCTCTGGTAGCTGGAATTTTTTGGAGCCCTCCAATGAGAGGGAAATGATGACCCCATCAAGGCAGCTCATTCAGCTTTTGAAGTTTTTCAAGATTAGGTTTATCTCTTTACTACAAGATATCAGTTGTTTCCTAATTCTGCCTGCTGGAGCCCTAGGAATCCTTTCCCATTCCTCTTTTAGGTAACAGCTGCCTGGGCCCTTCTCTCCTCCAGGCTGCCCATCCCCAGTTCCTGGAATTGCTTTTTGTAAGACTGGAACCATAGGAAGCCCTTCATTATGCCCAGTAGCCTCCTTTGGAGTTCCTTGGCTTATCGTTTCCTTGGGAAGAATCCTGCAGCCTCACCATTCATGCTGCATATTTTATTCCTAATTAAAATCAAGATAATACTTAAAGGTCTTGTAAATTTCTGCATCTCTTGCATTGACTTCACAGGCTCCCACTGGGGTCCAAGTGTTGAGAACTGCTAATTTAATCCAAAACAATGTACTTTTAATTGTGGAATTGTAAATATCTCAAGAGTCCAACTGGGGAAGTATTTTGGGGGTAGGGAGGTAAAGAAGGCCTTCTTGCTACTTTGTAAATCATACTACATTATAATAATAATAACTGATATTTATATGGTAATTTATATTTCATAAAGCACTTCCATATATTATGATGATCTTATTTGCCCAAATAGACAGTGACTTATTTTCTCTATGAGTAATGCTGACCCTAAATATAAGGATGTAAGACAGTGGCTATGCTTTTATTCCTGGTGTGTATCAGTAATATATTTATCACCATTCTCATTGGTGTCTTTTTGAAAACAGTGCCATTCTTTCTATTTAATAATATTAATAATATTATTATTTTATATTAATGATACTAAATGCCAACTATGTGCCAGGCAGGAGAGCCCCCAACCTCAAGTAAAGAGCATTAATTAAACAACAAAATTTATTAAGCACTTAATGGGAATATAAATGCAATGCGTACAGATGAGTAACAACTAAGCATACAGAGGAATTTCAAGGAAGGAAGAACTAGCTATGGGGAAATGAGGCAGGATAGGTAGAATATATATATATGAAGGGAGTTAGGGATGCCCAAAAACCAGAGTCGAGGAGCGAGAGTATTCCAGGCTTGGCCCCTTGCCTGGGCAGAGATAGGAAAGTTATACGTAGCTACAAGTCATTTTTAGTGCAAATACCACCTGTGAAGGGGTAGTGATGTGGACTCAATCTGGAAACACTGGCTAGAGCCAGATTATAAAGAACCTTAAATGCTAAACTGATGAGTTTGTGTGTTATGCTATAAGCAACAGGGAGGGGTTGAAATTTTTCAAGCTGAATACTGACATGGTAAGACTTTGCTTTAGGAAAAATTATTTTGGCAGCTGAGTGAAGGATGGCAGAAAGAGGGGAGAGATCAGAGGGAGAAGGCTATGGAAATACTGATGATGATGGGATGAATTAGGGGACTGGCTTGTGAGTAGAAAGAAAGAAGGGAATAATAGGCAGGGGAAGATTTGATAAGAATTGACAATTGATTCAATATGGAGGTTTAGGAAGAGGTAGCAGATGACTCTGAAATAACAAACCTGGGTAAGTGGAAGGATGGTGGTGACTTTCACAGAAATTTGCAAGACTTGGGACTATATTATAAAGCATCTTTTGTCCACAGATGGAAAAATTTGGCAAACCAGTGCTCTAGAATAGTGGTTCTTAAACTTTTTGGCCTCAGAACCCCTTTATATTGTTTAAAATTATTGCAGACTTCCCAAAGAACTTTTATTTATGTGGGTTATGTCTACCAATATTTACTATATTTGAAATTCATATTAGTACTAGAAATTAAAAGTACATCACTATGAAACTATTTTTGATCTCACTGACTCCTTGAAAGGGTCTTGGGGACTCCCAAGGAACCCTAGATAACATTTTGAGGACAGCGGTTTTGGAATAATATTGCATTGGCCTAATCAAATGTCATTTAAAATTTTTATTATCTCAAATCATTCTTTCTCACTGCTCCCAAACCAAATTGTTCCAGAATCCTCAAGAGTGGAAAACCTCAACTCTTATGAGGAAAATAAAATTTGTAAAGGCTCTACAAGATGAAAACATTACACTTGTGGTGGGTGGAAGGGAAGTCTCATGCATACCACTATGGCTGGTCTTCCCTTCTATTTCCTTTGCATGATTCTCAGATGGAAAGATTGACAAGTACATTTTTCCTTTAAATTTTATGGAGCAGAAGCAGTAATAAATTAAAAAAAAAAAACAGAGTCCAATTTCAAGACTTAAGGCTACAATATGCATATATGTATGTGTTTATATGTTTATATATATGCATATGTACTATTTCTTGCTGGAAAGAGGCAATAGGATGGAGAAGCTACCTTGGTCTCTATTGGATCTCTCATAGCTAGAGATCTCCAAAGTATTTCATCTACCTATCCATCTTGCATCAGCAAGAGACTTTGAAATTTTACCTTCTCACACTGTCACCTCCAGCCTCACTTTTTCTTTCTTTGTCATTGTTTGGGGTGGCCATTTCTAGCATGGGCTTAAGGAGCTTTGTATGACCCTCGAGAAATTAGAATACATAGAGCCATCATCATATTTTCTATGGCTTGTTCAGAAAAGGTGACCAGATATATACTGTACAGAATTTTCGAAAAGTCTTCATACAGTTTTAAGCTATTCAAGCTTTGGGGACATCAAGTGCCTAATGATATTCCTAATGTACCATACCTTACCATAAACAAACCTCAAAAATTGATTATGCTGGGGGTTTTTTTCCCACCATGGTCACACAATTAGTAAGTGTCACAGTCCAACATAGAACTCCATGAATAACAACTTCCTTTGTGCTTCTAATGTTTTAAAGTAGGGAGGCTAGGGTTAGTATTTTATAGATGACCTAATTGTACCCAGCAGGGGTTAAGTGCTTTGTCCAGGATTACCCAACAAGTCAAGGTTAAAAATCTAGGTCTTATGATTCCCACCCTGGTCTAATGGAAAAGAATACTGATGATAGTTGTGGAGAAAGTTGTTTTCCTGTGGTTTGTTCTGGCAAATGTGGACATGGTTCAGGGGTGGGATAGGATGGAAGACATTCTTAGAACTCACAGAGTACAAGAAAGATTTAGTTACTTCTCTACAGCCAGGAACTGTGAAAGAAGAAGAAACTAGCAGTTTATCTGATGTAGAACAGGAGAAAGAGCACTGGACTTGGAGTTAAGAGATTTGGTTTTCAGGCCTGGTTGTATGACCTTAGGCATGTCACTTAACCTTAACAAAGACTTTTCATTTCTAACATGAATATTCATTTCTAATATGATAAATATCAATAGATATAACACACATAAACAAAAGCTCTTTGAGGAGTCCTTAAGTACTTCTTAAGAGTATTAAAAAGTCTTAAGATCAAAAAGTTTGAGAACTGCTATTCTTATCCATAGAATGGAAATAACTCACCTTTCCTTCTTTATAGGATGATTGGGAGAAGCAAATGAAAATGGGAAAGGGCTTTGCAGAGTATTACACAAATGTAAGTCAGTATACGAAACTTTTAACTTCCTCTGTCTCTCTCCTATCCCTTCTTAAGAAACATTAGTCTGTGCTGGCTCATGAGGACTCTGCAAGCTTCTTAACTTGACTGAGTAGTGGAAAGAGCATTGGATTTGGCAATGGAGGCAAAATCAGGGATAATCCTGGCTCTTGGTGACCTTAACCAAGTCACTTAATTGACTAATTCCTCATTTGTGAAATGAGGGGGCTTGACTACATGAGCTCTTGAGGTTTCTTTCGGCTTGAAATCTTATTATCCTTATGCTGTATGTGAGATTGTTTGCTCTGACCCCATCTCTTAAGTCTCTTTCCTCTCACAGTTGCTTGCTCAGTCTTGCATTCAATCTGCTGTTCTATTTTATCTTCTGTGGTTGTGTGATCTAACAAATATAAACAAGCTCCCAGGACATCAAAGAGTCACTGATGGTCTCTGTTTAGCCCTCAGCTGGACAGAGGCATCTAATGGGGTGAAAAGACATCAGAAATGAGGAATCCTCTTAATGCAGCCCAAAGTAAACAGCCCAGAAATAATCATAGTGGAGATGAGACCCCAGTTCTGTGGATTTGGCCAGAATTCTCTATTCAACACTCTGATTTATGGCAAACCAGTAATGGTACCCAAACTTTACTGACTGAGGGCAGAGAGGTTTGAGAGGGCATCAGGGAAGGGTGGGGAGTGTGTGTGTATAAGGAACTCTTACATAGGTTTTCAACCTCCTTCATTGTTACATATGAACAAGATATTAGGAGCATATTGAAAGGAGGGGGCGGCTTTTAGCATGTTTGCTGACAGATCAGTAGAGGAAATAGCTCCAGGTCAGAGTCAGCATGGAGTAGTGGATATTTAGTTGGCCTTTAAATCAGGAAAAAATCAAGTCTTAACTTTGATACATCCTGGCTAGGTAACTCTGGGCCACTCATTTAATCTCTCAGTGTCCTAGGTAACTCTCTAAGAAGATAAATTGCACTGAAGGGGCTGATCTGCCTACTTACATGCTTAACTGGAGTTCCTTACACCTATGAAATCACAGATCTAGTTAAAAGAAAGAAAAGAAATATCTACTGGGGAGAATAAGGTGAAGCAGAGAGGAGGAATTAGGCTGATGAATAGGTTAATAACAATAATTGGCACTAATACAAAGTGTTTTACATATCTGATGTCGTTTGAGCTTCACATCAACTCTGTGAAATCGGTCCTATAGGGTTAATTATCCCCATTTTACAGGTGAGGAAACTGAGTCTTCTAGAGGTTGTGTGACTTACACAGCTGGGCTCATGCAGCTGCTGTGTCTCAGACCAGATTCAGGTATCCTGTTCTCATAATTTCCATTTCTTTATTCAATTCCTTAACCCTCTGCCTCTCTAATCAGGCATCTGTCCCACAGCCACCAATGACTCCTTCTCCCAAATCCATTGATCTTTTCTTTATTCTCATCCTCCTTGACCTCCGTGACATTTGAGACTGTTGACCCACCACCATCTCTTTTTCTTTTTCCTCCTCCATTTCCTCATTCTCCGAACTCTCTCTTCTTGGCTTCTTTGATATGATATATGACTGATTGTCCTAATGTATTCCCTTTGATGGAGCCTGATCTTCCTCCCATTAATTCAACACTTTGGATGGAAGAGCTACTGTGTTCTTTTTCTGTGCCAGGCTGTACTGAAACAAATGAGGGCTGTCTGAATCCCTTAACCAAATGGAAAAGGGCATGTCTGAGGTTTTATGGACAGGGAGAGGGTAATAGCAGTCCCTGAGCTGATAGATTGCCTTGGTCAGTCAGAGCTCATTCTGTATCCAGCTGTTCTGGGGAGGGACCCTTAAATCAAGAACTCAAGAGACTATTGTCCAAATAGTGATTTAAATGGTCTTCCAGCCCAAGTAGTGCTGGGATTGTTAAGGGGATAGATAGTGTGGCAGAATGGCTCCTTTCCAAAGTGCCTATGGGAATTTAGAGTGACTGTAAATAAAGTAATGGCTTTTGAGGGCAGTAGTTTTGACCTGGAAGCAAGGGACGCTTCTGGATCTGAGACAGAAAAGATCTTATTTCCTTTTGGGGCCAGGTGGACTAAGAGGAAAAGTGTGGAACTAATATTCCTTTAAAGGTTAACAAGAAAGTAATAAGGGGAGTATTTATGCAAGAGAATTAGCAAAAGCTATTTGGACTTGCAAAGTATTCTACCTGCAGTAACTGATAAGATCTTTGTATATCTAAAGCTAGAAGGAACCTGAGATTATTCAGTTTAACCTTTTCATTTTACAGATGGTGACTATGGCCCAGGGGTTTAAAACGACTAATCAAAAATCACACATTTGATCCTTACAACTGTCCTGTGAATGGCTAAATTTAAAATTTAAATTAAATACAAAAGGCTAAATTTTTGTTTATATCTATATATTTTTATACATCTATGTAATATATATATAACATTTATGTTTATAAAATATAGATGTATACATGTGTCTATATGTACAGATATATCCATATCTATATCTCTCGCCTAGTTCATGCATGATTGGTATACCAATGCATCAATCCCTTCAAAGGGATATCAGGTTGACTGTGTCATGCTTAACAGAATTGACTGGAGAGAAGACCTCACTGGAAAGACCGGGATTTCATTTTGGTATCTCAAGCCTTTCACAACTTGGCTTCTATTTACTTGTCTAGTATCATTTCCTATTTTCCCTCTTCCCCCATTTTCCATTTGGTTAAACTAGCCCGCTAGCTATTCCCTCTACTGGGCATCCCATCACCAGCCATTGTACCTTCATACTCATGGTTCCTTCCCCATGTCTCCAGCAATCTCCCTCTTCACTTCAAATACCTAAGATTCCTTGCACAGCTCAGATTCGATCTCAAGTAAGACCTTTTTTAAATTCTCCCCCCTTATTAGCACCCTCTATTATTTTGCATCTAGAGACTTACATGGCTATTGTATCCCAAGAATATAAGATCAGGAACAACTTGTTTTCAGTCTTTTTAATCCCAGTTTCTAGTGCAGTTCCTAAAAAAAATTTTTAAACTAGATATGTGATTTCATGATGTAGTGAGCTATCTGGTGAGTGCACTCCCTCTATTGATATACATCTACACCTGCTCTGTAATCTGTAGTCCCATATGATGCTTGGGGCACTAAGAGGTTAAATGATTTATCCAGGACTACATTGACACCAAAGCCAGTCTTCTACCAGTTGTGCGGTAGGAAGCTCCAAATAGTTGTTTGTTGAATTAAAATTCTGGAAGAATCTCTTTATATGCCAGCTTCTTAAATTGTGGATTACAACTTCCATGTGAGGTCTCATAACTGACACAAAATTATGATTTATCAGTAAATGTTTGATTAGTATATCTATTTTATGTAACCATGTACCTGGGGTCAAGTAAAAACTTTCAGGGCAAAAAGGGATTATGATTGGAAAAAGTTTAAGAAACCTGGCTCTAGAGGTCATGGAAGAGTATCAACAGAGAGAGTGGCAGTTTGTGGAGGGATGACCTTTACTAAGTCAAGGGCTTTATATTTTGTTTTTATTTGATTTTTTTATTAAAGCCAAGTTCAAAACAAAACAACCAAATCTATATCCTATTTTCCTATTGCACTTAATTTTTCAATTCTTGTGGGCAGAATTCCATTGATGCAAGACCACTCTCTAAATCAGCATTTTCATGATTTACAAAATTATTCCCAATTCAATGATTGCTATCCATTGTTGCTAGATCCATGAAAAGAAGAGAATAAACACTATAGAATGCTGTTTGCACTTAAGTAAATGCTTTGGTGGGAACAAAGTGAGGAGAAAAGGAAACAAGAGTGAGACTGATGAAGTGAACCCAGGTGCAAATTCAAGTCATCGGCCTTCTCCTGAGGCTGAGGGAGCCCTTTGAAGGAGAGAGCTTCAGATATGGCAGACAGTCTGAGCTGAAATGTGTCAGTCCTCTCCTGAGAGTGTTCAGGCTCTGAGAAAAGGTCCCTGGAAGGAAAGACAGTCTCTACTCAGCCCTCTCCCTGATGCCTCAGGTGTGGTCAAAGAGCAGCCCAAATTTCCATCCCTTTCCAGGACTGGGACCCAACATAGATCGTACCTTAGGAAGGGAGTGGAAGACTTTTCCCTAGGAAAAGCCTTCAGCTCAAGTGTTGCTGGTTCTGAGCCAAGGCTGGAAATACTCTGTTCATGAGAAGAAAGGGGAGGAAAAGGGCAGGGAGAAGACTGGATAGAGGAAAAGGGAGGGAGGAGAGAGCAAGAGAGAATGAGAGTGAGAAAGAGAAGAGTTACAGAACATACAGCCGGAACTGGAAAAGGGGTACCCAAAAACAAACAAAAAATGACCTTATGGTGCTCTATGTCTAAAATGTTTGGGAACCATTAGACCCAAACAAGCATCCATCCCATGGGATGGATTAAAATTGCCATTAAAGCTGCTTTCTTCATTGCCCAGTGACCAGGGTATCTCTCACAGAGCTTGGGACTGCAGCGTTCAAGTAAAGATGAACACCCAGAGGAGTCCTAAATTACAAAAAAATGACAGACTTAAAGAGTATACATGGAGGATGGTAATACAGTTTTCTTTGACAACTGGGTGTGAGGAAAAGATTTAAGTATTTCCTGTCAAATCAACAGATTTGTTGTTTTATGCTTAAGCTTTGTTTTTGCCTTCAAGGAATTTAATTGGTGAATCAAAACTAATTCAGGAAATTAAATAATAATGCAAGAGGTAAATAACCCGAAAAGACACCCAACAAAAAAAACTTGTTATAATATAGGAAGGCATTTATTTTCAGACTTTTTGTTTTGTTTTGTTTTGTTTTGTTTCAGGACTTCTTTATATTCTTAAAAATTACTGAGGACTCCAAAGAGCTTTTGTTTATGTAGGTCTTATCTATCAATATTTATAATATTAGAAACTTGGCTAAATTTTAAAGTATTTATACATTTAAAAATAGCAAAAATAAACTCATTTCATGTTAATATAAATAACATTTTTTTGTGGGGGGAGGAGAAACTTTTCCAAAACAAAAAAAACTTAATAAGAAGAGTGTCATTGTTTTCCATATTTTTGCACATCTCTTTAATGTCTGGCTTAATAGAAGCCATCTGGATCCTCATATTTGCTTCTATATTCAGTCTTTTATATGTTGTTTTGGTTAAATATATATGAAAAAAATCCAGCCTCATAGAGATAGGCAATTGGAAAAGAGGATTATTTTAAAAGGCAAATAACACCTAAGTGTTATTATATAGAAATGGTTTTAGCCTCACAGACTCCCTGAAAGGATCTTAAGGACCCCCAGAGTCCATAGACCATCCTCTGATAACTGCTAAAGTAGAGCATTCATTGGAAAATTAGTTTTACCTAGTGACCAATCATGACTTTCTTGTAAAGCATGCCTTGTGCCTCCGGCGCTCAGACAGGTGATGAAGCCTAAGAATAGGATGAATTCATGCATGTTGAGACCTGGCCAGGGGTTAATTTGTTCACAAAAACTTGACCATGGTTTTGCACAGGGTTTGAATAAAGGCTTACCAGGTAGGTGGAAGAGCATGAGCAAATGATGGATGTGAGAGAGTAGATGAATAAACCAATTTCATTGGAGCAGATGGTTTGGGGAAAACTGGGCAGTTGGAGATAAAGTTGTAAATGCCTCACTATGGACTTGGCTTTTTATTCAGAGGATCCTAACTATGGAAGTAGCGTGATCAGATAGTTTTTGGGAAAACTAGTCTCACTACGGATGCAAGACTAATTGGAAACAAAATGATCAAAGCTAATATACTGTAGTAATAGGTCAGACATATATGGTTGAGGGCTTGGACTAAAATGGAAACTGAAAAGGAAGGGAATGGGTTTTAGGTATATTGAGAAGGAAGAATCTGTGTGACTTGCTGACGAGTTAAATTGGGGATGACAAAGATAAATGCTAGTATTTCAAGTGTAGTTTCATTTGAAAGACTTATGGGACTCAAAAAAGGAAAAGGGAAATGTGGAGGAGCCAGGTTAGGGGAGGCAGGGGCAAGGTGAGCTCAGTTTTAGACCTTCTGCATGTAAGGAAACAGTAAGATCTCCAAATATATGTGTCTACCAGGAAGATGTAAATGTGGGACTAGTGTTGAGGAGAGAAATCAAGACCTAAGAGACAAACATGGAAGTCACCTATAGGCAGGTCATATCAGAGCATGTTCAATCTCCAAAAACAGGTGAGCAGAAAGATCAAACGCTGTCTCAGACACTTGACCCTCAGCTTAATTGCCCTGGGGCCCAACTGTGAAACAAGAAGGTTGGACTTGATGGCTTCTGACTCTCTGAGTTTCTGATTATGTAAGATTTGAGTTCTGGTGCCAGCCTTGTGTGGGGTTGGCCCAACCACTAACCTCCTTTGGACTCCAGCCTTTAATCTCTAAAATGAAGAGGCTGTATTAGTTAATCCTTTAGAACCTACCCACTTCTGAAGGTCTTTACATCAAATTGGAAATCTTCCATCTTCTTGGTCATTTGAGGTACTGTTTGCCAATTCTCCCAGCCTCTTCTCATCTGTAAAATAGGGGTATTAATAGCATCCACTTTCCAGGATTGAATAAAATGAAGCCTAAAATAAGATATTATTAAAGCGCTTTGTAAGCCTTAAAGTATTGTATAACTGTTAAATAATAATATTATTAATGGTATTGTTGATCAGAATTCATAAGTCTTTCAAAGCTGTTTGCTTTACATTGGGGTTACATAAATGGTCTTCCTGGTTCTGCTCATTTCACAAGCATTTTTATTTATGTACTTTACTAGAAATACTGAAAAGGATGACTAAGAAAGATGCCACCAAAGGAGAGATGTTCACCAAGGTCAGAAGTTGAGTGGCTCCATGACAGTGGGGTAAGCCATCAAAACTGGCTAAAGAAGGCCTGGCCTGCTAGCCCAAGAACCAGTCTCTACAGAAGCCCTGCCAGAGAGGGCTTGACATTTCCTATAGGGAAATGATAGTCTGTGAATAGACTAAAGCATGGGAATCGAATCATAAACTCCAATGTCCTCCTATCAGTTGAGCTCTTCCATTGGACCTTCTTTCTAGACCTTGTTGTGTCTTGCTGACCTGATAAGACATCTTTTTAATTTTTTGGATCGAAGCAAAGAAAGGAAGCCAGTGTCCTTATCTCTGTAAGAGTCACTAGATTCACACAGAGGGCAGTGGGGAGGGTCAGGAGAAGGAAGCTTCTGAGTGAATCCAAAGAGAAGTATCCAAAGCAGAAGAGCTTACTAAATGTGTTGGTAGGTGAGTCACTGGCTTGCTCTGTGAGTTGATTTCTTTATTAAATTCAAATAATAATATTTACAGAGTTTTGAGGAAAGCTTCTTTTGGTAATCTGCTCTGTTCTATAGAAATGAAAACTGTTTTTATTGGAGATTTTAGTCTTTAGATCTCTGAAGAGATGCTAGCATAGCCTTTGATTTCCTATTTCCTTACAGGCAATAGACTCTTCTCTTTAAAGCCTGATTAACCCTTTTTATTCTTCCTCGAATTGAGTAAGTAGCAAACTCTCTTATCTAAATGATAAGGGAAAAAAATCCAAAACCTTATTTAAGGAAAATCATTATTGGTTCAATCCTATCTTAACAAACTCCAAGGACTCAGAGGTCTTTTCCCTGGCTTGATTTCATTCAGGGAAAAAGAGAATATTACTTTGTAATTACATGTAAAAGAGAGTCAAATAATAGTTCTTTTTATTTCTTTAATGTCCTCTCCATTCTTTCTGACTTTTGTAGTTGTACAGTTTGGTGGGAAACCTCCAAGATTTTAAGGATAATGCATTCTAAAAATTGAACAAATAAGGATAAAAAGCATTCTAAAAACTGAACAGTAGCTACTCAACTAATCAGGCTTTCCAAGAGAGATAGTATGAAGTAACAGGGAAAAGCACTAGATTTGGAGCTCCAGGCCTTAAGATTGTTAGCTCTACTATTCACTCCTTGTATTGCCTTAGACAAATTATTTTATCTTCTCAATTTGCTGATCTGTAAAATGAAGGAGATGGATCATTAGGGGTTGGCAGATTACTCTTTAAAAGCTAAATTTGGCCTTTTCCTGTTAATTTGTATGGGTCAGAGAGTTAAGAATGATATCTTCATTTTAAAATAAAGTATAAAAACTATTCCTCACTCATCAGCCTGTACAAAATAGGTGAACAGTCAGGATTGGCCCTTGGACTGTATTTCCCCAACCTCTGGACTATTTATTTAATATTCCTTCCAGCTCTAAATTCTGTGATCCCAAGAAGTTGATAATACTTAGAGCTTTACAATTTAAATATATGGCAGCATGTGAAAAGATTGTAGTTAATGCTTTTTGAAGTTGTTTTCTAGTGACATGGTTTGTTGTCCAAGAAAATGAAAACAAGAACAAAAAACCTATTACTGGAAATAGAAGATAGTACAGGAGGAGTAGGAATATATTCTAGGACATTGAAAAAAAAGATTGTAATATAAACTTTTTCTGTATGAGATGTCAAATGAGATCTGTCTCTAGGATACTTGGGGCAAGAAAGATTGGTACCTGACTTGAATACAAGCACAGAAAAGGGATCGAAGAAAGGGAAATGTCATCACAGGGGCTAATGTGAAAATCTCCCCACCCCAGCAGCTCCTGGGAATAGACATCTTAGAATCTAAAGCTGGGCCCAGGTCCTGGGGTCCTCTTCCTTATGGCTTCAAAAAGCTCTTTGTTGAGCAGAGGAAAAGAGGCCCTCTCTGCACCATTCTTTCTGACTCTTGCAAAGAAAGAATCCCATACACTGTCCCAAAGCAGGAGTTCTTAACCCTTTTTTCTCATGGATCCCTTTGGCAGTGTGGAGAATTTTATGGACCCTTTCTCAGAATAGTGTTTTTAACAGCATGGAATAAAAAAAGATAGGATTGCAAAAGAATAGGGCAGGGATGGGGAAGGGAAGAAAAAATTTTACATAATTTTGTTGTATATTTGAAAGGAACAGCAAGTTGTACATAGTAGATTTATAATTACATGTGCAATCATTTTTTAATTGTAGAAATGCTTGTATTATTCCATAAATTAGAAATAATTAATAAAGATTCAAAAAAAGAAATATATTGAAATAGTTGTCAGGGGCAGCTAAATGGCGCAGTGGATAGAGCACCAGCCCTGAAGTCTGGAGCACCTGAGTTCAAATTTGGTCGAAGATACTTAACACTTCCTAGCTGTGTGACCCTGGGCAAGTCATTTAATCCCAGTTGCCTCAGCAGAAAAAGAAAAAAAGAAAGAAAGAAAGAAAGAAAGAAAGAAAGAAAGAAAGAAAGAAAGAGTTGTCAAAAATATTAAAAACATCAAAAATTTTGCAGATTCTTGCTGAAGAACCCCTTCCTGAAAGAACTTAATCAGATTTACTTTCAGATCCAGCATGGTCCCAGGGATCTCTCTGCCCTCTCAATACTGAGTATCCCAGAAGTCTTAATATCTTAAAACTGCACAAAGACTTTTGAAATACCCTGTCTATCTCCCTACCTGTTTCTTGATTTGGGTTGTGTGTATGTTGTTGGGGAGGCAGTTGGGGATAAGGGTCACACAGCTAGTGTTAAATGCCTGAGGCTGGATTTGAACTCACATCCTTCTGATTACAGGGCTGGTATGCTATCCACTGTGCCATCTAGCTGCCCTCTCCCTAGCTGTTTCTTAATTAAAGGGAGCAACCTCTTATTTCCCAATCAGAAATAAAACCCTTAAAAAGCATATGTATTGTTGAGATGACAGGCAATTCAGTCAATCAATGGACTAGTATTGATTAAAAACAGAGTCAAAAGGGTGGGGAATGGATGATGGAGATTACATTTGCCAATTCTAGTTTTGTCTGTGGTTATCTGTGTTCAGCTACAGCTGTATGACCTCGAAGGGGACTGTGGCATTGGGAAGGTGGATGTGACGTGACTTGTATGTGAGGGAGGGCTGTGTGCAATCACAAGACTCCCTCTCATCTCCAGAACTATCTGGGCTCAAT
>JAJPUD010000751.1:111484-144831 GCA_023553655.1 Myrmecobius fasciatus | reverse complement strand
CCAAAGCAATATCACTGAAATTTCACAAGCTCTCCTGGGATTTAGAGCTAAATTTCTTTTTAAGAACATGCCTTAAGCCCAAATCACTGTGTCTCTCACTGATTGACCTACAGTAGATCCCAGACCAAGCTTCCTTTGGTCACTGTTTGGACTCTCCTGGCTCAGAGTGAGTGTAAATATCATTTGTTTTCCACCACATAATCCCACCACAGTATTCGGAGATAAATTTGTTCTTCTGCACAGGGTCTTGGATGAAAATCCCCTAGCCTGGTGCACCAGAGGGTGCCAGCAGTAAATGCTTTTTGGATCCTCTCCGAATTCTGCAGTTCTTTCTTTGCCTCATTTCTTACCCAGCCTTCATCACTGAATGGGCATGGGAAAGGCCTTGGATTCAACGGCCTCTCCAGTCTTGGCCCTGGGCCCAGCTGACTCCAGAAAAGAGATCTCCCTTACTGAATCCATTTCACGGACATCACCTTTCCAATGCCGAGGTCCAACAACAGCAGTGTGATAGCCAATGAGAGAAATCAGAGAAGGCTTTGTGGAAGAGGGGCCCTCTGAGTTCTTTTTTAAAGGATAAGTAGAAATTCAACAAGTAAGGGAATGGAGAAAATCCTGGGAATAGAGAGCTGGCAAGGGCATCAAAGTGGGGAGACCTTAGGAGCTAGCATTGGAGCCCCAGATGAGGCAGGTGGTTAGATCCCAGCCCCAGAGGTTGGGAAATAGGGATCAGTGGAGAAATGAAACTTAGGAACTAACAAATGAAGATCCCTGAGGCTGGAGAGCCTTGTTCTGAGCTAGCCCTGAGACCAGGATGTGCTGGAAACAGCCAGTGGGTGGAAGTAAGCAAAAACACCCCACAGAGGAAATCCAGGGTGCCTCTGCCTGGCTCTCCCTCATTCCTGGGATGCTCCAACTCTTCACCTTGACCTTGAGCCCTGACCTTCTGTTGGAAGAGTTTCACAGCCAGCCCTTTGCCCTCTAAGGCTGGCTGCTTTCCATCCATCCGTTGGGTATGGATCCAGCTGAACCTTATGTTGTCTCCTCCATTACCCCTTGAGGGCAGGAACTGTTTCTGATTTTTTCTTTGTATTTAACAGTGGTGTCTGACAGCTACTAAGCTGGTAATAAGTGCTTGTTGAGTGACATGAGTCAAGGAGTTGGGGCCCTGGGCTTGAGTGCTCCTATTTGTGTGTGGGCTGAAGGAAGGGAAAGCGCCCAAATGCATGTTTCCGGTCCTCTCCTCATCAGTTCTAATGTCTAGGTTAAAAAGGGATGGCTTCTAAAAGACAGTTTCCATTGATCTAAGCTGTAATGAGAGTTTCAGTGTTTGCTGTTTTGTCTCTCTTTGAGGAAGTTAGGGAAGGCACAGGCCTGTTTGATTTTGGAGACAGATTTTTATCTTGCCTTCGAGAATATCTTTGTGAGGAGGGTACTTACTTTGATGACCCGGATTTAGAAGGTTTTAACAATGACTGGGGTTTATTTTGTGCCTGTGCTTTTAATAAACTTTTTCCTTCTAGTGCTGGGGTTTCAGGGGTTGCTCTTTCAGAAACAAGACACACATTTTTCCTGCTCTCCCCATTCTAATCCATCCCCCCCCCCCGTGATCAAATTCAGCTTCTCAAAGCACAGACCAGATGTGCCTTATATAGCAATGGTGGCAGAGAGTTCCCAGCAAAACACAGAGATTGTCTAAGACTCATGAGGAAAACTGGGTCTGGGGGTCACTGTCCCAGTGAGATCTTAGAGCGGGACTCCCAGTGAGCCTCCGTGGCCAGGAGGATGCTGTGGCAATATGGAGATTGGGGATGGGCCAGAGCACGCTCCCCCAGGGTGCTGGGCTGTGAGCAGGAGCCTGAAATAAGCCACACTGATCCATGAGGGATCTCCAGATGACCTGGCACGGGTCCCTGATGCTCTCCAGCAGCTTCCTGTTACTTCCAGGATTAAATATAGTCTGTTTGGCCCTTCACAACCTGGCCCCTTCTAACCGTCCGGTCCTCTTACACCCTAAGTCACCTCCCCCTATTCAAGTGACCTAGTGACCTGACCCTAATCTCCCCAAGCTGAGCTTTTTCCTTGACTGTCCTGTCCCCCTGCCCCTACCTCTTGGAGTGCTCCCTCACAGCTCCACCTCCTGTCTTTTTCCTTCACATCCCAGCTAATGCCCACCTTCTCCCTCCTCCTAGTTTTAGTGCCTCCTTCTTAGACTACTCTGATATATCTTATCCATAGGAGTGCACTTGTCATTTCCTCCACTAGACTTTGAGCTTCTTAAGAGCAGGGACTGTTTTTTGCTTCTCTTTGGATTCATAGTGAAAAGTCTAAATAAATTCACTGAATCCCCCTTTCCAGATAATACATGTCAACAGGTAATCACAACTTCACAAAATTTATGGTTTATTTTAAAAGAAACCAACATGCATATGGAATCCAAAGAGTTTACAATCCATACAGAAGTTTGCATTTTTATTTTTTTGACATTTTCTTCATTTAAATTTATTTTTGTATAAAGCTTTTTATTTTCAAAACACATGTATAGTTTTCAATAATTACTCTTGCAAAACCTTGTGTTCCAAAATGTTTTTTCTCCCTCCTTTCTCCTCACCTCTCCCCTAAACAGCAAGTAGTCCAATATATGTTAAACATGTATAATTCTTCTATACATATTTCCACAATTATCTTACTGCACAAGAAAAAAAGATCAAAAAACAAAAAAATGAGAAAGAAAACAAAATGTAAGCAAACAGAAACAACAAAAATGAAAATGCTATGTTGTGATACACATTCAGTTCTCACAGTCCTCTCTCTGAGTGTAGATAGCTCTCTCCATCCCAAGAACATTAGAATTGGCCTGAATCACATTGTTGAAAAGAGCCATGTCCATCAGAATTAATCATTGTATAATCTTGTTGCCGTGAATAAATAATCTCCTGGTTCTGCTCACTTCACTCAGCATCAGTTCATGCAAGTCTCTCCAGGCCTCTCTGAAATCATCCTGCTGGTCGTTTCTTACAGAACAATGATATTCCATAACATTCATATACCTGCATTTTTATAACAACAGGACAAAGGAAAGAGGAGGTACCAGAAATTTCTGCCAAAGTGGAGATGGAATGGGTAGGGAAAAGGTGCAGTAAGGTGGGAAAAGGACAAAACCCCTCCTGAAGGGGAGGAGCAAGACGATGGCAAAAGCCACATTCTTCTCCCTTGGGAGATGCTGTCCACCAGCCATGGAGATATGATGATCTGCTTATCTACAAAGGTCCCAGATGTGCAAGCCTAGTGCAGAGCATCAGGATCTATCCCAAGGACACACAGGGAGTCCAGTCCGGCTGGGGATGCAAACAATGCATTATGCAGTGGGGTGGGCTTTATTTTTGACACATTCTGGGCTTCCTGTATGCTCTGGGGAGGTGTTTATAGAAAATATGGCACCCCTTAATAGTCTTTAACATGTAACACAAATTAGGTACGATTTGACCTTTCCTTATTACTTGATTCATTCAGTGGGCAAGCATTTATTAATCACCTCCAAAGTGTCAAGCACTGTGCTAGTCCCTGAAGATTCCAAGACAAAAATGAAATGGTCCCTGTCCTCAGCGAGCTTATATTTATTTATTGATCAGATCAAGTCAATAAATTCTACTATGTGCCAGGCAAAGAAAGGCAAAAATACTCTCTGCCTTCAAGAGCTCACAATTTAGTGGGGATAAAAAAGGCAAAGGTAAAACAAAACATGCACAGTATAAATATTGGTTATTGATTTGTTAATTAGTGGTCTCCTTTTTTATATTCCGCAACCTAGTTTAGTTATCTTTACTTCTCCTTTCTTTTCAAGAAGTGACAGTGATCCAGTACCTGAGAAGGAACTATTCTAGGTGCTGGGAATATAAAGAAAGTCAGTAACACAGTCCCTGGTCTCAAGGTATTTACATTCTAATGAGGGAAACATGTAAATAACTTAGATTTGTGTATGTCTGTGTGTGTGTGTGTGTATATCAACACATACACACACATATATATATATATACACACATTCATATACATACACACAATGTAGATGAAAGTAATTTAATAAAAGGGGAAAATAAGGTAAATACAGAATAGAGCTAATCTAGAATTGTAGTCCCTGCCATTGTAAGCCATAAAGTTCAAAGAAGAAAATACAGAGATAATAAAGTAAGTCTAGAAAATTCAGTCAAGTTGTTTCTGTACTTCTGAGATTGAAGAGGGTTTTAGATGCTTTCAAGATTGGAAGTCCCTAAAGATGCTGTTTTCTAAGGCTGTCTTAGAAAAGATTATCTTTTATTCTCTCTCTCTCCTTATTCCCAATTTCTACCCATCAAAATCCTACTCATCCTTCAAAATCCACCTCAAATGCTAGTTCTTCCATAAAGCCATCACTTACCACCACAGCTGGAATTGAACCGAGGCCACATATGGCATTTCTTTCATACCATTCACATGGCACTTAAAATGTGCATTCTTATTATTTGTGCATGGCTTATCCTCACGATAAGTTTATGAGATCCTTCAGAACAGGAACTGCATCTTACACGTTTTTTGTGAACCAGCACGGTGCTTTGCATAATAGGTACTCAATAAGCGCTGGCAGAACAAATGAATAAATTAAATGAATATTTGCCTCAGTCATCCATCACTACACTATCTCTATTCGCTTCTATGGAAGCATCTGCTCAGAGCCGTGATTAATACAGACTGGGATCTAAAAGTTGGCACCCCTCAATGGTCACTATGGAAATGGAAATAACGGGAATAAAGTAGTGCTTACCATCCAGCTTGCCCAGAGACAGTGGGGTAAGCAGTTCAGGTCATCAGCCCAGCTGGGCTTGGGCGTACATACTATGTGACTATGTGTGGAGCTGCTGGGTAACAGAGGGGTCTTCCAAGGGACATCCCAGAGCTAGACGCTGACCCTTATGAACAGGAAGACTGAGCTTAAATTTTGGCTCCAAAGCAAAAATTGGGGAGGGGTGCAGAGTGTGTGTGCCCTAGGAGAATGGGAAAGAGCAGTGTTTTCAGAGACTTAGCCAAAAAGTTGGAGGCACTTGGTAGGGACTGGTGGGCATCACGTGGGGACTTCCATAGAAATATAGATCTACAATCAAAACAGATACTTGTAGATACACACAGCAACCCTGAAAAATTCAAAACATTGGACTTGGAGTCAATAACTGTGGGTTCTTTTCCTTGCTAGCTAAGAAAGTCACCTAAATGCCCCAGGCTTCCCCAGTTTCCTAATTTATAAAATGGAAGTATTGGACTAATGTGGTCTCTGAGACCCTGTCTTATTCTAAGATTTCATGATTCTAAAGCTGCACCAATGTAGGAAAATCAAATTATCATTCATTCCAAGAGACTATCCCAAAAAATATTTATGGACTGGAATGTTGTGTTTACTATTACTGCAAGTATACGGACCTGGGACCTTGATTTTCATGATGCTACTGTTTATTTGGTGCAGACGGTCCTATCTCAGTTTAAGTGTTACATATATTTGTCAGACATTTAAAATTGAATGTGTATGTATGCAGAGAATTAAGAGACCTAAGCCTTATAGCTTTAGAGGAATACTGATGGAAAGCAAATACTGATTTCCTAAAGCAAAATTCCTAAAGTGAATAATCACTCTCTAACTTATTTGTTGAGATGTTTTAGATTTCCATACGTTGGGTTTTTTTTCCGTATTTGTAGATATAGCTATATATACATGGAATTACATGATCACAGATATAGAAATGCACATTCACGTAGACATATACTCAACTACTGCATCAATCAAGCATTCACTGAGTGCTCATGAGCCTCAACCTGTGTGCTTGGTGCAAAGGAGGATACAAAGGATGAATAAAACCTATCATACTGTCTGCTTACAGAGAAGGCAAGCTATACACACACAAAGAATAATTAGGGAGCAAGACCATTTTATATGATATTTAGGTGGGGCTAGAGAAAATTAGAGAGAATGGCTTAGTCATCCTGGCAGTAATAAGAGAGATGAAGGAAAAGTCAAGGTCAGTTGAGAGGATGATAGTTTCTGGGGTGAGGGAAACTGTCTCCCCCATCTCCATTCCCCCTTTTGTCACCTTTATTCTTTTATTAAAAAATTGGAAGCTTTATTATTAATTTTTAATGACTAAAATGTTTAAGACACTTGATACTTTAGATCTATGATTTAGCTGATGTAGGCACAAACTCAGACTTTCCATGCAGCTTACAGCTTCTCTAAGCCTTTGGAGTTAATATTTTGTTTCAGAGTCATTATTCTCCTAAGGCATATATAACATACTCATCCAAAGTACGTTATAGCACTTCCTCATTGAGCGTTCCCAGGAGCTCTTCATTGGGGATCTCAAAGAAGTAATGTACAAACTAATATTTTCAGTGCATAGTCCTAGGACACCTAAGCCCATAGGTATGGGGAATTCCTGTCCTATATATAAATTACCTTTGAGGTACCTTTCAACTTTCAACTCTGAAATTCTAAGCTTCTCTGATTTACTAAAACTCTAAAAAATAAATTTTTTGAGATCATAATAGTTCCTGTAATATGACAGGGAAAGTAATTCAATGTAATGTTCAAATACAAGACCAAAATATATATTTCTTTCCAAAGGGAAACTCATTTTCACCAGAGGGAAAAGTGATTCCAAATTCTGAGTTTGCTTGTAAGCTTCATTATAAACTAAAAGTTGGCAGATAAATTTTATTCTAATCAAGCCTCCTACCATATCAATTTGCCCCTGTAGAAATAAATTTGTTGCCTTGTGACTCAAAAGATTCAGGACAAAGGAGTAAGAGCATTTCTGAAGTGTCATTAGAAAGATGTTGAAATTTGGCTCGTCATGAATTTGTGATCCACAAGAAAAAAATATAAGCTAAAAGAAAGAATTTCTTTATTGAAAGTGTGCATATTTAATGTAAATTAAAAATATTCATTTTCAATATATCCTCATTAGCATATATAAATTATAACAATAGAAGCTCACCTAATGCATGGACTGGGTTGCAACCCACATTTTGGGGGAGTGTTAATTTCCCTCGGGGGAAAGGCCAATGGTAATGCTTCCACAGGGTATCTGAGAACATCTGGCACAGACTGTGACCTCTTATGATCTGATATTTTATGACAGAATTCTCTTATAGAACTTTAGCAATGTAGTGAGTCTGCCCAGGGCTACAAAGTTTTATAGATTATAACTATATTATTATATGATTATAATATATCACATATATTATAACTATACTTAAAATAATAAAAAATTATTTAACCTGTACTCGCTAAAGCTTAATGTTTGCATATAAATTAGTCAGTAAACTATTTTGTCCTTTTTCCCCTCCTCTACAAAATAGTACAATTGACTTCTGGCCAAAGCAAATATTTTTATGTTACAAGTTATTCTGTGGCCAAAACAAAACAAAACAAAGCAAAACATTGTGAAATGAAATATGTATTTCCTCTTGGTACAGAATGACCAAAGAAGTATTCTATGGGCATTAAAAAAATCCCAAAACCTTCATGGGTATAAGGATGGAGAAATAAAAGGAAGAAAGTGTGAATTATTTTTTTCATCATTCTCAAGCCAGAAGCATCTCTCCTGCTGCTGCTGTTATTTCAGAAGGGCTGTCCAATTAGCAACTTCAAAAACTCTAAAATCATAAGCAAGTATCTAAAAATCACTCTTAGAGGATTTTTCATGAATGCTCAATACTTTGAGGACTCTGTGATCTCCTTAAAGGTGAAAGTATGCCCTCACCAATGCAGGCTGCAATTCATCTGTACCTTCTCATCCCATATACCTTTTGGTCCATTGTCTTCTATAAATAATGTCCTACAGGGATCTACTCAATGTCCTAGAGGGTTCTAAATTTTCTGATATTGTACAAATACCAATGGAGGAAGTGCTACTCACATTTGTAGATATGCTTAAGAAAAGATAGAATAAATTCTCCATTAAAAAAATCATCTAGCTTGTTTTTATATCACCTTTGTTTCCAAATGTACCATTCTTCCTTTATCCAGAGAGCCATCTCTTGTAACAAAAAAGAAGAGAAAAAAAAATCAGCAAACTAATCAGTACATTAATCAAGTTTGACAGTATCCTTAATTATTGGAACCTACTATCCTTTCCTTTGCAAAGAAGGGAGTTAGTGCTTTTTCTCTTCTCTTCAGGGTCAAATTTAATCATAATTATACACCATTCAGTTTCCTTTTATGTTATTGGGTTTTTTATTTACATTATTGTGATCATATATATATGTATATACATATAAATGTACATATGCATTTATATGTGTATGTATATGTATATTTGTGTATATATAAATATATATATATACACACACAATTTTCCTAAGTCTCCGTTCACTCTTTTTCAATTCATATAAACCTTCCCATGCTTCTCTGAAGTCATCTTATGATATGATAACTAGGCTTTTGAAAGAAGCTCTTCTTTTGTAACAACATAGTCAATAACTAAAAATGCAGCCCAGCAGGAAAAACTTTAAATTATTCTGATTGTCTGTAATAGAGCAATCTCCTCCCTGAACCCAAGCAGGTTAGGCTATTTTGCCTTAGACCATTCCTGATATTTGATTGGCTCAGGGAATAAAGGCTCAGGTTGTTGACATCACTTCCTGGACCTTTGGGCATGAGTATAAAATATCCAGGTGGGGCCCCAGGTGCTCTCAGAAGCTTGGTGGATTATAATAGATAACTCATGCAAGATATTCATCTTAATGCCCATCCTAGTTGAATGTCCTTCTCTTGCTATGGCTAAGTAAATCTCCTTTTGTTAACTGTTCAGTTCCCTACAAATGTCTCATTTTACTCTGATATTGAGCCTAAACCACAGGGAATTGTCCGAGTCGGGCTCAGCTCAGAATACCATCACTCTGCCCTTCGGCTTCATTCATTCAGTGAGTCATTCCTTGAATCAGAATACAGATGGGTAATGGGGTCTTTGTAACTAGGAATCACCTCATCATAATTACCCACAAATGTGTAAGGATCAGCAGTCCTAAACATGATGATCACACCCCTTTAAACTCTTTGTTAGAGAAGCTTTGAAACAAAGGAGAATAGATGTACGAATGGGAATACATCATTCAGTCGCTTCAGTCATGTCTGAATCTTCATCACCTCACTTAGGATTTTCTTGGGCAAGGACTGGAGTTATCTTCCTTTCCTCCTCCTGTTCATTTGTCCAGGATCATACAGCTAGTCAGTGTCTGAGGTCAGATTAAACTCTGGTTTTCCCGATTCTAGACCTAGCGTGTTTTGTCCCCTAAAGCTGCCCCTGTACTAAGCTGTTGAATGGATAAGGCCTTCCAAGACCCACTCTGCTATATATAAAAGTGCTTTCTTTGCCGACCAACAATTCACATAACATCAAAAGAACGTGGCCACAGTTCCATAAATTTCTGTTTTGTGAATCCAGTAAATAATGAATCCATGCACATGCTGCTGCAATAGTATCTACATCCCATGGCCTGAACTTGCTGCTATTGAATGACATCATGTAGTTGGACAACCTCCAGAAGATCCTGAAGAAAAACAAGTTGCGAAACATGTGAAAGCTGTTCCTATATTTCCAGTTGCCATCTTCAAGAAGAGCAGAATACAAAGAATAATACAGTGAAGCTGACCCAGTACTTAAGTCCGAGGGTAGCTTGGCTCTGTGGTTTGGGGAGAGTTATTTTGCTTTTGGGAGATTCCATTTTCTTATCTATGCAGTGAGAGTTGAATTAGATGGTTGAACCTTCTAGTTCTGACATTTGATGACTTTTACTTACGTAGAACATAATGGAAAGTTACTTGCTGGACCTGGAAATCAGCATCTTACCTCTAACGTTTTTCTGGTTGTGTAACCAGGGATAGTTGCTTAAACTTTGTGTGACCTCATCTGGTAAGTAAGTAAATAAATAAGTAAAAAAACAAAAACAAAAACAAAAACAAAAAACAAATGAACGAACAGACAGAAAGATAGATAAATGAATGGAAATAAATACATAAATAATTGATAATGCCCCAGGTTATGAAAATCAAATAAGAGGAAATGAAATGGTATCGAGCAATTTTGTAAACCTAAGCAATATGTAGGAGGCAGTGGGCTATAGTTTCATTGCAGTCAAGAGGGCCTGCTTTCTGGCATCTACCAAAGTGGCTGAGGATGAACAAGTCCCTCCACTTCTCTGAGGCTCCCGGCAGCTCTCTGGGATGATAAAGAACAGATGAGCAGCTGATCTGCCTTGGTGGATGGAGCTTTTAGGCTGAGAGCTAGCTCCCTTCACCCGGTGAAATCGGATCCCCACCGCATCTCCCTTCCCTCCCCCTCTCCCCCTCACATCATATAAATGCCCACAGGCATCTCGGAGGAGATGCCTGGTGCACAGGATTGTGGCGAAGGCCCCAGGTGCCAAATCGCTCCTACCTGCCCCCCTTCTCCCCAGAGGCCCAGCCCTTGTCAGGTGAGCCGGCTGATTGAATAGGCTTTCCCTGACCTCCTGAAGGATGGAGGCGAACTAGAAAACGCAGTTGCCTTGGAAAAGTGGGTCATGTGGATAATTGGTGACCCACAGAGCTGGTCCTGGACGCTCTGCTGCCGGCTGCTTTCAGCTTGGTGCGGCTGCCAGGTTAGAAGGGGAGGGGTGGGGGGAGAAGAAGGCGCGGGGACAAGGCCGGATGACTTCGGCTTTCTGTCTTCGGTCCCAGCGCAGATGCAGGAGGGAGTGGGCGGCCGAGGGCAGGCTGCCAGGGCCAGCATCCTTGAAGTCCCTGTGGGCCCCCTGCCAAGCGCAGCATAGAAGCGCAGTGTCTGCCGGGCCAGCCAGATGGAGGCTTTCCAGAAGCTATTGGCTGAGGGGAGCACGAGGAGAGGGACAGGGAGTTCCTTCCTCTCCCTGAAAGGTCTTTCAGGGCCCTCCAATAATGCCCCAGTGAATGGGAGAGGCCCTGCGGGTTGGCTCGGCCACAGATAGGCCATAGATTGTGAGGAATGAATGAGCTGTGTCAGCAGAGCCATTACCGGGATGCATTAGGCAGAACAGAACTCGATTTCCCTTTCCTCCCCTTCCCCCGGCATTGACACAGCTATTCTTCACTGAGCCTTGCTCAAGTCTCCCCTCCTTTCATTATTTTTCCCTCGAGTCCCCTGGCTTCCTTTGAATCTTTTTTTTTTCTTCTCTTTCTATTTTTTCTCCCTATTTGAGTTTTATTTATCTTTATTCACCAAACCATACAGCCTTTGCTATTCTCTTAGATGGCTCCATCCCTTGGATTGGTGAGAGAGCCCACCTCAGCTTCCAAATCACTAAGCAGAAGACCACCCTGAAAGGCTCGGTCTTTTATAGGAATGACAGCAGGAGTGTTACCATATTGTAATCACACTCCAATTTCTTAGTTATTTCCTGCTTGCTTCCTCTAATTACATAGGTACCTGTCTGCCCCTTTTAGAATGTGAGCTAATGGGGAATAAGATTTGGGCAGTTTTTGTTTCCCATTATTATGTGTGTGTTTGTAGCAGCTCTGTGGCCCAGTGACATTGGGTCTGGACATAGAAAGGCTCTGGGTTCAAATTAGTGTTCAGGAGTTTCAGTCATGTCAGACTCCTTGTGATCCCATTTGGGGTTTTCATGGATGGCAAAGATACCGGAGTGGTTGGCCATTTCCTTCTCCAGCTCATTTTACAGGTGAGGAGACTGAGGCAGACAGGGGGAAGTGACTTGTCCAGAATCATAAGGCTAGAAAGTGTCTGATGTCAGATTTGAACTCATACAGATGAATTCTCCTGACTCCAGGCCTGGGCAAAAGCTGGTCACTTCTCTCTTCCTAAGTTTCCTCAACTGTGAAATAGCACCTACCTCCAAAGGTAATTGTGACTCTCAGAAGAGCTATTTGTAAAGTGCTTCCCCTCGGGGGACAGCTGGGTGATGTTGTGGATGGAGTTCCAAGCCTGGAATCAAGGAGACTCATCTTCCTGAGTGCCTCAGAGACCCTGGGCAAGTCACTGCACCCTGTCTGCCTCAGTTTCCTCATCTGTAAAATGAGCTGGAAAAGGAAATGACAAACTGCTCCAGTATCTCTGCCAAGAAAACCCCAAATGGAGTTGCAAAGAGTCAGAGAATTATGAAGCTTACAAAAATTGTCCTTCCTTTTCTTTTTTCATTCCCTCCCTCCCCAGTGCCTAGCACATAGTGAGTACTTTAGAAATCCTCATTGATTGATTGACCCCACCTTACACATTCAGCACAATCCTCGGGACCTCTAATGGGTCAAAGGGAAGTCCCTTTGGACGTAGGTGATTAGAGACTAACTTTCATTCAGTTCACTCATTTTGCATATCGAACATCACTTATGTACACAGCCTAGAGAACAGGACCTATAGAGAAATTTTGAATTTTGTGGGTGTTCCAGATTTGAAGTTTTTTGGGCAAAGATACTGGGTTTGCTGACTACCTTTCTCCACCTAATTTCACAGATGAGGAAACTGAAGCAAACATGTTAAATTACATAGCTAGTAAGTGTCTCAAGCTGGATTTGAACCCAGGTCTTTCCAACTCTAGTCTCTCCACAGCCCCTTCTTCTCCTTCTCTGAAGAAGGCAAAGATACTTCAGGATCTTATGGTAAAATTACATACATTTTAGATACACTCTCCAACCAAACCATTTTAGACAGAATAAGTAGAGTCTCCTCAAAACTGGCAAGTCAGAAAAGCCTATCTTTGGCATCATTTATTGCTGAATGGAAGCCCTAACTGGGAGCTAGAGAGATCCCAAGAGTGTTAATTCAAAATAGGTAAGAACAGCACCCAAGGAATGTAGTTATAAAGAAGTTTAGGGATCAACAGATATAACAGATTGGCTGCCCCTCTCTCAGGCAGAGATTCTTTTTTTTTTTTTAATAGTATTTTATTTTTCCAAATGCATGAAAAGATAGCTTCCAACATTGATCTTTGCAAAACCTTGTGTTGAAAATTTTTCTCCGAACTTGCATGAACTGATGCTGAGTGAAATGAGCAGAACCAGGAGAACATTATACACAGCAACAAGACTATATGATTATCAATTCTGATGGACATGGCTCTCTTCAACAATGAGATGTTTCAAACCAGTTCCTATTGTTCAGTGATGAAGAAAGCTATATTCACCCAGGGAGAGGACTGTGGGAACTCAGCATGAATCATAACATTTTCAGTCTTTTTGTTATTGTTCACTTACATTTTGTTTTCTTACTCATTTTCTTTCCTTTTTGATCTAATTTTTCTTGTGCAGCAAAAGAATTGTATAAATATGTTTACACATATTGGATTTAACATATTTTTTAACATGTCTAATATATATATATGTAACATGCCCTAGGAGAGATTCTTCAAAAGGGGTTTGTGAACTTTTGTAAAATTGATAATGATAAGGAGCAGCTAGGTGGCTCAGTGGATGGAGCATCAGCCCTGAAGTCAGGAGGACCTGAGTTCAAATCTGGTCTCAGACACTTAACACTTCCTACCTGTGTGACCCTGGGCAAGTCACTTAACCCCAAATGACTCAGCCAAAAAAAAAATTGATAATGATAATTAGTTCCCTTTGTAATTTTATATGTATATACACACATACACAGATGCATTTAAAGACAGTATTCCGATAAAGGCTCCATAGACTTCAAGAAACAAAGAATTTTATGATTCTCTCATTTAAGAGTCCCTACTCTGGAAGGGTCATTGAGCATCTACCTTGAACTTGGTGGCATTGTTTCAGAACCACCCAGTCCCAGAAGGCTTCAGGCAGGGTACCTTTGCAGCAGGTTGGTCAGTAATACAATTAAGATGGAAAAGTGAGGCATGTTGAGCTGGTAGTGGCTCATGAAGCTCAGGAACCCCAGGAGTTGAGTTCAGGGTCTTTCCCAAGGATGGCATCTGTCTTGCAGAATTCCATCCAGACACTTATGGGGAAATTGCATACCTCCACAGTCTGATTTGAGTGAGTCTGCAGTTCTCCATCGTGGCATATTCATTGCACCACTGGAGGCTGGCCAGGGTAATTTGGACTTTCACAATATATTGGACTGAGTCTTGGGAAGAGATCAAGATCTCATCAAGATGGATAACTGCTGACTGATCCAGTAGGATCCATAAAAGGCATTCATGAATCATGGAAATAGCACAGGTGCACCCTGTAGCCTGACTCCTGGCCAAATCTGAAATATAGTCCTCCAGTTATCCTCTTCCTGAGCTCAGAGCAGGTGTATTTAGCTCATGTGTTTTGTGAGAGTGTAAGGGGGTAGGGAGAAGGAAGATAAACAACTTAGAATTATGATGCCTGCCTTCATGGAAGTTTGTTAGATAACTGTGATATAAAATGTACATGGTAAGTATGTTAGGGAGTTCAAAAAATAGTAGATTTTTTTAAATTAAAGCTTTTTATTTGCAAAACATATGTATGGGTAATTTTTCAACACTGACCCTTGCAAAGCCTTCTGTTCCAAATTTTTCCCCCCTCCTCCTCACCCCTCCCCTAGATGGCAGGAAGTCCACTACATGTTAATTATGTTAAAATACTTGACAAATCAAATATATGTATACATATTTCCACACTTATATTTCTGTGCAAGAAAAATCGTATCTATAAGAAAAAAAATCAGATAAAGGAAACCCAATGCAAGCAAACATCAATCGAGAGCATGAAAATGTTATGTTGTGGTCCACATTTCACATCCCTCTCTCTGCGTGTATATGGCTTTCTTCAGTGAACAATTAGAGGTGGTTTGAAACATTTCCTTGTTGAAGAGAGCCATGTCCATCAGAATTGATCGTCATATAGCACTGTTGTTGCCGTGTATAATGTTCTCCTGGTTCTGCTCATTTCACTCAGCATCAGTTCATGCAAGTCCCTCCAGGCCTCTCTGAAATCGTCCTGCTGGTCGTTTCTTACGGAACAATAATATTCCATAACATTCATATACCACAATTTATTCAGCCACTCTCCAATTGATGGGCATCCTTTCAGTTTCCAGTTTCTTGCCACTACAAAAAGGGCAGCTGCAAACAATTCTTGCACATGTGGGTCCCTTTCCCTCCTCTAAGATCTCTTTGGGATATAGGCCCAATAGAAACACTGCTGGGTCAAAGGGTATGCACAGTTTGATAACTTTTTGAGCATAGTTCCAAATTGCTCTCCAGAATGGTTGGGTCTATTCACAATTCCACCAATAATGTATCTGTGTCCCAGCTTTCCCACATCCCCCCCCCAACATTCATCGTTATCTTTTCCTGTCATGTTAGCCAATCTGACAGGTGTGTAGTGGTACCTCAGAGTTGTCTTAATTTGCATTTCTCAATAGTGAAAATAGTAGATATTGTTATATACTTAGGATTTAGGTTAAATAGAAGGATTTAATAAAATCAACATTCATTTATTAAACACCTACTATGCACCCAGGTACTGAGATAGATGCTCAGAATACAAAGAGAAAAAAACCTCCATCCCTCCCCTCAAGAAGCTTATGTTCAGGAAATGTGTTTTTGGTGGTAGTGGTGATGTCATTTAAGTTGTGTCTGATCCCATTTGGAGTTTTCTTGGCAGAGATACAGAGTGGTTTGCTACTGCCTTCTCCAGCACATTTTTTTTTTTTGCTTTTTTGCTGAGGCAATTGGGATTAAGTGACTTGCCCATGGTCACACAGCTAGGAAGTGTTAAGTGTTTGCTTCTCCAGCATATTTTACAGATGAGGAAACTTAGGTAAACAGATTAAGTGACTTGCCCAGGGTCACATAGCTAGAAAGCATCTGAGGCTGGACTTGAACTCAGGAAAATGAGTCCTCCTGACTCCAGGCCCACTTTGTCATCTAAGTGCCCAAGAGACATCATATATACACATATATTCATTTACGTATGGTGCACTGTAGTACTTATAAGTACAATTAAGGCAATTTAATCATGGTAGTTCTGTGGGTAGAATGCTATATTTGGAGTCCAGAAAGTGAGTCAGATCATATGATGTAGAGATTCTTGATGAAACTTTCAGGTTGTCTGTGAGGTCCAAACTGTTTTCATAATAATAGTTAGATATTTTGATTTCTTCTATGGTAAATATATCATTAGAGAAGAAAACCATTTAGGAAGCTTTTATAGTAGAATAGGGAGACATATATATATATATATATATATATACATATATATATATATATACACACACACACACACATATACCCCATTTGGGATTTTCTTGGCAAAGATCCTGGAGTGGTTTGCCATTTCCTTCTCATTTTACAGGTGAGGAAACTGAAGAAACAAGATTGAGTGACTCACTCCCAGTCACATAATTAGTAAGTGTCTGAAGCCAGATTGGAACTCAGGAAGGCTCACCTTCCTGACTCCAGACCAGGTACTCCATCCAATGTACCACTTAGCTGCCTCTTGGGGGGGGGGTGGAGGGTACGATAACTTTTAAGAGTATAACGGAGTTCTCAAACCAGAGTGGGAGCTTTTGAGCCAGAAGCTCCCTTCACCGATGAAATCGCTGGCCCAGGCCAGCATTGGAGGCACTAGCATGTGGAGTAGCTCCATTTATCTGATGCATAAATGAATAGGCTCAGACCCAAGTCATGACACTTAAATCCAGTAGAGCATATCTAAGAGCCAGGGGATGAATGGACCAGTGAGAGCTCTTTCTAGTTGTTGCCCAACTGAAGTGACCTGACCAAGAAGAGTATATCCTGGAGGGAGTCCTCGGCTCACCTTGACCTTGGAGGACCTTTGTACCTGAAGGATTCGTGCCTCAGGTACTGGCTGCTGATTTAAGTATGGGTGGGAGAGGGGGAGAGAGCATTTGGCAGTCCAGGCTTCAGTCCTTCCCTTAAATTGATGCTGGTGGCAGTCCCAGAATTGGTATTAAGGTCACGGAGTCCAGCATAATGGGAGCTTATTCAGTTAGGGACCCTTGTTTGTTCTTGTTGTAGCTCCAGGGAGTGGTACCTAGTGGGTGCAGACAAAATATAAATGTTGAATTGAATCAAATTCTATTAGACCTAGAGGGGGTCCGAGAGGTAATGTAGTCAAACAATCTGATTTTACCAAGGACGAAACTGAGTGTGTTTGTCAGCTAAGGACTGAACTGCACTTTTTCACCATCACCTTCCAAAGACCATTGGGAAGATGGAAGATTGAATCATTGTGGGTGATCTTGCCACTTTTGAATCTCATGTGCTACTGAGACTAAGACTAGTAGTGTCTCCATTGATGGCCTTAACAAAGGGATGCCCTTAGGCCTTAATAAGTCAATGAAATCCTGCAAGATCCTCAAATCTAGTGAGACTGTGATTGGAGGCTATGCTGGTCTTGAAGGTGGAGTTCTGTGGGCAGCAGAGAGTAGGAGTAATATCAGTAGAATACTGGGCAGGTCAGCTCTCTGCCAAGGATCCCTTTGTATGGAACAAGTCTTAATCTGGGTCCATGAACTTCATATATAAGTATGTGTACATACACTCATGTGCACATCATGTATATGTAGGTATATGTGAACATCCACGCACATGTGTAATATTGTAAAGATGCATACAAGGACGTGTGTATGCATATAAAATGTGTGTATACATATCTGTACACATCTGTTTGTAATTACATATGTGTTACACATTTATATCTATATAGAGAACTGTGATTTTTATTTATAATCCTTTCATTTTATTTTATGCATGTAAAAACATTATTCTCAGAAAGGGGCCTTAGAGTTTACCAGACTGTCAAAGGGGGCCATGACACACAAGAAACATTAAGAAACACTGATTTTTATGATGAGACTCCCTTTGAATCTGGCTTCTTGGCAGGGCAGGTTCCTATCTAAAGTCAGAGATTCTCCTTAATGCAATGTTTTCTGCTCATCCAAGAAAACTAGACTTGGTCACTCCTATGTGGGTTGGCTTAGAAATTATGATACTAAAATAATTAACATCTAAAATTTT
Organism: Myrmecobius fasciatus; assembly: GCA_023553655.1. NCBI lineage: Eukaryota > Metazoa > Chordata > Mammalia > Dasyuromorphia > Myrmecobiidae > Myrmecobius > Myrmecobius fasciatus. The sequence goes on along the minus strand of JAJPUD010000751.1, from coordinate 126,849 downwards.
AAGTTTTATCAGTGCATTACCTACAACAACCTATGAAAAAGGTACAACTATTATCCCCATTTTACAAATGAGGAAACTGATGCTGGGAGAAGAAAATGACTTGCCCAGGTTCGCAATAGTCAGTATCTGTATGACTTGAACTCAGGTCTTTCTGAATTCCCATCCAGTGCTTTATCCATCGTGCTGCTGCCAGAGTAGGAACCAGAAGACCTGGATTGGAATCATGGCTCTGAGAATAATCATCTACCATAGCACTTGCTACTTCATCTTGTTTGATCCTTACAACCACCCTGGGAGCTCACAACTGTGGGTTTTATATAGAACAAATTGCCCAGTGTATTTTTTAGCACAGTGCCTGTCACATAGGAGGCACTTAATAAATGTTGATTGACTGATGGATGTTTGAATTCTTGTTGAAGGAATAAATACATGATGTTTTACCTTTATTCCATTTCTGAGTTTGGTTTGGTAAACTCAATCAATTAGCATTTATTAAGTGTCTAGATACTGGGGATTCAAATTGAAACAGTCAGATGTGATAACATATAGATGAATATAAGGCATCTTGAAGCAGTCAGGTGGAATAGTAGCTAGACTCCTAGACTTGGAGGCAAGGAGACTTGAGGCCATATTCTGCCTCAAACATTTTCTAGTAACATGTAACCTTTATGTATCTCATTTTTATCCATAAAATGGTGATAATAGCATTTAAATCTCACAGAGTTGTAAAGATCAAAAGCGGTAGGTTTGAATAGAATATACATAGATGCACTCATGTGTGTGTATCTTAGCAAACCAAACACTACAAATTTCAACTCATAAAAGTTTGCACAAAATTAATACATGGCAATTTGGGGGGGATAGTACTAGGAGGGGAAGATGAGGAAAGGATCCAGAGGAGGTGAAGTGTCCGAGAAAACTAAGACTTGAAAGAGCGGAGGAGGGAGGCTGGGGATGAGGGGGAGAGAGAAGGAAAGGGTGTCGTCTATGATACACAGCAAGAAAGTCTGTCTGGATGGTAGAGTTAGAAAAGGAAGAGACATGAATATCACAAATGTGGGCTTTAACTGCCAGCAAGAGGTTGCATTTGATCCCAGAGGAAATTGGCTATCAGAATTATTATGGGGAAGTAGGATGATCAGGCTTTAGGAATCTCACTGATGGCTGAGTATGAACGGACTGAAGCAGCCAAGGGATGCAATGAGACTGTTCTCATTCCACTGGTGGAGGGGTGGAAATGGGGTCAAGAACCCCTACTGGGGCAGGAATAGGGGGAGATTATGAGGAACCGGGCAATAGGAGGGACGGTCAGAGAAAGGCTCGGCCTTAAACCTGAAACGAGAGAAGAGGCAGGGGTCAGAAGTAACAGCAGGTGTCTTCAGGAGGGCAGAAACTTCCTGGGAAACCCTGCCACCTCTTAACTACCTGCTGCAGCCCCCTGAAGCTGAGGGGTATGTGGGGAGGGGGAGAGCCCAAACGCCTGGTCAGGGCCTGGCTGAAGGGCCAGTGGCGGAGCTCTGCCAGAGAGACTGTGCCCAGAATCCTTGCTGTCTGCTTCGATTTCTGGGGGCATGTGGGGTGAGAGCTGGGAATGAGGGCGCTGGGGCCCAGTGGGGACTGATGCATTACTTCTCCTAGGCAATATATTTGCATTGTGGCAGAAATGTCGGGAACAGGGGTTCTTACCCTGAGATCTGGGAACTTGCTAATACATACAAAATGATAGAACACATTTATTGTAAATGATACATGCATATATACATGCAAGTATTTATATATCCATACAAATATACATGTGCATACATACACATTTTGTACAAATTATATGTATAAATATACACATAAATGTGTGCATACTATGTGCATATGCATATATTTTTATTCTTCATAGATGTATATTATACGTATATATTTAATTTTATATAGATGTATTTATCATATGTATACTTTTAATTATATGTGGATGTATATTTATTATATGTATAGGTTTTAATTGTATATAGATATATTTTTATTATATTGTTGGGGGCTAGGCAGGTCCCCAGAGAACAGGATGGGGGGCAGGGCCCAGGGACTAGGAACTTGGGAGATGAGAGGGGGGGTGCAAGCAAGAGCTAAGTGGGATGGAGCGAGGCCCTGAGAGGCAGTGTCTGCTGCTGCCGACTGGTGGGCATATAGGGTCAAGCAGTGGTCCGGTATACGCATAGATTTTAATTGTTTATGGATAGGTTTTATATATTTTTTCATTGTGTATACATATGTATGTTCACACACATATTTTAAATTGCATATATATACACAGTAGCTAGGTGACAGGGCCTAGAACTCAGGCCTGGAGTCAGGAAGACCTGAATTTGAATTTGGCTTCAGACACTTAATGTATGATCCTAGACAAGTTCCTTAACATATTTTTGCCTCAGTTTCTTTATCTATAAGATGGGGATAATAACAGCTCCTACCTTCTGGAGTTGCTGTAAGGCTCAAATGAAATAAAAATTATAAAGAGCTTAGCACAATGTGACTATTAATGTCAGCTACTATTTTACGATAGCTGGTTTCCTTTGTAATCCCATGTGTTCTATGCATTTAAAAATCGTATTTTGAGAAGGGGTCCACAGACTGCTGTGCACCCCAGCGTGATAGAGAGCGCTTTCCCCAAGGGGCGACTGGCGGCAGGAACTCCATCATAGCTGGGAGGCCCGTAAAAAAGTCTTGGAGAGGAGCTAAGCCTCCACCTGTTAGGCACACAGCTGTTTGGTCTGCCTGCCTCAGAATCTGTCAGGGGAGAAGCCCAAGGAACATCGGTCTATGCAGAGAACAGAAAAGGGGGGAGAGAAGAGGGACGGTGGTCCCCTGCCTTGGAGCGTCCCTCCTCCCCACTGCCACAGAAGAAGGCCGCGGTGGCAGGGAGCTGTCATATTTGGTTCTGTCCCTCGGGGCCCTGAGCGCCTGCCTCCCTGGGTGAGGCCGGGAGCGAGGGACTAACAAAAGCAGGAGGTGGGGGCTTGTGCAGCAGAGGATGCTGAGCACAGGGCGGGGATTCCCACACGGCCCCCTGAAACATCACTTTGGGGTCCCCTCCAAAAGACCATGGCGGCCTGTAGAGAACTGCCTGTAGAATCATGGGTCATGAGATGGAATCGATGCATTTGGGGACAAGAGGCCTGGCTCCTGCTGGGCCCCAGTGCCCGTTGTTCCCAGCTCAGGAGCAGCATCTCCGGACCCTAGTGCAGACACTGGCGCTGCTTGCCTTCCCCCAAGTCCAGGAGGCCGATTGTGTGGCCTGCAGGTTTTGGCACTGGGGAGTTTGCTGTTGTTTTTCACCACAAAAGATGGGGAGGCTGGTCAAGCCGAACCAGCCAGTGTCAGCCACATAGCAGGTGACCCCTGTGGAGATAAATTTGCTTTCAGCATAATGGTGGGCAGCTGCCCTTCTAATTGGGGGCTTTTGACTTAGCAAAATGGCTTTGAGAGGACCTGGCAATGTGACAGACCCAAGTGATGTCTGCTCTTTGAGTTCTAAGCTTGGCTGGTTGGAGGTTTTTGTTTTGTTTCTACACCAGTCTTTGGATGATTTTGGTCAAAAAAATACAGGTTAGTAATTCATTCTGGGAAGAGGATTTTAATCAAGGGCCTTGGGTTCAAATCCTGGTTCTGGCCCAACTATCTATAGCTGCATATTCAAAACTCTTGTTCTCAGGGGGATGTTCTTGGATGGCCCTTCAGTGGAGTTCGGACTCACTTCTCAGGAAAAGGTCCTGTTTCTAAATCTGTATCTCTTTTCCCCGCTTTAGGTGACTGGTAGTTGTGCCTAGAGCTGCCAGGATGACAGCTAGCAGGACAGCTGAGACCAGGAGCAACAACCAGACAGAAAAGTCAAGCTACAAACTGGTTAACAAGTAAGAGTTTTTTTTATTTTGGGGAGGTCAAAATGGCCAGAATCCTGACCTCCTCCCATATCTGACTTCTCAATTCCAGATACAATAATCCCACTTCTTTTAACTTCATAAGTTTGATATTCTACTTTTTAAAACAGTTTTTTGGTTAAACTTTTGGTTTAGTTAATTGACTCTGGGTATTTTAAACCTTTTTTAAGACATCTTATGAATTAACTCCTTAACACTTGTTAAATTTAATCAAACCTGGTCTGATTGGTACTCCTGCTACAAATATTTATGTATCTGTTATGAACAAGGTACATTTTGTCTTCATCAGAGTCAGCACTGGAAGATATAAAGATGAATAAGACACAGTTTCTCATCCCCAAGGATTTTTGCCATTTAATTAAATTAAATCTCCATTATTATAAAAAGAGTATAAGTTGAAATACAGGAAGCTCATAAGAGAAATATCAGCAAAGAACTATGAGGGATCTGAGGATGGAGATATCATTTCCAGTGGAAAATTCTAGATGGCAATAGCAGGTAGAGCTGGATCTTATAAAAAAATGAGTAGGACTTTGACAAGGGGAGTTGTGAAGGTGAAAAGACTGGTGTCTTCAAGACTGCATTTTTCTTCATGTTTTCTATTTTTATGTTTGTATTTTAAACTACCATCTGGGCTACATTGATCAGTGAGGTGGCAAAAAGGCCCAGTGGTCTGGAGTCAGGAGAACCAGAGTTCAAATTTGATCTGAGATAATTTATTAATTGTTTTACCTGGTGCAATAAATTTACATTTTCTGCCTCAATTTCCCCAGTAGTAAAATGGGGATAATAATAGCACGCACCTGGAAGGGTTGTGGTAGGGATCAAATGACACATTTGTAAAGTGCTTAATTAGCTAGGTGACTTTCGCATAGTAGGGACTTAATTGAATGGGCATTTTTTGATCCTGACATAGTAGGGATTTAATAAATGCTTATTCTCTTCTCTTTGCTATGACCCCCCCCTAGATCTTTTTTTGGCACAAATTCAGTTCTTCCATCTCTTATATTGCTTCCTCATATATCATATCCCTTCTTTTAGATACTTTCTAAGATTCTGCACATCAGTTCAGCATTTGTTCTCCAATAGCTCTATTTCCATATATGGGGCACTGACCCATACTGTTTAGTCATTTGTTAGCTGTGTCCAACTCTTTGTGACCCAATTTGGGGTTTTCTTGCCAAAAATACTACAAAAATATTTTCTTTTGCCATTTCCTTCTCCAGCTCATTTTACAAATAAGAAAACTAAGTGACTTAACGTAGTGTCACATAGCTAGTAAGTGTCTAAAGCCAAATTTGAACTCAGGTCTTTCTGATGAGCCCAGCATTCTATCCATTGCTCCACCTGAACTTGCCTCTGGCCATATCCCCTCATGGCAATGTAAGGTTCCAAAAATAAGAATCCAAGAAGCATACTAATTATTCTGCACATAAGAAATAGGAGAACATTCCACTTTTCCTTGCCCCTCTCCCTCTTCACTCTACCTTTGCAACCCCCTTTTATGAACTATATTCTTGCCTCTACACTACAGAGATGGAGTTTCAATAGTCAAATCATCATTTTAGTTATATACAATATTCTAAACTAACATTATATACAAGATGTGCAGACAAGTATTATGTGCTGAAAATCTAGCACTTAGCACAGGCTTATTTGTATTATTCTTTATCATTTAATATATGGTTGGTCTGTCCTAGTAAATTGTAAATTCCTTGACTATAAGGGACTGACTGTTTAGTTCTTTATAACCCCAGATCCCTACCCACAATGGGTGCTTAATAATTGTTTGGATTAATGTTGGTGAGTAAGGTCAAAGTCTAACATCCAGCTAGTATACTTGGTGAGATCAGACCAATTAGCTTTGTTAATTTTCTGTTCTGAAAACCAACCTCTCATTTAAATTAAGACCTTCTACTCTAACTTGGGCAAACCATGACAAAGTTTGCATATTTCCATGTTTTCAGTTTAATTTAATTATCAGAAATTGAATTCAGCAACACACTTTTTTGGATGCTCAATGCCCTAATCAAAGCAGAAACCTCTACTTTATCAAGACTAGCCTAGCAAATAATGAATGAACATGTTATTTCTTGAATCACAGGATTTGGAATGGATGGTGACATTAGAGATTACATATTCCACCCCCCCCCCGTTTTTTTTTTAATGAAGAAACAGAGCTGCATAGGAATTGGTTATGTGACTTATCCAAAGTCATACATATTCAATAAGAAGCAGAGTTTGGATTCTAATCCAACTCCAAATCCGCTTGTCCTTCCCCTATTTTTGACATTAACTAAAGTTTTATCTTGATCAGTGACATATGCATAGAGCATTCTCCCTGTACATTTTTGGCCCATAACACAACTGGTACCAGTATATCTTCAATCCTGGGCAATACTTATGCTATAACCTAACATATCATTATTTCTTGTGAAAGTAACTTCAAGACTGTGTAAATTTGCATATTCTATTTCTGTAGCCATTTTCTTTTAGGACAATTCCTAGAACTTCCATGAAAATCTCAAACTTTAACCATAAAGATCAAATGATTTTAGGTCCACATAGATATTTTATGGACCATGCCTAAAATTTGGTTCTTTCTGTTTATTTTGTTGTTGTTGTTAACATTCATTTTAAAATTTTGAATTCCAAATTCTCTTTCTCCCTCTTGCCCTTCCCTTATCCATTGAGAAGGCAAGCAATATGATCATACATGTGAAGTCATGCCCAACAAACTAAAATTGGCTCTTTGCACAATAACCCTAGTTCTTTCTGGGTCATCATTCCACTCCTAGGAGTACTGTTCATTTTTAAACAACCCATACAATGGACCATCATTGGATAAGATAATAGTGATATGATGCAATAAGATAAGAGCAATAGTGGATAAGAGAAATAGTGAAATCCCTTTGTTAGAAGTTTAAACAGAGCACTTCAATTTCTTTTCCCCCCCAAATAACTCTGGCCTTACAAGGAAATAAAATACCCAACAACAAATTAGAAAAACTCAGAATGATGAATCACCCTTGCTTGTCTTAATATTGGGGATTGACACCTGGCCCATCCCCTCCACTTAAACAAGCAGTTATTAAATGACTGCTGTGTGCTTGACACGCCTTAGGCCTGCAGAACCCAAGCTTTAACCCTGGAGCAGAGCCATGAGGATGGCTGCCTTACTGGTGTTTCTCTCCGCTGTGCAGGGTCCAGCTGGCAGGTCCAAAGGCGGTGGAAGAGCTGGGGAGGTGCTCCTTCGGGGCCTGCAGCGGTTACTCTCCGCCGGCTCTCTCCTTCAGCCACTCTGCTGCTTCCCGAGAGACGGCTCAGGGTCGAGCCACTAGAAGAGGCCCGCTGGAACCACTGAATGGTCTGATGCTGGGGCGGAGACTGGACCGTGCTCCTCAGAACATGCTCGGCCCCAGAGTGCTCCTCAGCGACCCCACTGTGGAGCTGAGCTCCAAGGAGGGCCGGGCTGTGAAGCGGCAGGGGGGCATTGCTCCAGACCCCGGCCCCGCCAGCCGGGCCAGTGCCCGACACAACTCCCTCAGCATAAAGGACAAGATTTCTGAGTGGGAAGGGAAGAAGGGTGTTCTGGCTCCCCTGACAGGCCAGAAGGAAGACGGGCAGGAAACCCCGGGGGAATACGAGGTGTCTTGTGTCCCCGAGAAAGTACGGGGAGACCGTGTGCAGAGAAAGCAAGCCGCGGCTCCAAAGGCGCCCACCCAGGAGCCTCACAGCAAGGAAGATGAAAGAGACCCCCAAAGCATCAGGGGCCACGACCCGGCCGAGAGGGACGGGGATTCGGAGCTTGGCGCTGTCGGTGCCAGATCCAAGCTGGGGACGCCGAAGCTTCAGAGAGACAGCCTGTCGGTGCTGAGGCAAGTCAGAAAGCTGGAGCAGGCCTTGAAGGAGGGAGCCGCCGATGCGCACCCCCAGTTACCAGGGACTTATTACTCACCTCACTGTTTGCCAGAGAGAGCGGGCGAGGGGCTCCATGGCGGCGTAGGTGGCTCGGAGCTGAGCAAGAGGCTCATCACCTTGGACTTAGAAGCAAAGGAGCCCCCCGTGGAGACCATGGAGGAGGCCAGGGGGCCGGGCAGCAGGCCTTGGAACCCGAGTCTAGAGAGCGGCTACAAGGGCTCGGAAATGGCGCCCTCCAAGCCGTTCATCAACCCGCTGCCCAAGCCCAGGCGAACGTTCAAACACGAAGGAGAAGTGGAGGAAGAATGCAGCCGGACCTCCAGCTTCAGGAGGGACAAGAGGAACTTGCCTCCCCTGCCCTCGCTGCCCCCCCCACCCCTCCCTTCCTCTCCCCCTCCTCCTGCGGTGAGCCGAAGGTTGTGCAATGGAAGACCGAAAAATAACCCGGACCACAGGTGAGTCAAGGTGCTAGCGGCGTTCCCCGAGCTCTGTGGGCCCTCTATGCGGGCTTTCCTCTGCCAGAGAATGTGGTGCAATGTAACCGACGGCCGCATCCACCTTTAGGACTTAGCGGGTGGATTGACGCGCTGGTGAGTCTGGTCAGGTGACAGCTGGTGACTGGGTCAGCTGTGTAAGGGAAGCTGCAGAGCCTAATGGGGCGAGTACTGGGCTTGGAGTCTGGCAACTCTCCTTGGCTTCGAGTGTTATTAGGCAAAGCCCTTAAACTCTCATTTTCCTCCTTTGTAAAAAATGGGGATAATCATTTTTATTCACCATCTTACAGGATTGTTGAAGGAAAGATCCATGCTATAAATAGAGGTTAATATTGTTATAAAGAACAAAATGTCAGTACAGGCACAGACTATCACATTAATTGAGGACTGTTATTATGATTTATGAATTCATTATAAGTGGGTCATCTTTCTCACTTTTAAAAACTTATAATACCCCTGTGACTTTGCTGAGGGAGGTGTTATTAGTGTGCTCATCTAGTAAAAGGGAAAACTAGGGTTCTGAGAGGTCAAGTGACTTTGGAGAGGCCATACTGTGTATTAGTGGTGAAGTGAATCTGCCTTTGGATCTCCCAATTCCTACTCATCACTCATCACACACAAAATCACCTTAAAGAAGGGCAGTAGACAGAGCACTTAAATTCTAAGGAGAAATGGTGATTGATCAGGCCAGAATCTCTGCCTTTTTCCATCTCCCCCCCTTAACGAGCGTCCGGGGCTCATTTGACCAAGTCCCACTGAAACTGCTGCACCATCTTTCTCCTTTCCTCTGATCTGATGTTGATTTTTGCCTTTGTTCTAATTTTGTTGGTGGCGATTCATTTTTCAGTTGTCTAACCCTAGTGGATGCTGTGACTACACAGACAGCTGACTTCCATTGCTCCTTTAACAGTCACAAGGCTTTTCCCATCTACTAAGGTTTATTAAGTTTCTGTTGTGGGTGCTGTTTGGTGCTCATCACATTCAATGTTTTCCATCTTTCTTCTGGAAAGATAATATACCTGATGTAGAGAATTTGTGTGTACCTTCAGGAGTGACCAAGACCTCTCTTGAGACTTCTAGTCCCACTCAAAAAAAAGGATAGTTTTCATAGCCCTAATATTAGCTAGAACACAACGCTATGTGAAAGGAATTTGTCCCTTGTGACTCATATACATTGGCCTATGGGGAATTGCCCCCAGGTGGAAACAAATCAATTCAAAAGACAGATTTGGCCTAAGGCAATGGTTCCTAACTAATTTTGTTGTTGTTGTTGTTCCAGACTCTTTCAGCAACTAAAAAAAAAAAATGTTGTGAAGCTCCAGGATAATTTACTTGATTACTCATAATAGTCTTTTAAATTTATTCACTAAGTGCTTATGATAATTATAGTGATAACTTTTGTCCCCCAAAACTCCAATCACCCAGAAACAAACTCTTAATACTTCACACATGCTTGTTGTCACAGAGGAAAAATATATTTATGACATAATTGGGTAATAATTTACTACCCAGGGCACCATTAAAAAATCTTTAGCAATCACCATCTTGTACTCCTTGATCCAAGGTCCTTTCACTGTGATGCTGCTGAAATCAGCAAGATGAAATTTAACAGAGATGAATATAAAGTCTGAGACTTTTTTAAAAAAATTGCAAAAGTGTGGAGTTATAGGGGGATCTATTTAGATGAGAACTTAAGTGGAAAACTAGGAGATAGTTAACCACATTTCATTATGAGCCAGAAGCTTAAAACAGCTACTAAAAGAGTTAATTATTTGGAACTCAAAAACTTTTAAAAAAAATTTTAGTACTTTTATTTCCCCCTTATCTTTCTAGAAACTCTAAAAACATTTCCTGAATTACCTTCTCTTTATAGAAGAGGCATCCTTATAGAAGAAGCCTCCATTCTCAATCTTTTATTTTCTTGCCTCCTTTTTTATTGTAGTAAGTTTATTTATTTTTAATACATATTGCTTTATGAATTATGTTGGGAGAGAAAAATCAGAGCAAAAGGGAAAAACCATGAGAGAGATTAAAAAAAAAACAGAAAAAAGTGAACATAACATGTGTTGATTTATAGTCAGTCTCCTTAGTGCTTTTTCTGGGTGCAGATGGCATTTTCTGTCCAAAGTCTATTGAGATTGCTTTGGATCACTGAACCATTGAGAAGAACCAAGCCTTTCATAGTTGATCATCACACATTCTTGCTGTTATTGTGCTCAGCATCAGGAATGCAACATTTTAAAAAAATGAATGTTAAAAATGTTATTTTACATATAATTGAGGAAAACAGTAAAATTTAAATATAAAAAAGTAAAAGATAATTTAGACTTCATCAATATTTCAATGGGTCTGCCTTCTTTCTGGTGTGAGTATTATTCCTTGCCTTAATATATATCACAACTTATCTATGACTTCCAACAGTGTGAATTTTGTTCATATACTTCCTTGGAAGATCTGTGCATTACAGGGAAGACTTTCCTCTAGTCAGTTTTTAACATTTCATGAGTTGGTGTATCACTTAGGTGATTTATCTATTATCTCTTATTTTTGTTCTGTGACCAACCTAATGCCTTTTCTGATTATACCTCTCCTGAGGATATCTAGCCTTGGCCACTTCTTGCATATAGACCATTTTTAGTAAAATGTTTCTGTTCATTTATAGCCACTGTCCATTTTCCCACTATTCTCCTGGTCATCCACAATTTTGAATGTTTGGAGATTGTGGCTGTTTTATGATTTGCCACCATATGAAATGAGCAGGAGAATTTTGCTGTTAAAAATATGGGTTCTAGAAGAAGAAAAACAAATATGTGCGTGTATATATGTGTATATATATACATACACACATGCATAATTCCATTTTAAAGGAAAACAATATTAAAATACAAATAAACAGATTAAATATAATGACCTATCTTAGGCCCAGAGAACAGATGAAGTAACTTCCATCCTTTTTGGTAGAGAGGAAGAGGATTATGGGTATAAAATGTTACACATATTGTCAAATACAGTTAGAGTGTAAGAGTCATTTTTGTTTAACTGTGTTGCTTTGTTATAAAGAAGGGCTTATGAGTGAGTTTAGAGCAGGGATAATAGAAAACTATAATCTAAAAGAACAAAAGACATCAATAGTTTTTTAAAGAGATAGATTTTCATGTTGGGGAATATTGTCAATGCTGCACAGTTTCCCTCTGTTCCTCCTTTGCAGTTCTATGCCTGTCCAAGATATTTGTACTATTGGACCAAACCAAGTTATTGCAGTAATGAACTAGCTGCAAGTCAAAATCTGGGCAGTACATTTTTTCATCCCCTTGACTTTGCCTGTGTATATTGAAAATAATGATAACTAACATTTATGTGGCACTTAATATATATCAGACACTATTCTAAGCAAGTGCTTTACAATCTTGATTCTCACAAATGGGCATACCAGTGAGATGGATGTGCTTGTTTATTTTTACATAAAGAATTAAATCTTGGTAGAATGCTTGATACTTTTTCCTGTTGCTAAATTTTTTTTATTAAAAGCTTTTTATTTACAAAACATATAAGTGATTTTTCTACATGGACCTTTGCAAAACTTTTTTTTTGTTCCAAGCTTTTCCCCTCCTTCCCCCCACCCCCCACTCCTAGATGACAAGTAATCTAATACATGCTAAATAGGATAAATTATAGGACAAATCCAATCTATGTATACATATCTATACAATTATCTTACTGAACAAGAAACATCAGATCTAGAAAGAGAAGAAGAAAAAACAACCTAAGAAGGAAAACAAAATATTCACAGAAAGCATTAAAATGCTGTGTTGTGGTTCACACTCAGTTCCCACAGGCCTCTCTCTGGATGCATATGACTATCTTCATCGCAGAAGAACTGGTTTGAATCACATCATTGTTGAAGAGAACCATGTTCATCAAAATTGATCATCGTATAGTCTTGTTGCTGTGTATAATGTTCTCCTGGTTCTGCTGATTTCACTCAGCATCAGTTCACGCAAGTCTCTCCAGGATCTCTGAAATCGTCCTGCTGGTCGTTTCTTACAGAACAATAATATTCCATAACATTCATATACCATAATGTATTCAGCCACTCTCCAATTCATGGGCATCCATTCATTTTCCAGTTTCTAGCCACTACAAAAAGGGCTGCCACAAACATTCTTGCACAGGTGGGTCCCTTTCCCTCTTCTAAGATCTCTTTGGGATATAGGCCCAGTAGAAACACTGCTGGGTCAAAGGGTATGCCCTGTTGCTAAATTTTTCATGACCCCCACATTGTTATGCAAACCCATGTAGGTTCAAGGCTAACAGTTTAAGGAGCTTTGTGGGCCATCCCCTTCAGCAGGCTGGTGAGGTCCACAGACCTCTTCTGGGAATGGTATTTTTAATAGCATAAAAGAAAATTCTTTGCATTTCAAGGGAAATCAAATGTATCAAAATACAATCAGAATATTTTTTTAAATCCAGTTCACAGACTTCAGATCAAGAACTCCTGGTTTAGAGTGAGAGAGAATAGCTCAGAGAGTGAGATTCGGATGTCCTTACAAAATACTTGCTCCATCCTAAGTCTAAAGGATTTAAATGTGTGGATGGAACAGATGAATGAAAAAGCCGTTGCTTAATTCTCAGGATTAAAAATACAAGCGCACACGTGGTCCCTGACCTTAAGCGTCTGCTCTGATAGGGGGAGGTAGCATCCAATAGGAGAATAGTGACCCAGGAGGGTGAATCTCCAGTGTCACACCCTTTCTGACGGCACTGTCCCTGGCTTATGGCTCCAGAATGGCCTGGACTTGGAAGGGTAAAAGGCTGTGCCAGGAAGCAGCTGGGGGCAGAGGCAGGGAGAGTAAACAGAAGCCCGACTGGAGCTGGTGACTGGCAGTGAGGGAGTGTGTGAGATCGCACAGAAGAGGAGGAAGGGCCGCCAGGGGAAAATACGGACCCACGTGGAGGAGGGACCTGTCAGAGCTTGCTGCCCAGAGCTTGGTATGGTAGCCAAGGAGCCGCAGGGGGGCGGAAGAGCGAGCTTCGTCGGGCAGCGCGCAGTAGTCACCGAGCTCTGTCCTGCTCTGGGTGCAGAGGACAGCTGCTTCTGAGCCCGGGAGAGCCCTAACGAGGGCTGGCTGGAAGGCTGCTGGGCAGCTCCCTCACCCAGCCAGAGAGGGATCCGATGGGGGGGGGGCCTCCCCGGGACAGCAGGTCCCGCCCTCCCAGCCCAAGTCTCCCAGGCGCGCTTCCTTCTGCCAATTAACAGCCTGCAAACCCCGCCTGCTAATCTTTGTGCTGTTAATTTCACAGGCCTGTTGTGTGCTCCTAAACCAAATGGTAACCGCAAGGCTATTCCCCCAATTCTACAAACCTTTATTAAGACCTCACTATGGGGGCAGCTAGGTGGTGCAGTGGATAGAGCACCAGCCCTGAAGTCAGGAGGACCTGAGTTCAAATCTGGTCTCAGACACGTAACAGCTGTGTGACCCTGGGCAAGTCACTTAACCCCAATTGCCTTAGCAAAGAAAAAAAGAAAATCAGTTGGAGAAGGAAATGGAAAACCATTTTAGAATCTTTGCCAAGAACTACTTGCCATAGACAATTATATGAATATGTATTCATATATGGGATTTAACATACAATATTGGATTTAACATATATTTCTACCACATTTAACATATTGATTGGACTACTTGCCCTCTAGGGGAGGGCATAGGGGAAAGGGGGAAAAATGGAGCACAAGGTTTTGCAAGGGTTAATGTTGAAAAATTATCTGTGTATGTGTTTTGAAAATAAAAAGCTTTAATAAAAAAATAATCTTTGCAAAGAAAACTCCAAATAGGTTCATAAAGGACCAGACACAATTCGTTGACTAAACAACAACAACAACACAAAATTAACAAAGGTTGACACTTGGTGTCTATGACTGGAGGAAGAAGCCCCCTCCAGGATTCACAGTCAAGCATTCCTTCCTTGCCTTCCTGAAAATGGACCAGAAAGGAATGGGGACAATAATGGTAGAAAGGTGAGGAAGCGTGAATCTCTTGTCAGTTCAGTTGTAGTCTAACATAGGATCCAAACACTGTGGTGTAGAAGACAGTGCATTGGGGTTCAGATACTGCCTCTGCAGTTTATTATATATGTCACTTCAAGCAATTTTTAAAAATGTTTTTCTTTTTTAATTTTAAAACTTTTTTTCTGGGCCTGGAATGCAAACTAAAACCCCCCAACTCAGGAATTTGGTAGACTAGGTGATCTCTGGGACAGCAAATCAAGCTCTAAACCAAAGGAAATGTCCCCTAGGTTGATGTTTACCCCTAACTCTTCTGGTTCATGCTCAGAAGCCCCCACCTTCATCTGCCTGGTGTGTAGACCAAATTACCATTCCCATAATTTTTTCTTTATTTCTCTACAATCTCCTCTTTCCAGGTTTCTAGCAATTGCTTTAAACTCAGTTTAAAACCAAGACCAGAATTGCTTAGTCTCAGTGTAAAGTTTAAATTTTTCTTGGCTAGCTTCACACCACCTGGGTTTGAGACATTTGAAATTATTGAGGATTATTTTGTTTCATTATTTTTTTAATGAGGTAGAGGAGGAAGGAGAGAAGAGTAAGGAATGTACTTTTTACTCTTTTAAAAAAATGTATTCTAACATTTGTCTTATAGTCCCATCTCTTAAAAATGGCCATAGCCAATAAACCCCAAATTTCACAAGTCTCCAGGCTTCTCTGATGCAGGAAAACCAAACCAAGTTTGAAAAGAAATTAAGGATTTTCAGTTTATGGAGGTTTAGAATTACAGGTCTAGGCTATATACTTTGGACAATGTCTGAAACTTATTTTCTTAGGCTGATTATTCTGTTTTATCAGTCATCAAAATAATCCACTTGACTTTCTTCCTCCTTTTTGTCCTTTTTCCTTTCCCTCACCCTCTTTTCCTCCCTATCTCTTTCTCCCTGTTTCCTGTCCTCCCTGAAACTTTGCCCTCCCTTTTTCTCTTCCCCTCTCTTCTCTATTATCTTTATTCCCCTCTCC
>JAJPUD010000751.1:37679-111474 GCA_023553655.1 Myrmecobius fasciatus | reverse complement strand
CTTTATTCCCCTCTCCTTCCATTCCTTCCCATTCTTCTACCCCTCTTTCTCCTTTCCCTCTTCCTTTTTCTCTTCCCCTTCATTTCTATGAAATCCCAGGAAATTAAACGTAAACCAGGATGGGAAATGAAAGCTTCAAAGTATCAGGAAATTCCAGAGAAGATAAGGCTACTCCTGCAACATTGGCTTCATTGTACAAATTTTATGGCATACATATATTTAATGATATTGAAAAGAATGAGTAAAAGTCCACATTTGACAAGAAAAAAAAAGACCCCCTTCCACCAAAGTATTCCCACGTGTAGGGACGTTAAATAAACATATGTCTGCACAGAAGCTGCTTTTACTCAAATGTCATTTAGGGAGTTTTAACTTTAGGTCTGTGAACTTGTTTTTTAAATATTTTGTTAAGTTTGTTTCAGGATAATTGGTTTCCTTCTTAACCCTATGTCTTTTATTTTATGCATTTAAAAACAATCCTTAGAAGGCACCAGATAGAAAGGCCCATGATACAAAAAAAATTTATAATAAGATTAAGAACTTCTGATTTAAGTTGAATTCACAACTGCATTGTCATTTTATTTGAATAAATATGAAAGAGTAAACCATTCAGTAAAAATCAATGCACAACCACATTGTTATTTTAATTTACCTGAAAATAAGTAACAATCTGGTTGATTTTTTTTCTTTTTTAACTGTTGCTTTAATAACATGGAAGTAACCTTATTTTAAGGACTTAGGAAGTTTCTAAGGCTATAAAATATTAACTTATTCTGGGCTTTAAAAAAATCCAACTTCTGAGGGTTATAAGATATTAGAATTATTTCTGTAATTTCTGTTTTATTTTTGTTTCTCATCCATATTTAATCAACAATAATATAATCCATCAACAAACATTTATTAAGCACCTACTATATGCCAAATGCTATGGATTCAAAGGCATAACAAAACAGCTTCTGCCTTCAACCATTTTTCATTCTATCTCAAGAAATAATGGCTACACACAGAAACACACACAACTTGCACATGTGTATCCATGGATAGGTGTGTACGTCTGCATGTATGTATCTAGACAGAGCTGTATGTGTTTCTGTGTTTGTATATATACGTGTGTGTATGTGTAGGTAACATAATAATGAAAATATACAATAATATATGGAACATGCCTTGCTCTGATTCTCTCTCTCAGCCCAGCCCCCATGATCTGGAAAATTGGTGTAAAAATTTTTGCCCTTCCCTTTGTACCAGAGAAGTCTGGATTATTATGGCATCAAAAGAAAAAATATGTTGATATTATGCAATGTGTGTATTTTATATATTTCTGAGTATCTAAACTTTTTTCTGTATCATTTGCATGTCATGCAGGGCTTCTACACTACTCCCCCAAAATTCCCATTTAATTTTTTTACACTAAGCTACAATATCTTGAAATCGCCATAGAGAAGTCATGATATGGAAGGTTTAACTGTAGTTATAGAATATCCACATATATTCTAGTCATCCTGACTTTTATAGAAGCAGCTCCCACTATCCTACAAATAGAGATCCTATTTTAGCAAGCTGATGGGGCTTGCAAATACACTACACTCTCAGTACATGCAAGGTAGTTTTTTACAGAAAGAGGGAAGATATCAGCAGTAGTAAGAGGGTCAGGAAGAAGCTCACGTAGGATATGGTATTTGAGTTGAAGTTTGAAGAAAGTTAGGGAAAGAAGTAATTCAAAGAACATTATACTCCTGTGACTTGCTGTCAGAAGACTGAAATTAGAATTCTGGTTCTGAATTTCATTAAGTAACCTCCTACATAAGAATATGAAGGTATTGAAATATTGTACTATAAAGTAAGACAAAGTGGATAATTTCAGAGAAACTTAAAAAGACATATGAACTGCAAAATGAAGTACATAGAACCAGTAGAATTAATTATAATAATTTGTAAAAAAAAATGAATAAATTTGAGACTTGAGCGTTTTAATCAATATACTGACCAGCCTTAATTCCAGAGGACCTAAAATGGAGAATGCTACCCAACTCCTTACAGAGATACATATGGATTAAATGTGCAGAATGACATATTTATTTTTGAACTTGGTTGATGTGAGCATTTGTTTTGCTTGGCTATGCATAATTAATTGTTATAAGGTTTTTGTTTTTCTTTAAGGGAAGAGGAAGGTGAAAACATGCTTGTTAATTGAAAACAATTTTAATTGTAAATAAGTTACTCTTTAATGAGCCTCAATTTCTTTATCTGTAAAATAGGAATGATATTACTCATACTACTATGGATCAAAGTACCTCTGATATCCCTTCTATATGCCCTTATGTTCTTAGGTTATTATTGTATAAATTGTTCTTTTAGTTCTGTTTACTTCATTTTGTATCCATTCATTTAAATCTTGCCTAGTTTCTCTGAAACTATCCTTCTCATCATGGTACAATAGTATACTGATATATTAATATACCTGTGTTCCATTACATCAATATCATTTGTTCAGCCGTTTCCCAATTGATGGGCACACCCTTAATTTCCTGTTCTCTACTACTACTAAAAAAGCTGCCAAAAACATTTTTTAACATAAGGGTTATTTTCCTGCCTTTTTGATCTTTTTGGCATACAGGCCTACTAGAAGTATCTGTGGGTCAAATGGCATGCACAATTAATGACTTTTTGGGCCTGGTTCCAGACTAGAATGACTGCACCAATTTTCTAGAATGACTGCACCAATTCACAGCTCTTCCAGTGGTGTAGTAATGTGCTTATTTTCACACAACCTTTCTAACACATGTCATTTCCCCTTTTTATCTTCAATCATTTTTTATTGCTATTTCTTTTGAGAAATTTTTCTCTCAGGAAGGATTCTGGAAAGATGGTAGAATAAGTTGGTAAATTCCAAGCTCTCCTGATTTCCCCACAAATAGAACAAATTTGTGCCTCAGGATGAACATAAACATGAAAAACCAAGAAAATTTGGGGCAGAACTGGCCCCTGTCCACAATTAAAGGTGTTTATACTATTATCTCTTATTTCAAAAAAATGAACTGCCAAAGAAGAAAGAATCCCACTATAGAAACATACTATGAGAATAGGGAAGACTAGGGTTCATCTTCAGAGGAGGATACTTTAGTTAAAAAAAAAAAGTAACATGAAATGGCACCCTGTCCAGTGAGAATTTATAAAAGAACTCAAAAAAGAATTTTAAAATCAAATGAGAGACAATGAGGAAAAACTAAAAAAAAATTAAAATCATCCAAGGAAAACAAGATTATGAAAAAAAAAGTTAACTAAGTAGAAAAGGAGATACAGAGTCTCAAAGATGAAAATAATTCTTTGAAAATTAGAATTTGGGGCAGCTAGATGGTGCAGTGGATAGAGCACCAGCCCTGAAGTCAAGAGGACCTGAGCTCAAATCTGGTCTAGGCACTTAACTCTGCTTAACTGTGTGACCCTGGGCAAGTCACTTAACCCCAATTGTCTCAGCAAAAAAAAAAAAAAAAAGAAAGAAAAGAAAAAAAAGAAAGAAAGAAAGAAAAAAGAAAAGAAAATTAGAATTGGGCAGGGGGAAGCCAGTGAAGCTATGAGAGACCAAGAAATAACAAAACAGATTATGAAGAGTAAGAGAACAGAGCAGAATGTGAAACATGTGGAAGAGGCAATGAATCTGAAGAACAAGAGAGAATATAAGAATGGTTGGACTGCCAGGAAGTTGTGACCAAGAAGAGAACCTTGACACAATAATGAATGCAGTAAGTAGTTCAGGAAAGTTGTTCTGGGGTGATAGAACGTGTGGGGAAAGTAGAAATGGAAAGAATCTACCAATCACCACCTCAAAGAGATCCTTTGTGGAAGACACACAGGAATGTTATTGCTGGGTTTTGAGGCCCCTCAGATCAAGGAGAAAAGTTTGCAAGACACAAGAAAAAACAATTCAGATGTACTGGAGTTACAATTGGAATTTTGCAGGATTTATCAGCAGCTAAAGTAAAGGACTGCAGGTTTTGGAGTCATATATATCTACTGACCATTGAAGGAACTGGGCCTGCGGCCAAAAATATCATATCCAGCAAAGTTATCTATAATTTTGAATGAGAAAAAGTGGACATTTGGTGAACTTGCAGATTTTCGGGATTTTCTATCAACCAAGCCCAAACTTAACAGAGAATTTAACATATGAGAGCCAATGTCAGGGATCCATTTTAAAGAACTCAACATAGACAAACTGTTTTAACATGGACAGACTTTTTCTTTTTTTAATATGAGAAACTGTATGTTTAAGATTGACATCAACAATAGAGTAGCTCAAAAGAGATTTGCAGAGCTAAGGTAAAAATAGCAATCATGCTATACAAATGAGGTGCAGAGGAAGAACAGACACAGAGGCATTGGAGGGGGAGGAGGGCCCCTTTGCTCTTCCTCCCCATGACCTCCATCTCCCCACCTCTTCATCTTCACACAGATTGTCCCCTTTGCCTGGAATCCATTTCCCTTTCACCTCAGTCTTTAGGGTTTCTGTTCCCTTCACAGCCAAACTGAAGCCCTGCCATCACATGAGAACTTTCTTGGCTGTCCCCCTCCACTGGGCTCCCTGCACTTCCCTTCAATTGATTGTGTGTGCATTGTGAATGTACCTTCTCTATGTCCACCTTGTTCTCCCCTAAGAGATCACCAGGTCCTGGAAGGCAGGGACTGGCTTAGTTTTATCTTAGCCCCCAGGGCACTGCCTGGCGCCTAATTAATTGGCTGTTGTCCTTTGTGATCTGAGGGCCAAACTGACACCTTGGTGGTCAGGTCAAGGTGCAGGGTCCCAACAGGAGCTCAGGAAGCTCTCCCCTAGCTGGGGCCCAAGTGGCCCTGGTGAACACTGGGAGGGAAGCAAGGCTGCTTTTTCTCTGGGGCGTCAGCATTTCTGCTTTGTTGGCAGAGCTTTCTAGTGTGCCAGGGCCTCCCGCCTCAATACCAAAGCTCTCCGGAGGGCCCTTTGCAGAGGGTACTCCTGACCCCCGAGTGACCTTTACGCCCGCGTGCCTGATCTCTGCAGTAGAGTTGGAGCGCTGGGCAGTCACCTCAAGAAGGGACCTCAGTCACCTTACTGGTGACCTCAGAAGCCTCTGAGATAGTTCAGACAGAAGCCAGGCCGTTTCCCGGGTGCTCCAGGCATCCCAAGCTCTGTCAGCACGATGGCACTCACCCCTCCTTCAGACCCCCCAAACATGAGCAGGTTCTGGCAAGGTGCACGGATCCCAGCAAGGGAAGCCACTTCTCGGCAGCGTTCAGCATTGCTGCATTTGTCATGCCCGAGGGAGCAGTGCTGCGAGGGCGGGAGGGGGGAAAGAGGGGAGAACCTTCGTTTTCTTGATTTTGATTGTTCACGATTAGCCCACCAGGCAGAGCGCCACTCCATACTGTTTACCGGTAGCTGACCTTGACGGCTTTTTCATGACCTTGAAGGTGTCTGGCAACATTGCTGAAAACATCATGCTATCTATTGGATTGCTTGCCATCTAGGGGAGGGGAAAATCTGAAACACGAGGCGCTGCAAGGATCAGTGGTGAAAATTATCTGTGTGTGTGTTTTAGAAATAAATAACTTTTAAAAAACCATCATGCTAAAAAGCGTGGGAACAAGTGCACAGCCCTGATTCCCTCCACTGGTAACCAGGAAAGTGTGAGAGCATCTTCCATTATCAGGCGTGGACCTGGCACATAATACTCATGATGTCACAAAACGGACAGCCACATTTTGCCATGATCGTCCACAAGTTAGCCAACAGTATAAAAGCTCTTGGTCAAATCAGTGAATGCCCTATACAGATCTTTGTTCTATTCCTCGCATTTTTCCTGGCGAGAACAGAAGGGAGTGCAGAAAAGCGGACACTTTTGAAAGTAACATGTAGAATTTTTATATACATACATGTTTAAAAGCAAATGCTGGAAATGCATGGTTTCAGATAGAATCCTTTTCAACATTCTGCATTGTGGAAATGCTCTTTTTGTGCGTTTAAGATGAAAATAAAAAATTAATTTAAAAAACATAAGAAACCACAAAAGTACTTTGATATGCATTCAGAGTGTGGATGAAATCACAGCTCTACCTAAAATGTTGTGGATTGTATCTGAAGAATGATTAAACTCTTCTTTAAGTATCTTGTTATTTGGCACAAGAAGGTGGGAAGGGCAGGAGAGCAAATGTGTCAGGTACTTTGCTAAGCACTTTGAGTATTAACTCATTTGATCCCCACAAAAACCCTTTGAGGTAGATGCTGTTATCATTCTCATTTTACAGATAAGGAATGTGGTATTTCACAGTCATTAAAATACAAATAAGATTACATATTATGCAAGTTACATCATATGCTATTTCACCAGACTTTAAGACTGTATGTATAGTCTTAGGTTATGTTGGAAAATGTTATCTGTACTATTACTCTAAGTGGATTGTCAACTGAAACTTGGGAATCTTAGTTATATAGACACTTTTATTGTACTGGTATTTATTGTAATGAAATTTAACCTATACAATATGTATGCTCCTATAAATTCTTGGGTCCAAAACTTAATTAAAAATAAAAAAGAATAAAGTAAGTCTTTCTTGATCCCTTTACCAACCAAACACATAATCTTAAACACGTCTAATGAGATTATTTGAAGTCATTTTGGCATAGTAGCAGTTCTCTATTTCTGAACATTCACTTAACAAAAGACTTACACATACAAATAGCTTCATTTCCCATCAAGAGAAGAACTAGGACGTGAAAAATCTAACCTCCATTTTGCAGATGAAGGAACAGAAGCTCAGATGGCTGAACATCCAATCCAAAGTCTTACAGCTAGTAGAAGAGCTAAGACTCAGATGCTAGTTTTATAGCTCTTAGTTCATGGCTTTTGATTAGTTGGGGTATAGTGGTCCTCCCCTGTGGCCTTACTCACTATCCCTCAAACTTTCAAAACCAAAATGCCCTTTCCTGGGCACCATTCTCCACGTACATTCTTCTCCCCTACTAGAATGTATGCTCCTCAAGGGCATTTCTAAGTTTCAGTTGATAATATACTGAGGATAAAATTCAAGATAACATACTCCAATGTAGCCAAAGCGGTTACAGTAAAACATTCAAGTAGAAATGTTTAATAGATAATTGGGTATAAAGAACTAGAAGGAGCAGCTAGGTGGCACAGTGGATATAGCATTAACCCTGGAGTCAGGAGGACCCAAGTTCAAATCCAACGTGGGGATACTTACCAGCTGTGTGACTTTGGGCAAATCATTTAACCCTGTTTTGCCTCCAAAAAAAAAAAAAAAAAAACCAAACCAAAACAAACAAACAAACAAACAAAAAACACCTGGAGTTTTTAGAGATCAAGTAAAAATTCATGACTGGGAGTCATAAACACAAGGGTGATAGTGGAAACCATGAGAATGAATGAGAATTTTTTGAAGGACAGAATGTATGGAGAGAAGGGGCCCTAAGGCACTGAAAGACTTATTAAAAGGTTGGAGAACTAGGGCAGTGGTGTGCCATGGAACCCAAGAGAGGAGAATTTCAAGAATGGGCCAATATACACAGAATCAAATACAGTAGCACCATCAAGGAAAGTGGAGAAAGTTGGGAGTGTCCTGGCTCCCACACTTAATTCCTATTGGAGCACGGGCAAATCACTTAATTCTGTTTAAAAAATAAATAAATAAAAATAATAATAATTTAATTTTCTTTGATAATATGAGGATTATAATACTTGTATTATCTAGCACACATGGTCCATTGTCATACTTACTGATACAGTTTATGAAAATTTCACATCACCTCAGTTGCCTAACAGATTCCTTCTCCTTTCGAGAAGAATCCTGACATTCTAAATGACACACTAAGAATCACTCAAGCAGTATGTATCAGAATTGAAATTTGCAGCCAGTTCTTCATGGCTTTCTATCCATTATGCAAATGGTTCTCATTTAATAGTTCCAGAACCTTTTGAGAGTTCAGAACAAGTGAACATACTTTTCTTCTGTGACATTAAGCATTTGAAGCATTATAGGTGTGTGATTTGGAGCTTTGGGGGTCAAAAGTTATCATTGTTATTATTGTACATACTTAATGAATAAATTTAAAACAATATTATGAGTAGTATATTAAATTATACCAGGGATTCACAACACATTTCTATTATTGTTAATGATGGTGATGATGATGAAAAGGGGTTTAAGGAACAAAAAAAAATTTGTGAACCATGCTGCCTCTCAGTAGTAACAACAATAATATATATTGTAGGTATTATATGCATACATTATGTATAAGACATATGTTGTAAGAAAGAAATATGGAAGGCACCCACCTTTGCCTGCTCTGAGGTCTAAGAATTATAGGTCTGTCTTAAGTTTTTTCCTCCTGTTTTTCCCTTAGGTATAGAGCTTAGAAATAGGAGATTTAGAAGTGAAGTGAAAGCAATAATATATTATGCTTGTATCACTCTCCATTCCACGCTGATTTGTGTTCTTGTTATTTCCCTTCCTTCCCTGTCCCTTCCTGCCCTTCCTCCTCACTCGTTTTACTTCTTAAATAATCCAGGAAGTCATATGAGTTTGAGGACCTCCTGCAGTCTTCGTCTGAGACCAGCAGAGTGGACTGGTATGCACAGACTAAGCTGGCACTCACACGCACTTTATCTGAGGAGAACATCTATGAGGACATTCTGGGTAAGAGGCTGGAACATGGAGGAGTTGGTGGAAAGGACAGTTTGTGATGAGAAGGATCCAGTAGAGAGTGGGAGAGAGGAGGGGGGCCTGGGAAGGAGGGCTTCTTTGAAATGGAAAGACACTCCAAAATACTTATTTCCAAGGTTAGAAAGATAGATAGATGAGAGAAAGAGGCTGGTAAATGAGAGAACAGGTAGAAAATGAGTATGTGAAAGGAAGTGAAATCCAAGGGGAGAGTGTGTTTTGGCAAGGATTGACCAAAAAAAAAATTCCATTTTTGTCAGAAAACTAGAATGGTAGAGAGAAAAGAACCGGGGTCAAAGCACCTTGTTCAAATCCTTCCTCTCATACTGCCTGGGCACTTAATACTGGACCTTGGGCAAGGCACCTCATCTCTGAGCCTCATTTTCCCCATCTGTGAAATGGATTAAATTATCTTTGAGCCCCTTCCAGCTCTAGATCTGTATCTGTGTCTAGATCTGTAAGTCTCTGTTTAATCAGAGGCTAACAAAGAGATATAATATGGCACCAAAATGGCAGGAAGAGGATGTCTGTAAAAGAGTTAATAAGCTTTGTCCTGCTCTAGGAGAAATATCTAAAATGCTGAAGTGGGGACTAAATTAAGGAGGGAGACATGATTTCATGAGATCTGAGACTTAATTTCCCAATTTTCATAAAATGGGGAAAAAAAGGTATCACAGACTCTTAAAACTGGAAGAGATGCAGACATCTAAAAAAACAACCTTCAGCCATCTTTTAAAAACGTTCAGTGATAAGATAGCAGTGCATGCATTTCACTTTTGGACAGACCTAATTATTAGGAAATTTTCCCCTTGCATAGAAGCAAAACCTGCTGCCTTCTAATGACAATGATTTCCAGTTTTGCCTTCTGGGGCTAGTCATTCATCAGGGAGTCAATAAGCATTTATTAAGTGGTTTCTGTGTGTCAGGGATTGTGCTAAGTGTTGGGGATGAAAAGAAAGGCAAAAGACAGTCCCTGGCCTCAAGGAGCTTACAGTCTAAAGGGCAAAAAGAAAACAAATATAATCCTATTTTATGACATCATGTATAAAAAATATGGCCTGGTAGTCTTTAAGGATCCTTAAAGCCATATAAGAACTAAGTTAAAAAGAAATAAAAGGCCAAAATGGAACTTTAAGGCAGAGAAGAGATGTTTTGTTTGTTTGTTTTTTTAATTTGCAAAACATATGTATGGGTAATTCTTCAACATTAACCCTTACAAAGCTTTCTGTTACAAATTTTCCCCCCTACTCCCCACCCCTCCCCTAGATGGCAGGATATCCACTCCATGTTAGTTATGTTAAAATACTTGACAAATTGAATATATATATACATATTTCCACACTTATCATTGTTGTGCAAGAAAAATCGTATCTACAAGAAAGAAAAATCAGAGAAAGGAAACACAATGCAAGCAAACCTCAATAGAGAGCATGAAAATGCTATGTTGTGGTCCACATTTTATATCCCTCTCTCTGGGTGCATATGGCTTTCTCCATCACTGAACAATTGGAACTGGTTTGAAACATTTCATTGTTGAAGAAAGCCATGTCCATCAGAATCGATCCTCATATAGTATTGTTGTTGCCATGTATAATGATCTTCTGGTTCTGCTCATTTCATTCAGCATCAGTTCATGCAAGTCTCAGAGAAGAGATGTTAACTTAGTTGAGCACCAGTGATCCTCAAGACTATTTTCTTAACTAGTTTCACTTACATAAAATATAAGAAAAAGCCATCAAAAATTCCCAAAGTTCAAACTGAACATTTGAAATAACAGTAGTTCACATTTATGTAATGCTTTACAAAATATTGTGTTTTTTCATTATTAATACTTTTTATTTGCAAAACATATGTATGGGTAATTCCTAAACATTAAAAGCTTTCTTTTACAAAATATTGTGACAACCACCCTGTGAGATAGATAGTGGAAGTATTATTTATACCCATTTTTAGCTGAAGGATCAGCAGTTCAGGGGTGAGTTGCCCAAGATGACACAGGTAATAGGCAACAGAGCTGGGATGGAGGCTCCTGACCTGTTGCCTTTGACTGCAGATCCACCACTGAAGGAGAACCCCTATGAGGACATTGAGTTACATGGTCGCTGCCTGGGAAAGAAGTGTGTCCTGAACTTTCCAGTGTCCCCTACCTCCTCCATTCCTGACACTCCCACCAAGGTAGGAGAGCATCACGTGGCAAAGGCAGGGGGTGGTGGTGGTTTGAGCTCTTTGAGTTTGGGAATTCCACTGGTCATCATTTCTCTGGAGCACTTCATCCAAGCTTCAAAGACTTCCACCTGGACCGTGGCAGTATCTGTCTAACTCTAGGTAGGCTTCCCACATCTGATTCATCAGTAAATTAGATTCATCTTCCTAAAACCCCACTGTCATGGTATCCCTTTTCCAAATTTCAGAGACTAGGATGTTCAGAGAAGACTTAAGTCCTCTTTTAGGTTCAAATCACATCACTTAGGTATATCTGTGATTTTATCAATGTGAGTTAACCTCTGCCAGAGCAAATCCTAATCCTTTCTTTTCCTGCTACTTATACCACATGCCTTTATAAAATTTTCCTGGTATAATTTTTTAATTCCAAAGTTCTGAAATTAAGGAATGATTATTCACATTATAAACATATTCATTGCTTTACAAAAGGACCCATTAAAAGTTGTCCTTCCTATAGGAGAAGGCACTTCTTCCCATTTCTTTGAAGAGATGGGAGACTATGGGTATGGAAAGTTGCATATGATGTCAGATTCTATTGAATGTATAGGCTATTTTGCCAAATGGGTTTTTTCTTTTCTTTTTGTTTTTTTAATACTTTTTATAAAGGATGGCTCTTTGGGAGGAGGAAGGCTAGAAGGCAAGCCGCTTTACAAATCTTAAAGTGCTGTATAAATCTTAGCTATTATTTTTTCTACATAAATCCTCTATTGCAGCCAAATTTAGAGTTAGGAAAAAGACTCTTGAGGTAAACTCATCAAATATCTTTTATTTTATAGTTGAAGAAACTAAAAATGTAAATAACTTGCCCAAGACCACATAGGTAGCAGGTCTCTAACAGAGAGTAAAAGGTCTGAATTCCAACCCTTGTCTTCTGATTCTTGGCCAAAGTATTGTCCCACAAACATCCCTTGAGCATTTCTGTTTTTAGTCTCACCTTATTCCTCTGGAATATCCTCTCTCCTCCTCTTTGCCTCCCCAAATTTCTTTCCATCCTTCAAAGGCTAGCTGAAAGCCCACCTCTTCTAGGAAGTTTTTCCACATGATCTCTCTCCTTATTTGAACTCTTAAAACACTATTGTCTTCTTCATTCAACTGGACATTAAATGGTTTATTATATGAAACTGTTTTTGCTGTCTCCCAATTATCAATATACATGGAATAGTAAAAGTTGATACATCATTACATACCAAAATGAGTTCAATTGTGCTTAGGACAATTCAACTTAAATTATATATTGAGTGTTGTGTTGTTTGAATTATGGAGAATTGTTAAGATTCTCTAGGATTCTTAACCCTCCCTGCTGAAAACACTAAGCACAGTCAATAAATCAAAGCATTCCTTAAGCACCTACTATGTGCCAAGCACTGTGCTAAAGACTGGAAATATAAAGACAAATTCAAAACCTGCCCTTAAGTACCTTATATTTTATTGGAAGGAAATACCAGCAAATATATCTCTAGATCCCTCTCACACTTAGGAATAGAGGAAAGGGATGAAAAGGACAGATATTTGTTAAGGGGTCTATGAAACATTACAACTTAAGAACCTATGTCTTGGAGGAAGGATTTAAGACATTGGGGGTATCTTGTATGGAGGATCTATGGGAGAACATAAATAAGTATCAATATATGGGATTAAAAAACAAAAACAAAAACAAAAAACATGGACAGGTTGCAGTCTACACCAGTAAGAAAATACCCACATTAATGAGATCACAGAAGTATATTAAAGGGAAGCATATCTGTTGGGTGGTCCTCAAGCTGATCCCTTCATGGATCAAAGGCTCCATTCCTTTTCCTCCTCTGAGACAATCTTCACTTTCCTTTTTCTTCCCTCTGCTTCCCCCACTTTCTACGCCTGTACCCTTTCCACCTGGCTCCTTTCCTTCTAGCTGGACCAGTCTTCCTTTTCCAACTCTGCTTTCCAGTACCTAGTTCCTTCTTTTTTTTTCAGGAGTACTCCCTACTTCATCTCCCTTTCCTTTTCCATTCCTCTTTCCCATCTTGAGCACTATTTGAAGTCTGGGGAATATGTGTGGAAACAAGACAATTTGATGGTAGGACATGTGTCTTCCTTCCTTTTTATGTGCTTGCTATAGATGTTCAGAATGGGGGATCTGACCAAATACTTGAATAAAGCAACCAGAAAAAATTAAGCCCACAAGGTCAACATGTAACCTACCTGAACTTGGGGTACAGCCCACCTAAGCTCTTTAACAAAAGAAGTTTTACCTAATTGATTGTTCCATGAACTCATAGAGCAATAGAGTCCAATCACTACAATCCAGGTCTAGGTTAGTATGAATAATGAATTCCCTGAAGCAGTCCCACATATTAGAATTTACCCTATTTAAAGTTAGAATTATGTAAAATATGATAACTGGATCTAGCCTAATGGAAATCTGTGGTGTGAATTTGAACAATACAAATACTTCTGGGAATTCTTTGTTCTCACTAATCAGGACCCAGCTCTATCATTTTGTAACTACCTTCTTGGTTGGTTTGGATTAATTACAAAATCTTTGAAGTTAAATGTAATTTAATATATAATTAAGTGACTTCAGGCCAAGGAAACCACACTTGGATACTCTTAAGCTAAACCAAGTTAGATCAGTTGTGTTTTTATTATTATTTAGTTATTATTAAATGTTATTGTTTATTGTTTTTATTTTATTTATTATTTCTTTCAGTGTGATAGTTAACTAGTTCTAGATATTGACAAAGAGCAGTTGGAATGGAAACACCCCCCACACCAATTCCCATTATGTTGTATTTTTAAGCTCTTTGGGGAATAAGAGAAAATAATGTATTTTTAAGGAATTTTAACTATCATTCTATATTAAATAAATCCAACATTAATTTCAAATTATTCAAATTCTCCCTCATTGGTACATAAGTTTCTCGGAGTCAGGGTCTGTTTTTGTGGTTTTACCTTTCTTTGTATCTCTGGTGCTTGGCACAGTACTTTTAGTAAGCTTATTGAGTGTTGGATCATATACTGATTGATTTTTGAAGGATTACTATTGTAGGAATTCCCAAAGCGTACAGATATAGCTACAGCAGAATGAACATAATTTGAAAATGTTGGGGTGCTTCATGGGCTTATATTTACATATTACTTTCGCTTTTTTGTATGCTTTTTCTTCCTTGTGGTTTTCCCCTTTTGTTCTGATTTTTCTTTCACAAAATGGAAATATGTTTTAAATAATTGTACATGTATAACCTATATCAAATTGCTTGCTGTCTTGGGAAAGGGGGAGGGAATTGAGGGAAGGAGAAAAGCATTTGGAACACAAAATCTTACAAAAAAATGAATGTTAAACTATCTTTACATGTAATTGGAAAAGTAAAATTCTATTGAAAATTTTTTTAAAGTTTTGCTTTAGAAGGGTCTTTGTTATGTTGACCACCTCCTACCTCTTCCTCATTAACTCATTCTTTTTTTATCAATACCTCTTCTCACCAACAGTTAGCCTCCAAACCTGCATTTTTCCGGCAAAATTCAGAGCGAAGGAATTTCAAGCTGTTGGACATGAGAAAGCTAAGTCGAGATGGTGCTGGATCTCCTTCCAGAATCAGCCCACCCTCTACTCCCAGCAGCCCAGATGATACTTTCTTTAACCTGGAAAATCCCCAGAATGGAAGGAGGAGAAAAAAGATACCCAAGGTATTTCCCCTAGCTTTCCCCACCAAGTCTTTTCCAGAAAAGTATCCTGCTGTAGGCCTGCCCTGGGGGACAACAAAGGCCTAGATAAAATACAAATGGGAAAATAAATTATCAAACATAATAATGAGATTTATATATTTTTTAAGGTTCACAAGGTGCTTTCCCCATTGTAGAGTGCATATTGTTATTATCATTTTAAAGATAAGGAGATTGAAGAAAGATGCAGCTGTATATATGGCATATATGGAGGGAGTCCCACTCACTTTGCATTGATGACAGGGGAAGAAAACGTTTATGGAATTATTGAATACATGCATGTATTTGAATCTTTGGGCTTTTTTTTTTAAGCTTTAGCTCATGTATTTATATTCTTATTCCCTGTTAGGTTCCTCTAAATTGGTACCATTGATCATCACTGTCAATATGATTCATCGTGCATGGAACTGAAAGTGATGACCTTAATTCATCACTCTGATGTGGTTATGTTTTAAGATTTTTTAATATATTTTGTCTTGGCATCAGACCAGATTCTTTCTAACAAACACCCAAACTGACCCCCCACCCCAGAAAGCACATTAAGTTAAATTGCCTAATATTATGATTGTTTGCCATTGATAATATATGTTAATTTCCACTTTTGTAGTTTATGACATGGTACTTTCTTAAATACAATGTCAAAGGGAGCCTACTATTTGAGACAAGTTGGAAGGTACTCAGTTTATATAGGACTTTTCTCCCATTTTAAGTTTAAATATTGGCCAATGGTATATGCAAATGAACTGGCAGATTTGTATCCATAGCATCTAGCAAAGTACCTGGTTTATCATCATTCTGAGTGATTGGATTACAGCAGGGTTAATCTAGCAGGTTGGCTTTCTTTATTGAAATCCTCATTGTGATATGGAAGTGATCTTGGATTTTTGGAGGTTCTTACAGATATTACCAAACGGAAAGGGGTTTAAGTGTATATGCTTTAGGCAGACCATCCTATTCAAGTTTAGAAATGCTTACTATGTCTTGCATATGTTTTGAAAATAAAAAGATTTTTAAAAAATAAAATTTTAAAAAAGAAATGCTTACTACCAGAAAATTGTCCACTTAGTGATAATGTTTTTTAGCTATAGAAACTCATGTTGTCATCTCCAAAGGCATGGAGGCATTGTAATCCAAATTGACGAAGGGAGTATGAAGACTAAGGAAATCACAGACCCTTGAAATTAAAAAACTCTAGCTAGAGAGAGGTCATCTATCTAGAGACAGACATCTATTTAGAAGAAGGGAACTCAGAAGCCATCTAATCCAACACCCTCATTTTATAGATGAGGCAACTAGGGCAGGGGATTTTAAGTGATTTCCTCAAAACCACTCAGGCAGTATCAGAGATAGAATTGAAATCCAGCTGTTCCTGCTCTAGAGTCACTACTTCTTCCACTGTACCACATTGCCTCCCTAGATCTCTAAATAGATGTAAATAATAGCTACCTATTTGACAAAGATGTGAGGAAAATAAAAAGTATTATCTGTGATTTTGTGTGCTTGTATTTCTGTGTGTGAGGTATAAATAAAAATGGGCATGTTTTGGTGAGGGTTGGCCTTTGACTAACATTTAAGGACCTTAGTTCCTGCTCCTTTTCATTCACAATCATAAAGCACTCATTCTGTGCCAAACACTGTGCTAACTGCCAGGAATACAAAGAAAAAGGAGTAGTTCCTGCCTTCCAGTAGCTTACATTCTATTTTTTTAATTTTAATTTTTTTATTAAAGCTTTTTATTTGCAAAGCATATGCATGGGTAATTTTTCAACATTGACCCTTGCAAAGCTTTCTGTTACAAATTTTTCCCTCCTACTCCCCACCCCTCTCCTAGATGGCAGGAAGTCTAATACATGTTAATTATGTTAAAATATTTGACAGAATATGTGTACACATATTTGTACAGTTATCTTGCTGTACAGGTTAAAAAAAAAAAAAACCTGAGAAGGAAAACAAAATGCCAGCAAACATCAACATAAAGGGTGGAAATGCTATGTTGTAGCCCACAGTCAGATCCCACAGGCCTCTCCCTGGGTGTATATGGCTTTCTTCATCACTGAATAACTGGAACTGGTTTGAAACATCTCAATGTGAAGAGAACCATGTCCTTCAGAATTGATCATCATATAGTCTTTTTTTTTCCTGAGGCAATTAAGTGACTTGCCCAGGGTCACACAGCTAGGAAGTGTTAAGTGTCTGAGGCCAAATTTGAACTCAAGTCCTCCTGACTTCAGGGCTGGTGCTCTATCCACTGCGCCACCTAGCTGCCCCCATCATATAGTCTTTTTGTTGCCATGTACAGTGATCTCCTGGTTCTGCTGATTTCACTCATAGCTTACATTCTAATTGAGAGACCCTTGTCTGTACATAAATAGGTACATAAAAGATAATTCAGAGTAGATGAAAACTTTAGACAGGAAGGCACTAGCAGCTGAATATCCTCTTGAAGACAAATGATGAGATTTTCTGGCACCATTCCCATATAATGAGGTCTGTGCCTGGGAACATTTTTTTTTCAGCTATTTCTTCCTTTTTTTTTGTTTTGATTTAGGAGAAGTTTCTTCCTAAAATAAAGCATTCACTTCTCATAATTGTCAGTCTATGGGAAACAATGAAATTATTAGTGAGAAACCTATGTTATGTAATTGGGGAAAATATATATGCTAAAACTGAAGTATCTGGTAACAACATAATTAGACATTACTGACAACTACTTCCCTGTTTCACCAAGAAGAGCACACAGAAAACAATTCAGCCCAAGTGTGAAATGTTTCTCCATCTTCCCTTTACTGGTCCTGGGGGCCTAGCCGAGTACACAAAGCACGGGATTTCAGGTTTGTCCACAGTCTGTCCTCTACAAGAACTAGGCAGAACTCAAAAATACACCTTGAGGGCTATGAAGATTGATTTTTTTCTTCTTTTGTTTTTGAGTAGTTGGTCTTGCGGATCAATGCCATTTATGAGGCCCGCCGGGGGAAGAAGAGGGTGAAAAGGCTATCGCAGTCAACAGAGAGCAATTCAGGAAAAGGTAGGGGCACCCAGCCATGGGAAACCTAAAAATGGAACTTTGGGGGAGGCAGATAAAATTGGGTTTTGACTGGTTCAGTAGTAGAACAGAATAAGCAAACCTTTATTTAAACTGCTATGCCCAGTGCCCTATGTATGATTTGATGATCAGTCAGGTGGGAGAGGAACTGGGGTCTCATCTCTTGTGTCTAAGGCTTTCTTTTGTTAGAGCATCCTTGGTCTTAGCACCTGTACTGTTACTCCCCCATTCTGAGCTGAGTTTCCTATTCTGTTTGACCCATCATGGCTGTCTACCACATTGGAAGGAAGAAGGCAAAAGCATCATCATATTTAGGATTCTTAACCCTTTTTGCACCATGGAACTCTTAAGCAATCTGGTAAAGATTAGAGATTGTCTCAGAATCATGTTTAAATGCATAAAATAAATACAGGATTACAAAAAAAAATTATGCTAAAAAATTTAAAAATAAAAATGAAAACAAATTTGCCGTTCCCAGGTATCTCAGTCAGATTTTTGAGAATAATCTTGTTATACCAACTAAGACAATGATTTGTCAAAAGTGTGCTAAAATGTAGGCCAAAAAAAAAGCCCTTCTGAACCAGAAAGCTGGGTTTTATGTTTCTGCATACCATATGAAAATTTGATTTGTTGGGAAGGTTTTCATTTACATCTTTTTGCCTTGTCCCTTTTGGCACAGTGACAGATGAAAACAGTGAATCAGACAGTGACACTGAGGAGAAACTGAAAGGTGAGAATGGATATGGGATGTGACCTACACTGTATATTGGAAATGTTTAATCATTCTTGGTTTTAAGGCTAAGGGAAAAAAAGAGGCCTTGCATAGCACAGGAAGTTCTTTTCTATTAAGTAAGGGAGGCCTAGCTCTCAAACGCAAGGACAAGAAATAAAATTCTAAGAGGTTAAATCATAGGGAGAGGGAAAAGGGGAGGAGAAGCACAAAGGGACATCAGAGGAGGGTTCACCATAAGCATACTTGAGAAAAGAATCTTGCAATTACTGACCAATGCTGAATATTCCAGAAGATTAACACTGGCTAGAAGCAATTGCTTGACCTTTACACAATGTCTTGTGGTTTCATCAGCTTCTTTTTGTACTGGTATAACCAAAAAACAAAACAAAACAAAACCCACAAACAAAAACAAACAAACAAACAAAAACAAAACCAGGGAGTAATCCTGAATCTCTGTGACCAGTGATCAGTCACTTGACCAATTTACTTGCCTTATGTGTATTATGAGGGGGTTGGACAAGATCATCTCTAAGATATATCCAAGCTTTTACAGTTGTATTGTACTTTATTTGAATAGGTGTGTGTCTCAGTGAGAAGCCATAGGGTCCATAGTTTAAAGTTACAAGATCAGATGATGGCATAAGATGCCCTGACTATCCCAAAGTCATCATTTTTGTAGCACTTATGCCCACTTCTGGGACCATTGTGCCCAGACTGCGTTTTTAGAGTCACTAAGCCAGGTTTCAGTTTGGATTCTGTTATTCTGCCACCTTTGTGATCTTAGGAAAGTTCCTTGAGCCCTGTAGACTTCAGTTTTCTCTTTTGTAAAATATGAATATTGGACTAGATGTCCTTCCAAGTCCCTACTGCTCTAACATTCCATGATCCTAAAGAGACCCAAAGTGTATCTACTGGCCTCCAAAGTGTTCTGGATCTATTATAGCTTTCAGTGGGAGATTAGATTTTACCGGGAGGTTAGGAAGACAGGAGATCAGCATCACCCTCTCCACTTAAGAGATGGAATGAGGGCTTTGATGAGCTATTCATGCTAAACCACAGCACCAAAATGGAGAAATCCATAAACTAAGTTTCCCTACTCGGATTTCTAAGATTTGGCTGCTTAGGAGTTAAAAGGCCATGGAAGCGTTCAGTACAATTTTATTGAATGTTACAAGTTGGACCAGACATTACTAAGCATGCTGAAGTGGTATGCAAGGATCCATTTAGCACAATTAGCTTCTTTCTCTCTCCAGCTCATAGCCAGCGCCTGGTCAACGTGAAATCCCGTCTGAAGCAGGCTCCTCGGTATCAGTCTCTGGAGAGGGATCTCATTGAGTACCAAGAGAGGCAGCTATTTGAATATTTTGTGGTGGTGTCCCTACAGAAAAAACAGGCAGGGGCTGCATATGTGCCAGAACTCACCCAGCAGTTCCCTCTAAAGGTAAGGACTGAGTAAGGCTTTCATCAAACAGAACTGTCTTCAGTCATGGAGCTTCTAATTTCTACTTGCAGTCATACCTTGCACTACCAGAAAGACTTGGAAGGTACTGAAAAATGAGGAAACCTAAAGAAAACATAGTTATTGTTTGAATTTTGCAGATAGGAGTAAAATAATGATTAGATCCTAATTTAAAAGAAAATATCCTAATGGAGTATATTGGGAATAAGGCTCCCGAGGGCAAGACAGATGGGGAACTGTATGACATCCTTGGGAGAAGAAAGAAAAGCACTACTGGATTGACAGATCCTGAGGACTCTGTTCATCTTGCTTATCCCTTTTCTCATCTAATCATTCCCTCTCTCTTTCAGTCAAATCCCATCTTTTTTGTCCATTTTCTTCTAATTTTTGTCTTAGTTATGTAATTTCCATATACTATCTGCCTATCTAGGTCTTTTCTTTTTAATCTCTGAACATCGTCTTTGGATCCTTTGATGCAGCTCAAGGTATAGAACAAAGGAGGCACTAAAATAATTATTGAATGTAGAGTGAATAAATGTATATGCACATATAACAGAACTCTATTATACCTTGAGTTATCATATAGATTCAGGTTTTTTAAATTAAGAATTTAAACCCATAGATTAAAATCATGGTCTCTAGAAAACAACTACATATTAGAAGTCTTCATTGTTATACAGTAGTTAATTGGTAAAAGAAGTTATTGCTATTACCTTAATGCCAATATAAGAAAGGGGTTCTCCTGTATTTGTGGAAGAAAACATGTATTTTTTAAGTACCTACTGTTTCAATGCTAAGTGTTAAGTACTTTAATAATGTTATCTCTTTTCAGCCTCTCAATAGCCTTGGAAGGTAATCTTCCTATAATGATCCCCATTTTACAGTTGAGAAAACTCTGACAAGTTAAGTAACTTTCTCTAAATAACACAACTAGGAAATAGCCAAAACCTGATTTGTCGCCCTGACTCTGTGTTTAGGGCTCTTACCCGCTACACACCTTACTGCCCTATTTGTGATGCATATATGAATGTTTGTTTGTGATAGAACAGAATACAGCACCCTAATTGGATTCCCAATCCCTTCTCTTTAATGCTCATATTCTTTCATCTTTGAAATTCTAATTAATCACCAAAAGCAAACATTTAAATACACAGGATTAAAAATGCCAACACAAAATCAGAATGAAATTTATTCTTTACTTCTAATACCTAAGAAAAAAAAGAGGGAGACAATTTTTCCATCAAAGGCACACACACACATACACACTCACACACTAACGAACTTTCCTGTGGTGTCAAGGGCCCTTAGGGCACAAACAGGCAAGGTAAATCACATGCTCAGTCTCAGGCCCCTGACTTAACTTGGTAAAAGTTCAGAGCACTCAATAATAATTTCTTTTAACTCCCTTTTAGTTGTTTTCCTCTGAGCCTAATGCTCATTTTTGTAGGGGCTTTTCTATCTAGAGTTCACCCCACTTCCACTCTTCAGGCTCAGGCTGAGCTAGCTTCTCCTTGGGGTCTCTGTGCCTCTGACTTGAGAACTACCTTATATATCACCCTGACTCTTATCTTCTTTTTGGCTACCTTACCTAAAACTCCGATGCCACGGTCTGTGCTATGCTTGATATTACATCAAGATAAGGCAGGCTCCCTGGCTTGCCCTGTGGTACTCCCCATACACAGCTTAATGTGTGTTAATTGTCTTATTAGGACCAAATGCCCTGGAAGCTCCAGAATGTTGTGGGAGTGATCATCACTCATGGAGAGGTTCTCAAAGCTTCCTAGAAGGAACCATCATTAGCTGTGGACTATACCCAGTGGGAGGGGGGATTCAATAGGAGTTCAGCTCCAAGGCCATCTTCCAATCTCCTGGATTAAAACTCATTCTGGATCCAGTGTCTGGTTTTGGATTTTTTCTTTTTGTTTCCCTTCTGCTTTTCTGTTTACCTAGCTAACTTTACTCCCTAATTCCAGCATCATCCTTGATCCCTTCCTTCCTGTATTTATTTTTCACTCCCTCCTCCCCCCTTTCATTCTTCCTTTGCTCTAGAGAATATCCCCATGTTCCAGAAAAGCAGATCCTGAAAGTATGGGCTGAGGATACCTGAGAGCCTTTCGGGAGTCCACAAGGTCAAAGCTATTTTCATAATGATAAAATATTATTTGTCTATGAAAATATCTTCTTCCATTTCCAACTATTTATTTTGTTCAAGGCCAGATTTTGTTCATCTAATTCAACCAAAACAGCCTATCAAGCCTAGCACAACAGACTGAGTGAGTGTAGAAACAGACAGGAGAACCTAGCTGTTTCTAGTAAACCAGACATTAAAGAAATTTGCAAAAATGTGGAAAACAGTGTCACTCTTCTTGTTAGTTTTTTTTTTAATTTTAGAAAGCAGGTAATTTTCATAAAATATATTTTGTTATGAGATTAATTTATTATTATTTTGAAGGAATGAACAGATATTTTAAAATTTTAGCAGTTTTATGTTGATAAGTATTAATAAATATAATACTCATAAATAAAAGTTCTTTGAGATTCTTAGCTTCTCAATAATTTTTAAGATTGTAAAGAGGAGCAAGTTTCTCTGATAAAATTTTATTCCTGAAATATATAGAGAACTGAACCAAATTTATAACATTAGTCATTCCCCAATTAATAAATGGTCAAAAGATAGGGACAATTTTGAGATAAAGAAATCAAAGCTATTTATAGTCATATGAAAAAAAAATCTAAATATGATAGAAAAGGAAAATAACAAATATTGGAGGGGTTGTGGAAAATCTGAGACATTAATACACCATTAATGGCATTGTGAAGTGATTGAATCATTTTGAAGAGAAATTTGGAACTATGCTTAAAGGACAATAAAACTGTATGCCCTTTGGCCCACCAATACCAGTACTAAGTCTTTATCCCAACATATTTATAGAAGCTCTTTTGGTGTTGGCAAAGAATTGAGAATTGAAGGGATGTCCATCAATTTGGGAATGGTTAAGCAAGCTATGATTGTGATACAATACTAATGTGCTATAAGATATGATGAAAGGATGGTTTCAGAAAAACACAGAAAGTCTTATGTGAATTGATGAAAAGTGAAGTGAGAACATAGTAACAACAATGTTGTATAGTGATCAACTGTGAATGACTTAGCTATTCCCAGTAATGCAAAGATCCTAGACAATTCTGAAGAACCTTTGGATGAAAAATGAAACTAATGGAAACTGAAAGCAGATCACAGCATATTTTTTAAACTTTTTTTATTTTGGGAGGGAGGTGGGGTTTTTTTCTAATATGAAACTATGTTTTGCACAGTTGTACATGTGTAGCCTTTATCAAATTGTTTGCCTTCTCAATAATAGAGGAGGGGAAAGAGAGTAGGAGAGAATTTGAAAATCAAAATTGTAAAAAAAAAATGAAGGTTAAAATTTTTTTACATGTAATTGGGAAAGAATATTAAATTTTTTTAACTCTGCATAGTTCTCTTACCCGCCTTCCATACTATCCTCACTCCTATTGCCTTCTTTCCCCACATTAAGAGCAAACCCAACCCAATTATTATATATTATGTTACATACATATATGTACATATGCATACATGTTTGTATATATATGCATACATGCCTAAATATATTTATATTGCATGTAAACATTTTATATATAAAATAGAGAAGCTTCTTTCAGACCTAAATTGAACCAGATGTTAGGATCACAGAAAAACTTATCAGTATCTAGAAGGGGCTACAGCTAGAAAACCTCAAAGACCATCTAGTCTGACCCTCTGATTTTACAAATGATTTTTGAGAGAATAGAAATAGATACCATTTTGGCCAGATGTCAGAGAGAGGAGGGAGGAAAGATAATATATATTGAAGCTATGTACATTGGGAGCAGGTTGTAAGGGCTTTAAAAGTTAAACAGAAGAGTTTACATTTTATCATAAAGACAATAGGGAACCACTGAGATTTATTGAGTAGGAGCAGAAAGTGGTGAGATCTGCACTTAAGAAAATCATGTTATCAATCAAGTGAAGGATAATTATAATGGGGAAAGATTTGAGCCCAGAAGACCAATTAGAAGGTCATTGTAGTAATCTAGGTAATAGATCATGAGGACTCAAACTAAGTTAGTGGCTGTTTGAGTAGAAAAAGGGATTATTTGCAAGAGATGTTATTTTAAAAAATTGAAAAACATCCGTAGTTAGTGACTAGCTATATGAAGAAAGTAAGATTGAAGAGTCAATTATGATCCTTTGCTTATAAACCCAGGATATTGGAAGAATGGTTGTGTTTTCACCAGAAATTGGGAAGTTTGGAAGAGGAGTGAGTTTTTGGGGAAAAATAACAAGTTGTTTTCAACATAATGAGTGTGAGACATCTCTAAAACATCCACTTTTAAAGTGTCTAATAGATAATTGGTTTGTAGTACTGAAACTCAGGACAGCAACTGAAGCTGAATATAGAGATCTAGGAGTCGTTTACATAGATATAATAAAGCCATAGGAATTGATGAAGTCATCAAAAGAGACAGGTTCCACAGGACAGTCTGATGGGGAAGACTACCAAGGGGATTTATGGTAGTTGATCTTGACAAGAAGGAAGGCCATCTTACTATCAGAGACTGATGGAGAGGAATAAAGAATGGGAGATGATGTCAAGGGGTTTGAAATGAAGAGAAGGAAGGGATATTATGTGGAATGGTCTAATTAATAAAGCAGGAGGGCAGGTCCTCAGGTGAGAGAACAGAGGCAAGAGAAGAGAAGATTTGGAATAATTTCTTTGCTGCAGTGAGGGCCCAGATGAAGTTAGATGGTATGATTTTATAGTGTCCCACTTAGTTGTATAATTTCTCCCTCTCTGTTCAGAGGAAGAAGACCACGAGTCTGGGGCAAAACAATTTGTAGCCATATCTTTCAAATTCATGATTTTTTTTTCCATTTTGCTCTCCTATGTGTTGGTTCTTTCTGTTTGGTCAAAAGAGTGGGGCAAGGTGTAGAGCAGCATAGTTGTGATCATTGAACTGTATTGTCTTAATAGAAAGAACACAGATTCTGCTTTTAATTATGGCTCTGACCTTACTACCTAAACTGATCACTGGGGCCTTAATTTCTTAATCTATGAAATTGAGGAAGTGGGGAAAGATGACCTCAAAGCTTTCTTTTGCATTTAAATCCTTTTCCTTTTTAGGGTTATATATTTTTTATTCAATTTTATTTTATTTTCAATTCGGAATTTTTCTCCTCTTCTATTTGAAAGACAAGAAAAACAAAATCCATTACAAATATTGTAACCAAATTATAGTAAAAAACCAAATTTGAATGAATCTAGAGATCTTTTTATTGAAAGAAACAAATATCCTTCCACTTTTTTTAGGGGAGAGAAAATAGGTACATTTCAGAAATTTTGGCCACAAGAAAATTTTTATACAACAAAAACTGTTTTGCTGTTGTTTTTCTTTATAAAATATTAGACTTGTAAGCTTTTTGAGAACAAGAATCCTATCTTACCCATCACACAATTTTAGTCAATGCCTAGAATAGTGTCTTGTGAAGACTAAACACTCAACAAATATTTGTTAAATTAAATTGTTAAATGTGTAAGGATAGGATAACACCCAACAACCTGAGCCCAAGCTTCTCATCCAGAATTGGATAAGATAATAGTCAGGTCCATGGACTGGTGTGAGTAGCAATAAGTTAATATATTTCTTCAGAGACCCCTAGATAGCACAATGGACAGAGCACTGGCTCTGGGAGGACCCAAGTTCAGATCTGTCCTCAGACATTTGACACTAGCTCATCACTAAACACTTGCAAGAATATATTTTTTTTCAGTACCCTGAGAACATTGCAGTATTTTTTCCAGTTACTGGCGCACTGCTCAACTCTGCTAATTTTTCTCTCTGCAGCTGGATCGATCATTCAAATTCATGAGGGAAGCCGAAGATCAGCTCAAGGCTATTCCCCAATTCTGTTTCCCTGACGCCAAGGATTGGGTGCCTGTGTACCAATTTACTAGGTATGACTCCCCAGGAGGCTAGAACACAAATTAGGAGTTTTGATTCTCTGTAGGAAATGCAGGTCCATTTGCCAGAGGAGACACTTGGGATGTATCCCCTGTATGCTCTCTCTATTCTCCTAAGTATTCAATAAATGACAACTTGTGTTTCTTCTGATTAGTTCATGCAGTGTCATTTCTTGCTAATTTAATAGAAAAAGCTCTAGTCTGAGTCAGCAGAATTCATATACCAGCCACAATATTTAGTCGTGCTTTGTACCTCAGTGCAGTAACATTTTCTCTCTCAGCCTCAGTTTCCTCATCTTTAAGGTAGGGATAATAGCACCCATTCTGTCTACTATTCTGTAAGGAAAGTGCTTTGAAAATACTCTATAAAAGTGAATGATTATAGTTCATCCAAAACCATTGCCTTATCCCATGATGTTACTTACTGAGTATTTTATTATTAATTATTTGAGTTTCTGAGAAAAACTTATTAAGCTATACTTAATGAATTTTCAAGACCTTGCTCACTGAAACTGGTCATGAAATCTAAGGCAAGGGCTCAGCCTTTTTGTGTCATAGATTCCTTTTCAGTCTGCTGTCTCAGGGTAATATTTTTCACTAGATAAAAGAAAATATATAGGATCACAAAGGAAACCCATTATATTGAAATATAATTATATTGGTAACAAAAAAACAAGTTTGCAGAGCCCCAATTGTAGGGTATTTTCTGCATGAGTGGAGTCAGTCAGATGTCTGGAATTTTCCCTCAGGAAAACTCATAAGTCAGATGTAAGCAGGCAGGAGCAAGAGGGAACTGCAGCAGATGTAGGCAGTCCCAGAAGGGGCACAAGGCTGTCCTAGGCTCAGCCCCATCCCTTATTCCCCATGCACGGCTCCGTAACCATGTCTTGTGTTTTTATTCCCTGTCCTCTTGCTCCCCTCCTGAAGCATCCCATCCACACACCTCAACAAATGACAATCAACTGGAGTTTGGTCCTCGATGTTTAGATCAGAGGTTCTTAGCCTAAGCCATGAATTTGATTGGTTGGTTTTAAATACACACACACACACACACACATACATAACACACACACACACACACACACACACACACACACACACACACACACATATATATATATATATATGTATATATATAGGGGACACAGCAAAGATTAGATTTTTTACAAGTGATGCTTTGGAATAGATCATATTAATTATATTTTATCACATACAAATTATATTAATATTAATTACTCTACATGAAAATCTAACTTAGTAGTATTTTTAAAATATTTCAGGATAATCCTTCAATATAATTGGTTTCTTTTGCAATTCTATATATTTTATTTTATGGATTTAAAAACATGATTCTGAAAAGGCCCCCATGGGTTTCAACAGATCACTAAAGGGATACATGGTGCACACAAAGGATGAAAACCCCTGATTTAAGTGGTATTAATGAGGTCATGCTTTCCTCATCGTTTAGATCATTTATTTGGTCTAGGGCGTGGAGCATAGAATAAAGCAGAAGCAGAAATCCCTAGTTACTGTGTGCTGGAAAGAGCATCTTAGACTCTTCCCAGAGGAGTCCCACTAGTACAGGTTATTTGGCCCAAAATTGGAAAACTGGCAAGAACCCCCCATCGCCCCAGTGCTTTCCTGCCTGTGTCTCTCACCATGAGCTGGCTGGCCTCCAGTTGCATGTAGATGATGTTTTGGGGTTTTTTTTTGTTTTTTTTGTTTTTTTTTCCTTTTCTTTAAAATGAATCTTTATTTTCTCAAACAGTGAAACATTCTCGTTTGTCCTGACCGGAGAAGACGGAAGTCGGAGATTCGGGTACTGCCGCAGGCTTCTGGTAACTACCCCTTATCCCTTAGTCCCCAGGAAGGCCTTTGTCTGTCCCTTGCTCTGACAAATGAGAGGGGACAGCATCTTCCTTTCAGTCACTCAAGAGCAACAAAGGACCAAAGGAAGCTTGATGCTTTTCCTGTGATGATAGCCAGGGACGGGTCACAGTCTTGCTTCAAGGCGATTACAGAAATACTCTCTCCAGGTCTCCCCCAATAAACTCCTTTATCCCAGAAATGAATGAAAAAATATTCTAAAGTGCTAAGCTCTGAGGACCTCAAAGAGCTCCCCTCCCAAGAGGAGAAGACTTCCCATGGGAAGTTTCAGCTGCAACCACCCTGTTGCAGAGCTTCATTTAGGCTGTATCCTGGAAGAGACTTTCATATTGCATTGGGGAAGATGTGTTACGTACCGTTCCTTCATTCAGTGGACAAGTGTATGAGGTGTGGCTCTAAGGCAAAATGGCTTTAAGGAAATGTTTGAAAGAAGTCTCATCTGAATAAAGATTGTCCAAGAGGGTTACCCTGAGAAGCTGTGTGTACCCCTGCCCCAATATGCTGCCATTATTCAAAATATTCTGTGACCTTTTTTGAGATTCCTTTATTTAAAATATAACTGTGACTAATATGGAAATATGTTCTGCATGATAGCACATGCATAAACTATATCAAACTGCCTACTATCTTTGGAAGAGGGGAAATAGGGAGGAAAAAATTTGGAAC
Organism: Myrmecobius fasciatus; assembly: GCA_023553655.1. Classification (NCBI taxonomy): domain Eukaryota; kingdom Metazoa; phylum Chordata; class Mammalia; order Dasyuromorphia; family Myrmecobiidae; genus Myrmecobius; species Myrmecobius fasciatus. The sequence continues at coordinate 83,029 of JAJPUD010000751.1, read as the reverse complement.
TCAATCTTATAAAAATGAGTGCTAAAAATGTAACTGGAAAAACAATAAAATACTGTTATAAAATATAAATAAAATAAAATAGGAAGCATTCTTGGAAATATACATTCACAAGTCTTCATCTTCGGGATAATTAGCTTTGTGGTGGTTAGAAAATTGGGTTAGGAGTTAGGAAGATCTGAGTTCAAATCCTATAGCAGACTACTAATTACTGGCCATCTGACCTTATTCTTTGGTCCATATTAATGTCTCAAGAGAATAACTAGTGGGTAAAAGAGATGGTGGGGCACCTGGTAAGGCAGTGGTTAGAGTGAGGGGTATAAAGGCAGGAACACTCATCTTCATGAGTTCAAATGCAGCCTCAGAAACTTACTAGCTGTGTGACTTTGGGCAAGTCACTTAACTTAGGTTTGCCCCAGTTTGCTCATCTGTAAAATTAGCTGGAAAAGGAAATGGCAAACCGTTCCAGTATCTTTGTCAAGAAAACCCCAAATGGGGCACAACTGAACAAAAGAGAGGTGATAAAGGGCAACAAAGATTGTTTGGGCCATTACAAAAATTTCCTTTTCTGTAAAATGAGAATAACTTCACCAGCTTCACAGGATTATTATATAACTAAAATTATATATATGAAGTACTTTTCAAACTTAAAATACTATATTAGTGTTTTATGTTTATTACTACTACCATCACCATTACTACTATTACTATTACTGCTACTACTACTACTACTACTACTACTACTACTACTTCTACTACTACTGTCCTTTGAAGATGAATTTGAATTTTTAGGAAATTTCTAAAAAGTCATTTTTAGTCAAATTTGGTGGATAAAGTAGTTGACCAGCTGCATAATACTTATTAGAGTCAAAGCATGATGAGTGTTTACAAAGTAATGAGTTTTGTTTTGTTTTGTTTTTGGGGTAGGGGGTGAAGGATAGCTGGTCTGGCTTATAAACTGTCCCTGAAAGAATTCCAAATGAAGAGTTCAAAAAATATTTTTGAACAATAGTGAATGACCTTTCTTATTGAAATAAGTGTGTAGCTTCTTAAGATTACTTTGAGGAGGATAACACTCATTTGGATTTATAAATTCTGGTGTTTGCATAAAACAAATCAATCATTAGCTTGTGATCCTATTTTCTATAGATTAACTCTTGTATGTACAGGGCCATATTTGAAAGACATGCCCAGTTTACATTTGGGCAAGAGGTAGCGCAATACAGAGTTTTGCTCTTATAATTTTTCCCAGTATAAAGAAATTTCTACTTTTTCCCTGGATATAGTAGAATATTAGACTCTATTCTAGGAGAATCATGTCACCTAAAATTGATCTCATTGATAATTTCTCTGAGAAATTTCTATGTGTTTCTTTTCTAAAGCCTGGTGGCAAAGGGAAACGCCTCCCTGAAGTTTACTGCATTGTGAGCCGCCTAGGGTGCTTCAACCTATTTTCAAAGGTAAGAACTCAAATGATAAGAAGTCTGTGAGAAAAAGAGTTTGCCATAATTATATGCCATTCTTGGATAGGAGAGGGGAGCAATTTCCTTCTTTTCTTTGTAGATTAAATCCTTTACACATTTTTAATGGCCAAAGCTATCTAAGATGCTTCTCTTGATCATCTCCCACTTACTATCTGACCTTCAGAACTCAGCTAGTCTCATGTTTCTTCACTAGCAAATTCAGATAATAATACCAAGACTCACAGATCTCGAGGATCCAATGCATTATGTATATAAAATATGATGTCAGCAAGGTAAACTAGAGCAGGGCTTCTTTTTGGGGGGAGCAATTTAATCATTTTATTAACAAGTCCAACAGGTTATTAAAAAGGATGGTCATTTGACTGTCTCTTTTAGACCAAATACAAACACTTCATCAAGGGTTTCATGGGACTTATGAGGGAAAACAATGTGAAACGGAAGATGTACTTTACAAAAATCAAAGGGGACAATCTGTTGGCTGGCTTTTAAGAGCTCACCTTGTACGAGCCCTTTGATCTCAGAGGTGAGATGAATGAGGCAGGGGAACTCATAGGGTGTGAAAAGAGCTCCACTTTATTATGCTGCACAATCTTGTTGATATACATTTTTGCAGCGTGATCAGCAAGTGAACAGTAAGCAATCCCCAGTCACCATTCAGAGAAGCAGCTCATGGGCATTGCGTATGCGTGGTATCTGCCAATGGGAGGAGAGCCAATTCAGCAATTTATCAACCTGCTCACAGGCGAGAGGCCCTGTCAAGGCATCCCTGCTCAAGAGCAACTAGCTGTGACCCTCAGGTCACCCATCCCCATGCTGTGCATTAGTGCTCCTTGCTCAACAAGGGTGTTTCTGCAACGTGGCAGAAAACTACTTGTGTCAAAGTGGCCTCTGTTCTCCCTCTCAGCAGGGTCCCATACCCTGGCAACAATCCCCTTTGATAATATTGGCAAAATCAAAAGGGCCGTCCCCTTTGATAAGTAGACCTTACCGATAAAAGATGCAATAAGAAAAAGTAACTATCTCCCTTCCTCTAGAAACATCTGATTACAGTCCTGCGGTAGAGCAGGGCTTCTTAAACTTTTTCCACTTGCAACTCCTTTATGTCCAAGACATATTTTATGTGACCTTGGGTATACAGATATGCAAACAAAATACTGATAATAAATCTGAATTTTGTGATTCCCACATTCAGTTATAAGACCCCATTTGGGTCACAAATTACTCTTTAAGAAGCTGGGGTCTAGAGGGCTGATCCAAGAATGTGGAAGACGTGATCTCGAATTTTCCTACTTATACCTATGTGACCATGGATAAGTCCTCCCTCCATCTCTCTTTCTTTGTAAAATGGGGATAGTGATAGCACATATTGCAGGTTATTGAGAGGATTAAATGAGATAAAATATATAAAGTGCTTTTTAAAACTTAGTGTTAAATAAATGCTCACCATTGTGCTTCATCTTCTTAACCATAAAACATTACAATATACAAAAGTTTATTGTTGTTATCCTCTCCCACGATCTTCTATTCTCTTCATTATCATTATTCTGATGAAACTGAAAGCCAGTTCTTACTCATACTTGTGCTCATATAAGGTTTATTTCTTCAATGAACACATAATTGACCAATATCTTCACAAACCTTATATGTCTTCTCTGGTGAATGGGTCAGAAATGATGAATGGGCTCAAGAAAGAAAGGGGAGGGGAGCAGCTAGGTGGCACAGTGGATACAGCACCAGCCCTGAAGTCAGGAGGATCTGAGTTCAAATCTGATCTCAGACACTTAACATTCCCTAGCTGTGTGACCCTGGGCAAGTCACTTAACCCCAATTGCCTCAGCAAAAAAAAAAAAGAAAAAAGAAAGAAAGAAAAGGGAGGGAAACAATTATTTGTAATGCACCTACTATGTGTAGGCCCTGTGCTGAGTGCTTTACAGATATTATCTCAGGGCATGAGATTTTTCATATTGGGTTGATGCCATGGTCTATTTGGGACATTTCCTGCCTCTGACAGGAATGTGTGCCATGGTAAAGACATAGTCATTCATTGTGATAGCAACTTCAAAAGGTAATTTCTTTAGGTTTAGATGGATCTGAGGTTAAGGAATGTATTTAAACCTTTTTTGCACTTATTGATATTTTTGAGTATATAGCATCTGTGATGATAATTCATTACAACAAACACTTATTAAGTACCAGCTATGCATAAGGCACTATGTTCTGAGTAGGGATAGGGAGCCTCCTTCTACTAATCCAGGTCAGCACCTTCTCTGGAATGTTATGAGTTTACATTTTACATTTTACATTTACATTTACGAGAGCTATAATGTATACTCAGATAATTTCTAGAGGAGGAAAGCATTTAGAAACAAGAGGGGATCAAGAAAGGTTTTATGATGTAAATGGTATCTAAGCTAAGCCTGGAAGGAAGCTAAGGATTCTAAGACAGAGATGAAGGAAATGCATTAGAATATTTTGAGAAATATTGGGATTGGGAAATATTAATAGGCAGTTAGGGTAGAATATAGAGTTTGTAAAAGGGGGAAATAATATGAAATGAATCTTGAAAAGTGGAGTAGAGCCAGAGCAGAGAATTGTCATGTAGAAGGATTAAGATTGTTCTTAATAGAACTAGAACCATAGGACAATATATGTGAGATACTGGAAGACATATGGTTTAAATGCAAGGACTTCCTAAGAAGCAATAAGATAAATTAAGAAGACACTTAAAGCCCTAGGAGAGAGAGCACAAAAATCTTGTGAGGCAAATTTTTAAAAAATGGTTAAATTTGAAATGAAGATTTTGGATGAAGATACAGCTATGACTTTACAAACATACACATGTGTGGGATAAAATGCGACCCCCAACTCAAAATCATTACTCAGAGATCTCTCAAAGTGAAGATTAGAAGTTCCCCCAGGCAAACCAGGGGAGAGGAGGCCACCTTTGCAAACTCAGACTACAGGTTTTATAGGTGGAGAAGTTACAGACAATCAAGACCTGTCCCCATCCCAGAACAATGGGTCAATCTCCAGAACAAAGTATTTCCTGCTTTCCTGCTTTCTTATCACCACCATATTAGCTTAGTTATTCTGTTACTGGGGCTTTGCCCAAACCCAGCTTTATCACAGTACACATTTTCCAGACTTCTTGCAAATAGAATTCCCTGTCCAAAGTCTGGTATGCTTTTGAAATTCTAAAGAGTCGTATTTAATCCCTCCTGCAGTGTTAACAATTTACTGTGAGAAATCTTTCACAATTATTATTCTGAGAAGTCCTCAGTTTCCCATTTCATTCACATACACATATATATGTGTACATCATTTATGTGTGATACTATATGTGTAATATTATAAAGATATATATATATATATGTATGAACATATATGTGTGTGCATAATATTTTAGTCCAGAGTCAATATTCAAGAGCCACTATAGATTTTTGATCAGGAGAATGGCATGGTCAGCCTGTGGCTTAGAAACATTAATTTGGCAGCTTTGTAGAAGAAGCAGAGAGAATAATTCAGGACCTATTATAAAAGAATAAGGCAAGCAGGAGGGCCTGTGTTAGCTGTGCTGACTTCACTTTGCATCAGTTTAGATAAGTCTTTCCAGGTTTCTCTAAAACTAGCCCCTTCACATTTCTAAAAGCCCAAGATTAGTCCATCGTCTTCATACATAAATCATAACTTGGTCAGTCCTCAGTAAGCCTCCCTCGGTTTCCAGTCCCTTAGAGTCCAACCTCTCTCAGAAGCAGCATCTCAGGTAGAACATAGAGCTTACAGACACTTCAGGGAGTCAGACCCACCGACATTTCTCTCCCTCTACTTTCTTTTTTTTTTATTTTTTTAATAAAGCTTTTTATTTACAAAACATATGAGTGATTTTTCTACATTGACCTTTGCAAAAACTTTTTTTTCCCAAGCTTTTCCCCTCCTTCCCCCTACTCCCCCACCCCTAGATGACAGGTAATCTAATACATGCTAAATAGGATAAATTATATGACAAATACAATACATGTATACGTATCTATACAGTTATCTTACTGCACAAGGAACATCAGATCTAGAAAGAGAAGAAGAAAAAACAACCTAAGAAGGAAAACAAAATGCATGGAGATATTCACAGAAAGCGTTAAAATGCTGTGTTGTGGTTCACACTCAGTTCCCACAGGCCTCTCTGTGGATGTATATGACTATCTTCATCGCTGAACAATAGGAACTGGTTTGAATCACCTCATTGTTGAAGAGAACCATGTCCATCAGAATTGATCATCATATAGTCTTGTTGCTGTGTATAATGTTCTTCTGCTTCTGCTGATTTCACTCAGCCTCAGTTCATGCAAGTCTCTCCAGGCCTCTCTGAAATCGTCCTGTTGGTCATTTCTTACAGAACAATAATATTCCATAACATTCATATACCATAATTTATTCAGCCATTCTCCAATTGATGGGCATCTTTTCAATTTCCAGTTTCTTGCCACTACAAAAAGGGCTGCCACAAACATTTTTGCACATGTGGGTCCCTTTCCCTCCTTTAAAATCTCTTTGGGATATAGGCCCAGTAGAAACACTGCTGGGTCAAAGGGTATGCATAGTTTGATAACTTTTTGAGCATAGTTCCAAATTGCTCTCCAGAATGGTTGGATCCGTTCACAGTTCCACCAACAATGTATCAGTGTCCCAGTTTTCCCACATTCCCTCCAACAGTTATCATTATCATTTCCTGTCATTTTAGCCAATCTGACAAGTGTGTAGTGGTATCTCAGAGTTGTCTTAATTTGCATTTCTCTGATCAGTAGTGACTTGGAGCACCTTTTCATGTGACTAGAAATAGTTTCAATTTCTTCATCTGAAAATTGTCTTCATATCTTTTGACCATTTATCAATTGGAGAATGGCTTGAATTCTTATATATTTGAGTCAATTCTCGATATATTTTAGAAATGAGGCCTTTATCAGAACCTTTGGATTTAAAAATATTTTCCCAGTTTACTGCTACCCTTCTAATCTTGTCTGCATTCATTTTGTTTGTATAAAAACTTTTTAACTTGATATAGTCAAACTTATCTATTTTGTGATTAATGATGACCTCTAGTTCTTCTTTGGTCACAAATTCCTTCCCCCTCCACAGGTCTGAGAGGTAAACCATCCTACATTGTTCTAATTTGTTTATAATATCATTCTTTATGCCTAGATCATGAATCCATTTTGACCTTATCTTGGTATATGGTGTTAGGTGTGGGTCAATGCCTAATTTCTTCCATACTAGTTTCCAATTATCCCAGCAGTTTTTGTCAAATAGTGAGTTTTTATCCCAAAAACTGGGGTCTTTGGGTTTATCAAACACTAGATTACTATTGTCATTGAGTATTTTGTCCTGTGAACCTAACCTATTCCACTGATCCACTACTCTATTTCTTATCCAATACCAAATGGTTTTGGTGACCACTGCTTTATAATATAGTTTTAGATCTGATACAGCTAGGCCACCCTCATTTGCATTTTTTTTTCATTAATTCTCTTGAAATTCTTGACCTTTTGTTTTTTCAGATGAATTTTGTTGTTATTTTTTCTAGGTCAGTTAAATAATCTCTTGGGAGTTTGATTGGTATAGCACTAAATAGATAGATTAGTTTAGGTAGTATTGCCATCTTTATTATATTCGCTCGACCTATCCAAGAGCACTTGATGTTTTTCCAGTTGTTTAGATCTGACTTTATTTGTTTTTTTTTGTTTGTTTTGTTTTGTTTTTATATGTTTTATTTTATTTGCATAACATATGTGTGGGTAATTCTTCAACAATAACCCTTACATAGCTTTCCATTACAAATTTTTCCCCCCAACTCCCTACCCCTCCCCTAGATGGCAGGATATCCACTACATGTTAATTATGTTAAAATATTGGCAAATCGAATATATGTATACATATTTCCAAACTTATCATTGTTGTGCAAGAAAAATCTTATCTACACAAACGATATATCAGATAAAGGAAACACAATGTAAGCAAACATCAATCAAGGAGTATGAGAATGTTATGTTGTGGTCCACATTTCGCATCCCTCTCTCTGGGTGTATATGGCTTTCTTCAGTGAACAATAGGAGGTGGTTTGAAACATTTCATTGTTGAAGAGAGCCATGGATCTGACTTTATTTGTGTGGAGAGTGTTTTGTAGTTTTGCTCATATAGATCCTGACTTTCCCTTGGCAGATATATTCCCAAATATTTTATACTATCGATAGTTATTTTGAATGGAATTTCTCTTTGTATCTCTTGCTGTTGCATTTTGTTGGTGATGTATAAAAATGCTGATGATTTATGTGGATTTATTTTGTATCCTGCAACTTTGCTAAAGTTGTGGATTAATTCTAATAGTTTTTTAGTTGATTCTCTAGGGTTCTCTAAGTAGACCATCATGTCATCTGCAAAGAGTGATAATTTGGTTTCCTCATGACCTACTCTAATTCCTTTAATCTCTTTTTCTTGTCTTATTGCCAGGGCTAGCATTTCTAATACAATATTGAATAGTAATGTTGATAGTGGGCAACCTTGTTTCACCCCTGATCTTATTGGGAATGGTTCCAGTTTATCACCATTACATATGATGCTAGCTGATGGCTTTAAGTAGATACTACCGATTATTTTAAGGAAAAGTCCATTAATTCCTATACTCTCTAATGTTTTTAATAGGAATGGATGTTGGATTTTATCAAATGCTTTTTCTGCATCTATTGAGATTATCATACGTTTTTTGTTAATTTGGTTATTAATATAGTCAATTATGTTAATAGTTTTCCTAATATTGAACCATCCCTGCATTCCTGGTATAAATCCTACTTGGTCATGGTGTATTATTCTGGGAATGATTTTCTGTAATCTCTTTGCTAATATTTTATTTAAGATTTTTGCATCAATATTCATTAAGGAGATTGGTCTGTAATTTTCTTTCTCTGTTTTTGTTTTATCTGGTTTAGGTATCAGTACCATGTCTTTATCATAAAAGGAGCTTGGTAGGAGTCCTTCCTTCCCTATTTTTTCGAATAGTTTATATAATATTGGAGTTAATTGTTCTTTAAATGTTTGGTAGAATTCACATGTAAATCCATCTGGTCCTGGGGATTTTTTCTTAGGGAGTTGATTAATGACTTGTTCTATTTCTTTTTCTAAAATGGGACTATTTAAGTAATTTATTTCCTCTTCTGTTAATCTGGGCAATCTATATTTTTGTAGATATTCCTCCATTTCACTTAGGTTATCAAATTTATTGGCATACAGTTGGGCAAAGTAACTCCTAATTATTGCTCTAATTTACTCTTCATTGGTGGAAAGTTCTCCCTTTTCATTTTTGAGACCAACAATTTGATTTTCCTCTTTCCTTTTTCTAATTAAATTAACTAGAGGTTTATCTATTTTGTTGGTTTTTTCATAAAACCAACTTTTAGTTTTATTTATTAATTCAATAGTTTCTTTTACTTTCAATTTTACTAATCTCTCCTTTTATTTTTAGGATTTCAAGTTTGGTATTTGATTGGGGGTTTTTAATTTGTTCTCTCTCCAGCTTTTTTAGTTGCACGCCCAATTCATTGATTTTCTCTTTCTCTATTTTATGCAAATAAGCATCTAGAGATATAAAATTTCCCCTTATCACCATCTTGGCTGTATCCCACAAATTTTGGTATGTTGTCTCATTATTGTCATTCCCTTGGATGAAATTAGTAATTGTGTCTGTAATTTGCTGTTTCACCCATTCATTCTTTAGGATAAAATTATTTAGTTTCCAATTGGTTTTTGGTCTATTTTCTCCTGGCCTTATATTGCATGTGATTTTTATTCCATCATGATCTGAAAAAAAATACATTTATTATTTCTGCCTTCCTGCATTTGATTTTGATGTTTTTGTGTCCTAACACATGGTCAATTTTTGTGTAAGTTCCATGGACTGCTGAGAAAAAAGTAAACTCCTTTCTGTCTCCATTTAATTTCCTCCAAAGATCTATCATACCTAACTTTTCTAACATTTTGTTTACCTCCTTAACTTCTTTCTTATTTATTTTGTGGTTTGATTTATCAAGTTCTGAGAGAGAGAGGTTGAGATCCCCCACTATTATAGTTTTGCTGTCTATTTCTTCTTGCATCTCTCTGAACCTTTCCTCTAGGAATTTCCATGCTATACCACTTGGTGCATATATGTTTAGTATTGATATTGCTTCATTATCTATGGTACCCTTTAGGAAGATATAATTTCCTTCTTTGTCTCTTTTCATTAAGTCTATCTTTGCTTTTACTTGGTCTGAGATCAGGATTGCTACCCCTGCTTTTTTTTGTTCACCTGAAGCATAATAGATTCTGCTCCAGCCTTTTACCTTCACCCTGTATGTATCTCTATGTTTTAGATGTGTTTCTTGTATACAACATATTGTTGGATTCTGGTTTTTAATCCAGTCTGCTATCTGCTTCTGCTTTAAGGGAGAGTTCATTCCATTCACATTCACAGTTAAAATAACTAATTCTGTATTTCCTGCCATCTTATTTACCCTGGCTTATGCTTTTCTCTTTCTTATTCCCTTTCCCTCCTTCCTACTATTTTGCTTTTGATAACCACTTCCCTCAAACAATCCTTCCCCTTTAGAGCCCCACCCACCCCTTTTTCCCCCTTTCCCTCCTGTTTCCTTATAAGTACGTCTATTATTCCCTCAGAGCCAAATCTGATGAGATGGAGATTAACCAAATTTTCATTCCCCTCCCTTTTTTCCCCTCAATCGTTATAGGTTTTCTTTGCCTCTACATGTGATGTAATTTCCCTTATTTTACCTCCTTTTCCTCTTCTTCCAGTGTTATCCCTTTTCTACCTCTAATTTCTTTTTCAGTTTATCATATAATAATCATAAAATCACAATAATCATATCATAATAATCATAAAATCACAGTAATCATATCATAATCATAATGTAATAATAGATTCATAAAATCAACCCTCATTCTATAAGTATCTATAACATAAATATAGTTCTCAAGAGTTTTTTTTTTCCTTGTTACCTTTTTATGTTTCTCTTGTGTTCTGTGTTTGTAGATCAAATTTTTTGTTCAGTTCTGGTCTTTTCAGTAGAAATAGGTGAAATTCTCCTATATCATTGAATGACCATCGTCTTCCCTGGAAAATAATGCTCATTCTAGCTGGGTAACATTCTTGGCTATAATCCAAGTTCCTTTGCCCTCCGGAATATCTGATTCCAGGCCCTTCGATCCTTCAAAGTAGAAGCTGCTAGGTCCTGTGTGATCCTAATTGTGCCTCCCCGATATTTAAATTGTTTCTTTCTGGCTTCTCGTAATATCTTTTCCTTGGTATGATAGTTCTGGAATTTAGCCACAATATTTCTGGGGGACTTAATTTTTGGGTTTCTTTCAGGAGGTGATCGGTGGATTGTTTCAAGGAGTATTTTGCCTTCTGGGTCTAAGATATCAGGGCAGTTTTCTTTTATGATTTCCTGGAAGATAGTGTCTAGGTTCTTTTTTTCATCATGGCTTTCAGGAAGCCCTATAATCCTTAGATTGTCTCTCCTAGATCTATTTTCCAGGTTAGTTGTTTTTCCTAGGAGATATTTCATGTTTTTCTCTATCTTTTCATTTTTTTTGTTTTTGTTTGATTCTTGAAGTCTTGATGAGTCATTCATTTCCAATTGTTCGATTCTAATTTTTAATGTCTTATTTTCTTCAGTTACTGTTTTTAGTTCCTTTTGCAATTGACCAATTACATTTTTTTGTTCATTGCATTCTTTTTCCATTTTTTCTATTTTATTTTGCAGTGATCTCATTTCATTTCCCCATGTTTCTTCTAACTCTCTTTTAAGATTTTTTATGCAATCTTCAAAGAAAGCCTTGTGACATGGAGAGACCAGTTTATGTCTCTCTTTGGGGCTTTTTCTGGAGTTGCTTTACTCTTAGGGGCCTCAGGATTTGAGGTCTGTTCTTCCCTCTCTCCATAAAAGTTGTCTATGGTGAGAGCTCTTTTTGGTTTTTTTATTCATTTTTTTTTTTTTGAAGGTGTGAGGTCTATTTAGGGCAAAGGTGGGACAGCTGCTTTAATTTGCCTTGGGGCAGTTCTGCTGATTGAGTTATTTCAGGAACTGTGCAGCTCTGCTGATTGAATTATGTCAGGTACTGGGCAGTTCTGCTTTAGTTCACCCTGGGGCAGTTCTGCTGATTGAATTATTTCAGGTACTGGGCAGCTCAGCTGATTGAATTATTTCTGGCGCTGATCAGTCCTGTTGTTTGATTGATTGCTTTAAGGTGCTGTGTAATGGCAGCTAGGTCCGATGCTCATCAGGGGTTCAGTGGTTCACAATCTACCCCCCACAAAAGGCAGACCCCCCCCAAACCACCTGCCCACAATCAGGACAGATTGGCCCAAGAGGCCCCCAGAAGACTCCCAGGTGTGTGAAAAGCACAACGCTCCCACTCCTGTTCCAGCTCCCTGTTCCAGCTCCCTGCCCCGATCTCCCTGTGCTGCAGTCTGGGTTCAGCAGACCACCCCCCTGACCAATTAAAACAGACCTGTTTTGAGGTTCTTCCAGAGTATAATCTTCTAGAATCGTGTTGTCCTCCAGATATTGTGGATTTTTTTTGCTTCAAAATCAGTCTGTTGTTGGTTTGAGGGAAGGTTAGAGGAGGTTACAGAGACTCCTGTCTGATTTCTGCCACCATGGCTCCACCCCGGAAGGAACCTCCCTCTACTTTCTATAACTCTTTGAATAAGCACAATTTTATGCAGGGCCACTCTCCAGTCCTTTCCTCTCCTCACTAAATGCACTAGCTGCAAATAACCTGCCTGGAGCCAGACCTGTTCTCTCTGCATGAATGGCCAACCTGGGACCTTCCTCTCTCTTTCTCCCCTTCTTTCTTATTTCTTTCCCATAGAACTAACATTTTACAGGAAGGGTGCAAACTCTACCTACAGGTGTACTGGGGGTAATTTCAGGGCAAGCTCAGACAATTTATAGTTGGAAGTGACTAGAGCAGCCACCAGTCCCACCCATCTGGAGAGTAATTCTTTTTGTTATGGTAAAATCCATGGTCTTTATCTCATTGTTTTTTATTCTGAATGAGTATATGCAAACAACACCCATTGACTTAAAAAGAACTTTTATCAAAAGAATTGTAAGTAGAAAGGAAAAAAGGAATGCACATTTATTAAGCACCTACTATGTACCAGGCATTGTATTGGGTCTTGTGAATGCAGAGATAAAACCAAAATAATCTGTGCTCTTGAGCTTGCACTCTCTCCTTAAAATAACATGTATCTATATAAGTAAACTAAAAATATTTACAAAGTGTTGGTGGTTAGGGTGAGAGGAGGACTAGATGATGGAGTGATCAGGACAGGCTTTATGGAAGAGAGGGCAATTGAGTTTTGAAAGGAGCTAGGGATTCTGCTATAAATATCTTGTGATGGGAACTTTCTTCTAATCAATGGCCTCCTTTGAACATAACCCATAACCACCACTCCATCCACATAACTGCTAATGGCCACTTCTGACCATGTCACTTGCCTGCTCAAAAACGATCACTGACACTCTGGTACATCTAGGATAAAAGATAAACTCTTTTGTTTAGTATTTGAAGTCCTTCCCAATGTGGACCTAATTCATCCTTCCAGACTTAGCACACATTATTTTCCTTGATGTCCTATGCCTGGAATGCTTTCTCTACCTTTGCTCTCAGAATCTCTTGCTCCAGAATTGTAAATTATTTGCAATCAACCATTTGAAAGAATACTCCAAATCACTAATAAGAGAAATGGAAATTAAAATAACTCTGATGTTTCCTTTCATTTCAAACTCTGAAAACTGACCAAGATGTCACAAGATGGGAATAATCAGTGTTGAGGCAGTTATGAGGAGACAGGCCCCCTGGTACGTCGCTGGTGGAGCTGTGAATTAGTACAACTATTTTGGAAAGCAATTTGATATTATGAAAATTCAGTAACTAAAATGCCCATACCCACTGACCCAGAGATTCCAAGCATTCCAGGCATAGGGGCAAGGCCGTCAACATAAAAAGTACATCAAGGAAAATAATGTGTGCTAAGTCTGGAAGGATGAATTAGGTCCACATTGGGAAGGACTTCAAATACTAAACAAAAGAGTTTATCTTTTATCCTAGATGTACCAGAGTGCCAGTGGCCCTTTTTGAGCAGGCAAGTGACATGGTCAGCAGTGGCCATTAGCAGTTATGTGGATGGAGTGGTGGTATATGTGGTATATGTGGGTATATATAACAAATATTCCATGTTCTATATGATGCACAGAATATATTCTCTAATCTAGAATGCTTAAGGAAAGCAGATTATATGTTTCATAGTGTGTATATATGTGTGTATGCTTATATGTATAGGTATATGTGTGTATATAGAACATATATATATTCCATGTTCTATATAATACATAGAATATATTCTAGCTATGGAACATATACTTAATATGTCATCTTATATATACTATATAGACTAAATCTATATAGTATGTACATATTTATACAATATGTATTACATATACTATATATTATATAAATATGGAATATATACATAGTATATATTCCATTTTGTACAATATGATATAGACTATGCAATATGTAGTCACATAATCTCTATTCTTTGTGATTTATAGAGCATGAAATACATATGTTCTGTATATTCTATATGTGTATTCTGTGTATTATATAGAATATAAGTTATTTATTCTGATAAACTCAGGAATTCGTGTTGCAGTTTAGTAATGAAAGTTGGAGCTTTAGCAAGTGCTTAATAAACATGAGTTGAATGAAATTAAATTGAATGGAAGTTCTTAGGGCATCAAGTAGATCAAATAAGCATTTTATTTGGTTTGATGAGGGTTATAAGGTGGAACTCATGACTAATCTAGTGCCATAACTACTTGATTAAGATAAGTTGTGGTGTGTACGTTTGCGGAACTGTAATTAGGAATTCTTGTAACCAGAGCAAATTCAGTTTACAGGGAAGGGAGAAGAATAAAGTCCACCCTCACCCCTCCCAGTCATTTGGACACAGGCTTTTTGGGAGAGGTATCAGCCAGTTCCTTAGAGAGAGTCCAGTCTGGAAGCTGGTTGTGGGCCAAAGTGTTTAGGGTCCTCAGGGCAGAGAATGGCTGAGGGTGAACTAGTCATCCTGCCCCAGTAATGGCTCTGCCCCCCTAGCATCTCTGTATTCTATCCTTCCTAACGGTTGTACTTGACTTTTCTTCCTGGCAGATCTTGGATGAGGTAGAAAAACGTCGGGGCATCTCACCTGCCCTGGTGCAGCCGCTCATGAGAAGTGTCATGGAAGCTCCTTTCCCAGCTCTGGGCAAAACCATCACTGTCAAGAACTTCTTGCCGGGCTCTGGGACTGAAGTGAGTGATGGGACTTTTCTTGTTCTTGGAAAGAGGAGAGGCCCCAGCCACCAAAAACAGTCAGTGGTCAGCAAAATTCTAGTCTTCTCTCATTTGGACTTCCAAGACCAGTGCAAGGCACTCTCACTCATCAGGATCACTCGTTCAATAAATCTGTTAATAAATATTTATTAAGCACCTACTATGTGTCAGGCACCATGCTAAGTGCTGGGTACAAAAAGAGTCAAAAGACAAAACCTGCCCTCAAAGAGCTTATAGTCTAGTGGGGGAGACAGCTCTAAATAGATATATACAAGTAAGCTATGTACAGGATAAATAGGAAATAATAGAAGGAAGGTACTGGAATCAAGACAGGTTAGGATTTTGTAGGGGTGAATGTCAAAAATTATTCATGTATATATTTTGAAAAGAAAAATCCTTAATTAAAAAAAAAAAAAAAGGTTGGGTAAGGCTTCCTGGAGAAGGTGGGATTTTAGATGGAACTTAAAGGAAACTAAGGAAATCTGTAGTTGGAGCAGAGGAAGGAGTATGTTCCAGACATAGGGATCACCAAAGAAAATTCCAGGAGCTTAGATTTAAGATCATTTAAATTTAAGACCATTTAAAATGGTCTTGTTAATTGCACATATTTAACCTATATTGGATTACTTGCAGTCTAGGGGATTGGGGTGAGGAGAAGGGAAGGAAAAAATTTAGAATACAAGGTTTTGCAAGAGTGTATGTTGAAAACTATCTTTGCATGTATTTTTGAAAATAAAAAACTATTATTTATATAACATATATACATGCATGTGTATAGTTTATAGAAATTAAAAACTATTATATATATTTGTTTATAGAAATAAAAAGCTATTTATACATATATGTATGTGTATATATATATATATGTATATATATATATATATTTATATGTAGACCTCTATAGAGAGAGAGAGAGAGGTCTTGTTTGTGGAATGGCCAGGAGGCCAGTGACAGGATCAGAGAATTAAGTGTAAGGAGACTGAAAAGGTAGGAAGAGCTTTGAACACCAGTGTATTTTGTATTTGATCATGGAGGGGATAGGGGGCCACTGGAGTTTACGGCAGGAGAATGGGTGACACGGTCAGACCAGCATTTTAGGAAAATCACCTTAGTGGCTAAACAGGGAATGCATTGGAATGGGGAGACGCCCAGCACAGCCCGAGATGGGGTGAGCCTGCCCCAAAAAGGTGGGAGTACCAGAGTGAGAAGGGGCACCTCTAAGGGATGTGGGCAAAGGGAAATCTGTTGGGAACAGATTGGCTGTGGGAGGTAGGAGAGAGTGAAGAACCAAAGACAACTCCCTGGCTTCAAACCGGGAAACTTACTCTGTGCCGGGCCCTGGGCGTGTAAAGAAAAAGGGGGAAAAAAGCAGAAATAGAGTGAGAGTCTGACCCTCCTGTCCAGAATGATGTAAAAGCTTGGGATGGAGGGCTATGGGAGTACATGGCCATTTTCTTGCCAAAGTCATTTTGGGGGGCCATCCCAAATCTCAGCAGGTTTTGGTTCTTTATTTAAACTAACGTTCTGATATCACCTGTGGCTGTGAGCCAGGAAGAGAGGAGTAATACCAAAACTCTGAGATTGATTGAGCTGGATAGATAGGGCCTTAGAGGCAGGCCAGCAGAGCCCACTTTTTGCAGATTTTTACCCAAAGTCTTACAGCTGATCAACCAGAAGTGGTCTTGGGGGTTCCTGCTTCTCGTGTGCATTCTCTCCTACTCCCTCATTCTTTCTCCCTGATGCTCTTCTCTCCCCGATGCCTCATGGGCATATAAATCTAAAAAGCTGGGCTCTGCTGTTCCTGAGCTGGACTGTGCAGGGTAAGTCCTGGTCCCCCTGTGGGCTGGCTGCCTCCTCTGTCCAGTCCTGTGCCCTCACCGCTGGACTCCTTCCTCCGGCAGGTGATTGAGCTGTGCCGGCCCCTCGACTCCAGGCTTGAGCACGTCGATTTTGAGTCTCTCTTCTCATCCCTCAGCATCAGGCACCTGGTCTGTGTCTTTGCCTCCCTGCTGCTGGAGAGGAGGGTCATCTTTATTGCGGATAAGCTCAGGTACACATCTCACCCTTTTATTGCTGTATTCCCCTTTGTGCTGGTGATAATCACTCATATGATGCCATAAGGTTTATAAAGAGCTTCCCAATCCACACCTTGGCAAGTGAATAATATCTGACTGCTGTCCAGCCAAGTGCCCCAACTAGCTCTTCCGTCCCCTCGAGAAAAATAAGGGCCCAAAAACAAAATAGTCACCCTCAGATCCCACTTAATTTATTGCCTAATTTTCACATCTAGAAGTGAGGCGTGGACAGATAGAAAAGGAAGGAAAAAGAAAATAATTAGATTAAATAAAGGGTCAAGCACTGGAATTAAGAGATTTGAAGTCTTCCTATACAAAGTGGGGCTTTAGCTAGGATTAGAAGGAAGCTAGGAAAATCAGCAAGACTATTTCTATTCTCATGGAACTTATATTCATTTTTTTTCTTACTTAAGTTTTTTCCCAATTACATATAAAGTTAGTTTTCAACATTCACTTTTATAAGATTTTGAATTCCAAAATTTTTTTTCTCTCTCCCCTCTCCCGTCTCCCATCCCATAACTATCTAATGTAGGTTATACATGTAAAATTATATTAAACATATTTCCACATTAGTCATATTGTGAAAGAAAATCAAAGCAAAAGCAAAAAATCATGAGAAAGAAAAAGCAAAAAAAAAATAGTGAAAATATTATGTTTTGATCTACATTCACATTCCATAGCCCTTTCTCTGGATGTGGATAGCATCTTCCATCATATCTTTGGAAATTGTCTTAGGTCATTGTATTGCTGAGAAGAGCTAAATCTAGGGAAACTTATATCCTAATAGAAAAAAATCAGCAGGTAAAAGAGAGCTAGAAAGTTGGAGAGGGGAAGAAGGGAAAGGAAGCTGGTGAGAAAATAGAAAAAAGAAGTCTGAAAGTGAGTTGGGCTGGAAGAATTGGAAGAAGCAAAGTGATTGGTCAAAGCCAGAGGTAGAAGGTTAAATTAAAAGAGCTGAGAAACTTAAGTGTTCGATATTTAAAAACAAACTCGGGACTGTGCTTTAACAATATACGTGACATGTTGAATGAATGGTGAAAGAAGGTGAATATGCCCCCCCCAAAAAAAAAAGTAGTTAGCATAGTACAGTTATCCTTCTTCCAGTGGCAGGTCTGGTTACTCTAGTGTTGAACCCCTCCCCATTAAAAATGTTGACAATTTACTCTATTTTTGTCATAACCTAGCTTGGATTTTTAAATTATTTATCTTTTTGACTATTCATTATAGTCTTGTTGATTATTTTTTAATGTTGCCTTTGGCAAATTAAGGAAAGAAGCTGTGTGTCTTTAAGCCTGAAGTTGGAGCCTGGCAGCTGGGCAACTCCCCAGTTCCCTGGGCACTGGGGAATTCAGACAAGAGAAATGAGAATCGACACTTCAGTGACTAAGATCTAATTCCTCAGCAGTATAGTAACACCCTCTGTTTTTTGTGGGTTTTTAAAATTCCTGCTTCCTCCAAACTTCCCCATGTTGGTGACTTTTAGTCAAGCAGCTCCAGAACCTTGGGTTTGAAGGGAATAGAGTCACAAGGCTTCAGAAACCAAGGCAGGATGAAGAAGATAACTCAGATAAATTTAGTTATTGATCTCCTGGGAGGTAGAAGTAGAGGTGTCCATTGTGGGATTGTACACAGAGGCATTGTACTAGACTGGAAAAGCACTATAGTTGAAAAAAATCAGATATGGACTCAAAAAGCCAGCTGGGTGGCTCAGGAAGTAAAGTTCCAGGTCTAGAGTCAGAGAGGCTCACTCATCTTCCTGAGTTCAAAGCTAGCTTCAGACACGGATTGGCTGTATGACCCTGGGCAAGTCACTTCATCCCACCTGGCTCAGTTTCCTCATCTGTAAAATGAACTAGAGAAGGAAACGGCCAACTACTCCAGTATCTATGCCAAGAAAATCCCAAATAGGATCATAAAGCATCAGACAGAGCTGAAAATGACTGAACAGCAATAACAATGGAGTCAAAAGTCTAGAGTCTTAATCTTGTCTCTTAATATTTGACTATAGGCAAGTGTCTTTGGATCTTAGTTTCTTTGGCTTGTACTGTACTTCTTAACCTTTCTGTGTCATGGATCTCATTGGTATTCTATCAGAACTGATGATTCTCTTCTCAAAAAAATTTTTTTTAAATTTATAACTGAAAAAAAAAACTAAATTTTAGTTATAGGTTAGTAAATGAAATGATGTAATTTCTCTTTTTCACCCAGGTTCACAGATCCCCCCAAATCTGTCTGAATCCCCTAAATTATATGATCTCTCAATTCCTTTTCTTGTTCTTAACACTCTGTGATCCTTTCTAGAGTTGGACTGGGGAAAGTACAACCTAGGAAAGATGAACAGGTTCAGGAAGGTGATGGGGAAGGAGAGAAAGAGTGAGTGAGGAGAGACAGAGGAGAACCCCCATTTCCCTGAGGTTGTGGTGGTAGGGATGCTAGCCACACAGCACATTGTCCATAAGGACACAGTATGGTATGATAGAGCACTAAATTTGGAACCAGATCAGGGTTCAAATCCAGCTCTGCCATTACCTGTATGGTCTTGGCAAATCTCATCATCTCTCTGAGTTTTCTCATGTATCAAGTAAGTAGATTGGACCTCTGTATTTCACTACTTAAGTGGAACCGGCTGATCTAGTTCTAGTAGATGAAAAATCTCTTCTAAGTTATCCCCAGGATAATACACCATGACCAAGTAGGATTTATACCAGGAATGCAGGACTGGTTCAATATTAGGAAAACTATTAGCATAATTAATTATATTAATAACCAAATTAACAAAAACCATATGATTATCTCAATAGATGCAGAAAAAGCCTTTGATAAAATCCAACACCCATTCCTATTAAAAACACTGGAGAGTATAGGAATAAATGGGCTTTTCCTTAAAATGATTAGTAGTATCTACTTAAAACCATCAGCAAGCATCATATGTAATGGAGTCAAACTAGAAGCATTCCCAATAAGATCAGGAGTGAAACAAGGCTGTCACCATTACTATTTAATATTGTATTAGAATTGTTAGCTTTGGCAGTAAGAGAAGAAAAAGAGATTAAAGGAATTAGAGTAGGTAATGAGGAAACCAAATTATTACTCTTTGCAGATGACATGATGGTATACTTAGAGAACCCTACAAACTCAACTAAAATAATTACTAGAAAAATCTCTTCTAGCTTTAAATCTCATGAACCTTTCTGAGATCTGAGAAGAGAATCAGGTGACCTGGTTCTCATATTGTCAAATTATCATATACCTAGTGCCACTTTACCCTACACAGAAGGAGAGAGGTTCCTGGGGAGAAGTGAAAAATCAATTACTTAGAAGTTTGTTGGCATATCATTAGGAATAATGATTAACTTTCTTAATTACTGAGGGCTGCTTGGAAATGCAATACAATGCAAATTGTTAGATGGAGAGAAATGTTCTTCCAGATCTTGATTTTTAGCAAGCAACATCACTTTTCAAGGTCACTTGAAAGTCAGTAATAAAGTAAGCAAATAAGGACTAAAATTCAGGTTTTCTTTATTCCCAGTCCAGAATGCTGCTTCTTGAATAAAACTGACATTCTTAATCTTTTTTGAGGTATTGATCCCTTGAACAGCCGGGTGAAGCCCGTGGAACACTTTACAGATTAATGTTTTTAAATGCCTAAAATTTAAAAAAAAAAAACAAAACTTAAGATTACAAAGGATGTAATTTTTTCCCATCCAAGTATCTATCTATAGTTCATGGATCCCCAAGTTAAGAATCCCTGTTTAAGCACAAAGACTTAGGTACAACCAGTTGTTTCTATGGCCAAGGGCAAATTGTTTAAGGGAGAAAGCTTCCACCCCACCTGAGTTGCTGAACTGAGGACAGTTGTGAAATGGAAGACTTCTGAAGAGTAAACATACTTTTATTCACTAATGGCTGTGACCTAACAGAGGCCCCAAGTTTAACAAGGACAACAATAAAAACTTTTTTTTAATTTAAAAAAAGAAAAGCTTTGGGTATTGATAGAAGGCTAAGCAAAGTCTTAATCCATGAATTGGCTAATTGTTCTTGCCTCATGACAGACATTAGCCCACATAGGTTTGCTAGCCATAACATAAACATCTATAGTCTTCTTTTCATGGTCACTGCTACTGAATTATTAACCCATCGCAAGAGGAAATACCAGGGAATCACACCACATACTGTGTAAGCTAGGGGAGTGTTTTTCAGTTGAGCCAAAAAAACAGATGTAACAAGTATACAGTGCCTGCTTGATTTTGTTTCATCTTTAGAATGGACATTGAGTGTTTCTTAAGGTCCTGTCAAGCCAAAATTTGGTGGATAGAAAGGAAAGAATGTTGGGGGCGGGGGTGATGGAACCTACTGTTGTCAAAGCAACCCAAGTAAATATTCCCATAATACTTCTATTCCCATTCTCCCTGCTGATAATATACTCTCCTTCCATATCCGTGTGCCCTCCCCCTTTCCAAAGCTTTAGTCAAACTTGCAACAGAAGCTAAATCTACATCCAGGAAAGGAAGCAAACATCTTTTTATAGTTAATATAAAAGGAGAATGTGATTCAAGATAAAGAAATTATTTTCCTTTTATCTTTTTAGGTGATCTCCGTGGTCCCTTCTAGGGAGGCTACCACCCTATGCAACATTAGAAAGCATTTTTTAAATCTAAATTTGGACCACTGGCTAGTGGACAGATTAGGCAGTCAATCTTGATAATTACTGAAATTTTATCTTATCCATAACATATGTTTACATGGCATATTTGTATAACTCCATGCATTAGCAAGTAAATACATCCCTCTTTGTGGATATAAATACTACCACTTAATAGCCAAATGACACTGGGCAAATTACATATTTTCTAAGCTTCATTAACTTTATTTGTAAAATGGGAATAATAATGTTTTGACTTTCTTACTTCCAGTGTTTTTATAAGTGATGAACTTGGCAAACTGGAAAGCAATATATAAATATAAAATTATTGTATCAAACTGAGCACTTAGGTACTGAGTCATAAAAACAATTTTCTTTTTTCTTAGGCAATTGGGGTACTTTAAGCGACTTGCCCAAGGTCACACAGCTAGGAGGTATTAAGTGTCTGAGTCCAGATTTGAACTCAGGTCTTCCTGACTTCAGGGCTGGTGCTCTATCCACTGTGCTACTTAACTGTCCCCCAAAACAACTTTCTATAGCATCTCTTCATTCTTTTCCTGTTCTAAAAAGAAAATCCCTTTTGCCCACATTAGAACTAGAATAGACTTCAAGATACTTGCTTTAATCTTGTCATTTTATAAATGAGGAAATGGAAACCCCAACAGGTTAAAGTGATTTATCCATAGTTACACAGTTAGTTGGACTCAGAGCCAAGTTTGAACAGTAAGTCTAATAATACTTTTTTTTTACTACGACATTGTCTTTCCTCGTGATGCAGAACTGCCATAAAAAAGAAAAAAAAAACATGATGGCCACATACACACAAACATACCCAATGCCTAATTGTCGACCTGACATTCATACCCTTTTAGTTATTTTTATCACCCTTTACCACCAGAATGAAGTACCATTTTACTGAATTCTGAAGAGATCCAATTAAATGACCTGAGCAACTATTGGGATTTTTGCAACAGACAGAAATATTCTGGTCTATTCAGTCTGGTAAACATATATAAAACATCTCATAAATGCAACAGAGGGGATGAGGCATAAGGATACGAAAGTTAAAACTGACAGACCCTACCACAAGGAGTTTATATTCTTAAAATCATCCATTTTTCCTATGCCCAGTAGACATCTGAAGTTTCTATACAACCAAAATTTTTATCAGAGATTCATAAAATCACAAAATCTCCCAGGTGGGAGGGATTTCAGAGGTCATCTAACCCAATATATGTACCTGTTTGAAAATCCTCCAAATAACCAAAAGTAGTATTCAGCCCCCATTGGAAGACTTCAGTGATCAATGAAATCACTGCCTGCCAAGATATCCCATTCCACTATGGACAGCTCTGGTTATTAGGGAAATTTCCTTCTATCACACTAAAATCTCTCTCTCTCTGCAACTGCCACCTAGTTCTTCTGTCCTTGGGGTCCAAGAAGAATCAATCTTTTATATGACAATCCTTCCAATATTCAAAGATAGTCATTTTTTTTTTCTTCTCCAGAATAAACATTTTCAATTCCTTCAACTAATTCTAGCATGGTATGATTTCTTTTCTTCTTACCATCCAGATCACCTTCATCATGAGAGGCGATATAATACAATGAAAAGAACAATAGCCAGGGAGTGAGAGGATCTGGGCTCAAATCCCAGAGGTCCTGAGTTCAAATCCCATCTCCACCATTTATTCCTTGTATAAATTTGGGCAAATCATTTAATTTCTCTGAACCTCTGTTTCCTCATCAACATAATAAAAAGCTTGGAGTAGATGATCTCTAAGGTTACTTCCAGCTCTAAATCTGTAATCTAAATGTGCTTCATTTTATTAATATCCTCCCTATAAATGTAGGGCCTAGAACCGAACACTCCAGATGTGGTTTGGCTTGTCTTATTTACAGACAAATTAGGAGCAGGTTTGGCGTAGTAGTTCCCAGTTGGGGGGCAGGGAATGGATTAATGGGGACATTCCACAATCCTAAACTAAGAGACCAGTGTCACATCCTGCAGAACTCATCCCCACCCACCCGACGCCCAAATAATTTTTGCAAATTTGCCTTTGCTTTTCTGTCAACCAATGGCCATTCTGCGTCCTTCCCCTGTGCAGACTACTCTTCCCTCCCCCAAGCTACAAGGGAGTACTGCTGCCAGAACTGGTGATTGTCCCACCACCCCCACCTTAATTAGAGCCAGCTGTGAGTACACTCCCAACTCCTGCAGAGTTCCTGGCTCCCCATCCCCCTGACCTCCTTCCAGTCTCATAAATCGAGAGGAGACTAGGTAGAGCCTACCTTGGGGAGGTGAGGAGTGGGGGAGAGGGGGCATCCTTCCCCGCCTCTCAAATTGGCATCCACCTTGTGCATCCTGAGAAGACGTGTTGTCCTTCCTAGACGCAGGGCTCCTCCCCTCCAGCCGGACTCCCCACGCCCTCAGAAGTCAGGGAAGGAATTCTCATCAGAACTGGGGGCAGCCCAAGAAATGCACGTACTGCCATCTGAATGGCTTTCTTTCCTCTTCCATTGCCTCGTATTTTCAGGCAAACCTTTGTGGAACCCACAAAGTGATCCTTTTATCTTCCTGTTCTTGCACATCTGGATTCTGATAACACTCTGAAAGGAAAAAAGACCTGGGACAGCACCGGTTGCCATAACACACAGAGGAGGACTGGCCATTCGCCTGTCCCCCCTTGCACTTGCTTAAGCTTGGGCTCCTGGTTCCACTGCTGGCCTGCAGGGCTTGTGTCTGTTCTACGAGTGGACCTGCCGGTCTTGTTGCTAGATACTCGCAGCTCCCTTACTAGGCTTTTCTATACTGTCCTCTGATACTCTCTTGCAGACCTTCAGTGATCATAATTTAAATATAAAACAAATATAGAAATCCATGTCCTATAGCAACAGGTTGCCTCTTCCTTCCCCTCCTTTCTTTTTCCCCCCTCTCCTTGAAAGTCAGCTTCCTGGTGAAGTTTGGGATGTGGAGACCTGAATTTTTTTTTTTGCTATGGGAAATATTTTTTTTTATTAAAGCTTTTTGTTTGCATAACATATGAATGGGTAGTTCCTCAACATTGATCCTTACAAAGCTTTCCGTTACACATTTTCCCCCCAGTCTCCACCCCTCCCCTAGATGGCAGGAAGTCCACTACATGTTAATTATATTAAAATACTTGACAAGTCAAATATATGTATACATATTTCCATACTTATTGTTGTGCAAGAAAAATCTGGTGTATATGGCTTTCTTCACTGAACAATTGGAACTGGTTTGAGACATTTCATTGTTGAAGAGAGCCATGTCCATCAGAATTGATCATCATATAGTGTTGTTGCCGTGTATAGTGATCTCCTGGTTCTGCTCATTTCACTCAGCATCAGTCCATGCAAGTCTCTCCAGGCCTCTCTGAAATCATCCTGCTGGACGTTTCTTACCGAACAGTAATATTCCATGACATTCATATACTCTAATTTATTCAGCCACTCTCCAATTGATGGACATCCATTTAGTTTCCAGTTTCTAGCCACTACAAAAAGGGCTGCCACAAACATTCTTGCACAGGTGGGGCCCTTTCCTTCCTCTAAGATCTCTTTGGGATATAGGCCCAATAGAAATGCTGCTGGGTCAGAGGGTATGCACAGTTTGATAACTTTTTGAGCATAGCTCCAAATTGCTCTCCACAATGGTTGGATCCGTGTGGTTCTTAATTTTACTAGAAGCAGGCCACTTATTTCTTGGTCTTCCAGTGGGGGCTGAATACTACTTTGGGTTATTTGGAGGATTCTCAAACAGGTACATATTGGGCTAGATGAGCTTTGAAATCCCTCCCACCTGGGAGATTAAAACAAAAGAGTTTAAGCCCATCGGTATTAATTGGTTAAATGAAACTAGGACAATAATCACGAGTGATTATTATTGGGACAGACACACTAGTCTGAGGTTATGAGTTGATTGATAGCATAAAAAAAAATCCCACTGACCCTCAGGGGTACCTCTAGAACCTCAAAGGGAATATATGCACAAATCATCAGTCCACTAGGAACCTGACATCATTTCAAGTGGGAATTGGGATGAAGGTCCCTAAGGTTTTTTAAAGGCTATATAAAAAAATAAATTCAGCATGTAACTTTTTTTAAGGGGTTGAAAGGATGCTTTCTAAGGGAGATATCCCAGGAATTCTATAATTCTATATTCCATGACTTTTCCACTGATAAAGCTGGGCTTCTCTATTGAGGAAAGGATGAAGGGGCCACTTATGGGACCAAAGGTACAAAGATTTGGAGGAAAAGTATCTTAAGTCTCTAATTATTTCCTGCCCTAAATATCTGTGAAAGAATGAATATTATCTTCTGGAGAATGATATTTTTTGGGGAAAATTTTGTGTAAAAGTCTCTTCATTTCCACCAGCCCTGAAGTCAGGAAGTCCTCAGATACTTAACACTAACTAGCTATGTGACCCTGGGAAATCACTTAGAACTCAAATTGCCTTGCCTACCTCCAAGTCACCTCAATTCTAAACCATTTGGCTCCATTCCTGTTATTCCCTCATTTATTTTCATTTAGACTATAGTAATAGCTTGCTAACTGTTCTTTCTGCCCCAAGCCTATTTTCTGTCAGCTACAGCTCCCACATTTGAATAATCTTACTAATACATTGAAGTTTTTGTTTTTGTTTTTAATTATGTCATTTCTCTGCTCTGCAGCCATTGGTGACTCCCTCTTGTCTACTGAATAAAATATAAATTCGCTGTTCAACACCTCCCATGACTGGTTCCTCCTTGCCTTTACACCTCTTCTCATAAATTCCACTTCACATTCCTGTCAAAATGGATTACTTATCCATCTCACTTTCACTGTATTTTCTTTTATGTTATGCATTTCTTTGAGCCCTCCTGCAGACTGACTGGATTCCTCCATTCCCTAAATATCTCTCTTTTGATGTTCCTCCCTGCCTTCTGTCCAGGCTCAACTCAGATGACATCTGCCTAAGATTTTCCTCACTCCTCCCAAATGAAAGTCAACTTTCCTTCCCCAATTTACTCTTAGGTTTTCCAAATCTTTCTTCTGCCTTTGGGGTATTTCTTCCTGCTTTCTCATTTATCTGTGCACTCTTCTCCCCACATTAGACTCTAAGTTCTTTGAGCACTTACTTGTAAGTTTTTCATGCCTGAATTTCCAGAACTAATTACAGTCTCTTGCACAGAATAGGCAATTAATAGCTATTTGTTGAATTCAATGTTTCTGGGTTGAATCTTCCTTCATGGAAGATTTGATTTAACTATGCTGTGTTCTCCTATCCTGGTAAAGAGAAGGTATTCAGGTAACAACTTGAGTATATCTCCTGGAGGATGGTCTTTGAGAGGAACAAGATACTAACTGGTTATTACTAGGTCTGGTATCCTTTCTGGTCACTGAAGTAATTATTCGAGAGGAAAGGCACATCATGGTGTTAATTAAATGCCCAGATATTCCAGTCCTAGCAGGCATTTCAGAACTCCAGTGAGTAATGAGGGGCACAGATATTTGTGAAAACTGGGAACTGGGACGGTTAGATGATACAGGCAGGAAATAACTCAACAAGATTTAATTTGGAAAAATGTAATCCAATATCTCTGGGAGGTGAAGGAGCCAGAGGAGAAAGGAGAAAGAATCTCCTATGTCAGGCTTTTTTTTTTTTTTCTCTTTCATCTTCAACAGAAGAATATTTTCCAAGATAATCAAAGAGGAACAAAATGATATCAATGGTGCCATAGATTGATAGCACAGAAATAGGACTGGCAAGCTCAGTGGAATTCCCAGAGGCTCCTAAGTTTATCTTACCTCTTTTTGTTTTAAATGGAATTCTTCAGGGCAGGGAGCTCCTGGTGCAGAACTTCCCTTCAGTTCAGATCCATTGGCTTTCTCCAGAACTTAAAAGTTTCAAAGAATCCCCTTTTAGGGCAGTCAGGTGGAGCACTGGCCCTAGAATTAGGAGGACCTGAATTCAAATCCAGCCTCAGACATTTACTACTGTGTAACAGAGAGGGGAGGGAGGGAAGGAGACACAAAAAAAGAGAGAGGGAGAGAAAGAATGGCCTCTAGCACTAAAAGGTTAAATGAGTTTTCTAGGGTTATAAAGGTTATACAGGTCTTTCTGACTGGCCAGTTCTCCCTCCACTATACCATACTGCTTTTCCATATATTTTGTATATAGGTAGCCCCATACCACATTTACCAGTGTTTGATCCAATAAATATTCAAGACCTATGTTGAGGGATTATTATGGAAATATGTTTTGTATGACTTCACCCTTATAACTCATATGATATTGCTTGCCTTCTCAATGAGTGGGGGAGGAGCTAGAAGGAAGAAAAGAATTTGGAATTCAAAATGTTTTAAAATTAATATCAGTTAAAGTGTGTGTACATATGTGTGTATGTATGTTTGTATAATTGCACATATACACACATATAATATATATATATGTATATATATATAAAGACCTATGTTGATGGTAGACATTGAAAGGGTTACCAAAAGATTTTTTAAAAGTGAAATGTAGCTCCTGCTTTTGAGAAGTCTGCTGCTAATATCTATAATCGTATCTTTTCAACAGCAGACCTACAGAAGGCAAACCTTCCAAATGCTTGCCATTGTCTGTGACAACTGGGTTGAAAGGACATGTGTGTGACTCAATACATACAAATCCATCTCTCCCACTCCTTTCCCCCTTGCGTCCCCTCCCTTCTGTTAGTAGAGGAAAAAAAAACAAAAACAAAAACAAAAACAAAAAACATGTAAAAGGACCATAGAGATCATCTTGGAGAGAGGATGCAGGATGAGGAGATGGAAAGAGAGCTCCAATTTAAGTCACAGGACCTGAGGTCGAAGCTCAGTTTGTCATGGTGTGTACTGGTAATTATTTACCAACAAGTTCTCTACTCCTCAAAAAAAACACAACACACTTTTAGGTGTAGACTACACTTTTATCCATCAGTTTCCTAAGTCTATATAATAAGCAAAACAATTAGTCAAGGGGTGATTTATTGTGCTTGGTGATTTTTGAGGTGTAAATGCTTATGCTAAAAATTTAACGGTGGGCTCTCTTGAGCTAGCTCTAGTAAACCCCTGGCTCTGGTTCCTTACCATCTGGGTGGTCTTCAACAAGTCACAACCACCATGGCTGTCAGTCTCCTAATTTATATAATGAAGGAGGTTGGACCAAATATGTCCATATTTATGACTTAGTAAAATCATAAATCTTCAGAAGTATTAAATCCCCTGTGTAGTCTATATTCTCTCATTTTCTCTGTTTTCCTCTTAGAGATCTTATTTTTTAATGGCTTAGAAAGTCTATCCCTTTGCTTCCTTCATATCCCTGCTCCATAGGTCTATTCTATTTCTAAGTGAAGCTAGTATTTAAGTAGTGCCTTAGGGGATAAGAATCCACAAACTAAAAATATTTTTATTTTAATGTAAAGTAGGAGGATTTTCCCCTACCTCCACTGACCTTAACTTTAAGAAATCCCAATACTGTAATCCAGAACCCAACTATCCAGAATGAGCAATTCTGCAATTTTGTTTTTCCAGAATGTAGCCAAGAACCAGAAAGAAAACAAAAAAAGATCCCAGATATCAACAACAGTCCATTGTCATTTATTAAATGCCCACTATGTGGCAATCATTCTACATACAGCAACTGGCCTCAAGGACTAACAATGCAATAGGGGAAGACAGCACAAAAGGGACGTGAAAAGTGTAGAGAGTGGAATTAAATAACAGCATATAAATATAAATAAATAATAATGCATAAATAATAAACAACATTGTGATATAAATAATAAATAAATAATTGATGAATAAGTAATTAATGAATGCATGAATAGTACATAAATAATAAAAGTACCCAGAGAGAGAAAGTCCTGTAGCTAGGTGGGAAAAGATGAGGTGCACTGCCTGAGAGTACTGAGAAGATTTCAGAGTTGAAGCCATCTTGCAGGATGATGAGTTAGTGGAGATCACAAAGCCCAGGAAAGCAATGAACCAATCAATGCTGAACCAAGTTTGGCTCTCCCAATAGTTGAGAAAATGTACTTCCCTGTCTCCCTTATGGAGTTGGGGACTATGAGTATGGAACATTGCATCTGTTGTCAGAGGAAGTTACTAAGTTGTTTGGTTTTGCTGAATGATTTTTTTTTTCCTTTCGTTTTTGTTATAAGGAATGGCTCACTGGTATGAGGAGCAGGGACAGATATGTTCAGAATTAAAGATACTATTGAAACAAATGCCTCAATAAAAATAAGTTTAAAAAATAAGATTCCCAAAATTGCACACTCTAGAGTTCATGAACATTATTTATGAGACAATTCCCTAGGTCTTTACTCAAAATTATCTATCTTCTTTTAAAAATAGGTTTAATGACTTTTTTATTTTGTTTCTTTTTTTTTTATTAAAGCTTTTTATTTGTATAACATATGTATGGGTAGTTCCTCAGCATTGATCTTTACAAAGCTTTCCCTTACAAATTTTACCCCCAGTCCCCTTCCCTCCCCTCCCCTAGATGGCAGGAAGTCTACTACATGTTAATAATGTTAAAATACTTGACAAGTTGTGCAAGAAAAATCCTATATACAAGAAAAAAAAAAAGAAAAAAGAAAATCAGAGAAAGGAAACCCAATGCAAGCAAACCTCAATATAGAGAATGAAAATGTTATGTTGTGGTCCATATTTCATATCCCTCTCTCTGGGTGTATATGGTTTTCTTCACTGAACAATTAGAACTGGTTTGAGACAATTCTTTGTTGCAGAGAGCCATGTCCATCAGAGTTGATCATCATGTATTATTGTTGTTGCTGTGTATAATGATCTCCTGGTTCTGCTGATTTCACTCAGCATCAGTTCATGCAAGTCTCTCCAGGCCTCTCTGAAATCATCCTGCTGGTCGTTTCTTACAGAGCAATAATATTCCATAACATTCATATACCATAATTTATTCAGCCATTCTCCCATTGATGGGCATCCATTCAGTTTCCAGTTTCTAGCCACTACAAAAAGGGCTGCCACAAACATTCTTGCACATGTGGGTCCCTTTCCTTCCTTTAAGATCTCTTTGGGATATAAGCCCAATAGAAACACTGCTGGGTCAAAGGGTATACACAGTTTGATAACTTTTTGAGCATAGTTCCAAGTTGCTCTCCAGAATGGTTGGGTCTGTTCACAATTCCACCAACAATGTATCAGTGTCCCAGCTTTCCCACATCCCCTCCAACATTCATCATTATCTTTTCCTGTCATTTTAGCCAATCTGACAGGTGTGTAGTGGTACCTCAGAGTTGTCTTAATTTGCATTTCTCTGATCAATAATGATTTGGAGCAACTTTTCATATGACTAGAGATGGTTTTAATTTCATCATCTGAAAATTGTCTGCTCATATCCCTTGACCATTTATCTATTGAAGATTGGCTTGAATTCTTATATATATGAGACAGTTCTCTATATATTTTAGAAATGAGGCCTTTATCAGAACCATTAAATGTAAAGATGATTTCCCAATTTGATGCTTCCCTCCTAATCTTGTTTGCATTAGTTTTATTTGTACAGAAACTTTTTAACTTAATATAATCAAAATTATCTATCTGGTGTTCAATTAAGAGTTCCAGATCTTCTTTGGACATAAATTTATTCCATCTCCAGAGGTCTGAGAGGTAAACTATCCTATGTTCCTCTAATTTGGTTATAATATCACTCTTTATATCTAGATCATGAACCCATTTAGATCTTATCTTGGTATGTGGTGTTAGGTGTGGGTCAAGCCCTAATTTCTTCCAGACCAGTTTCCAATTTTCCCAGCAGTTTTTGCCAAATAGTGAGTACTTATCCCAAAAGCTGGGGTCTTTGGGTTTATCGAATACTAAATTGTTAAGGTTATTGCCTAGATTGTCCTGATATCCTATCCTGTGCCACTGATCGACTGCTCTATTTCTTAGCCAGTACCAAACGGTTTTGATGACCGCTGCTTTATAATATAGTTTTAGATCTGGTACAGCAAGGCCACCTTCATCTGCCTTTTTTTTTCATTAATCCCCTTGAAATCCTTGACCTTTTGTTCTTCCAAATGAACTTTGCTACTATTTTTTCTAGATCTGTAAAATAATTTCTTGAGAGTTTGATTGGTATGGCACTAAATAAGTAGATTAGTTTGGGTAGTATTGTCATTTTTATTATGTTCGCTTGGCCTACCCATGAGCACTTAATGTTTTTCCAATTGACTACGTCTGATCTTATTTGTGTGGAAAGTGTTTTGTAGTTTAGTTCGTATAGTTTCTGACTTTTTTTTAGCAGATAGATTTATTTTGTTTCTAAACCTACAACATACAAGTAATAGCAAATGAGACAGGAAAGGAAGGGCTGAATACAAGTACATTGAGAGTAAAGAAAAGTGATCTCTAGTGACCTAACAGATTCAAGGAAGGTGGCAAGATTTAAAAAAATCATAATTTTTATTTTTATAAATTATAATTTTTATTTTAAAAAATGAGACAATAAGGTCTCAAAAGCACAGCACTGAGACACACTGCATACTTCAGTAGACCCTCAAAGGATATTACAAAACTCTTTAAGAAAATAAATTCTAGTTAACATAATCTGTCCCGAAGGGGCAGATGAGTATATCATATTTTGGAAACCTTTTTTTCCAAAACAATGAAAAAAAAAAATAGCTTGGGTAGTTAGAGGGATAAACCAGGGCTCTCTGGAAAATTCAGTTCTCTTGAATAACTCCTGTGGAACTAAGAAGTTTGGAAATGATCTCATAAAACAGAAAAATCAGTGATTATTCATATCACTGAATTATAAACATTGTCCCCAGATTGATTTTTACCTAAGGAACACCCTTAATGGGTTAGGTAATGGCTTGGTAGTAGAAAAAAGGGGGAGGGTAGGTAACACAGAGAGAGTCAAAGGTAAACTTAGGACTTACTGCCCATTGAAGATCAATGATAGTCACTAAGAAAAAAGGGCTTTAAGTGATAAAAATCTGAATTGCAAGTTTTTTCCCAAGACTTAGATAGGTAGGCAGTATGCTTTTCCTGAGTACAGATCCTAAACAAGCCACTTAATCCTGTATGTCTCAGTTTACTCATCTGTAAAATGAGCTAGAGAAAGGAATGGCAGATCTCTCTGGTATCTTTGACCAGAAATCCTCAAATGGGGGTTAAAGAGTCAGATACCACTGAAAAAAATGATTGAACCCCAACAACAGATAGCTCTATAGAGCAGCATTTACTATGTAATTTGGGGCTTGAACTTATGTCTTAGTGGGAGTTTGGGGGAGTATGGGGGAGTTAGCCCCATAGTAAGGTGGGCTTTGGGGAAATTTTGAAACAAAGTAGAGGAAATTAAGCTTATTTTTTTATCTTGCCCTCCCCAAAAAAATCCAGTCCCAAATGACATATGAAGTAGTTTGGGAAATGCTATTATTACAGGGTGGTGAGTGTTTCTCCAACAAGATAAGCCTGGAGACCTGAAGTTTTTCCAGTCTACTGTACAGATTTTCAGGCACAGTAAGATAGAGCAACATTTGAGCAAGAGTCCAGTCTCCACCATGAGCTAATTCTAAATATTTCTATTATAATTATATAAATATGTATGCATATGTTGGATTTAACATATATTTCTACCAGGTTTAACGTCGGACTCTGTGGGGCGGGGGCCGCCGGGAACTGGAAGGCAAGGTTTTGCAAGGGTCAGTGTTGAAAAACTATCTGTGCGTCTGTTTTGAAAATAAGAAGCGTTAATGAAAAAGTATTTCTCTCAGGGATGTGAAATGTGGACCACAACATAACATTCTCATACTCCTTGATTGAGGTTTGCTTACATTGTGTTTCCTTTATCTGATATATCGTTTGTGTAGATAAGATTTTTCTTGCACACCAATGATAAGTTTGGAAATATGTATACATATATTCGATTTGCCAATATTTTAACATAATTAACATGTAGTGGATATCCTGCCATCTAGGGGAGGGGTGGGGAGTTGGGGGGAAAAATTTGTAACGGAAAGCTATGTAAGGGTTATTGTTGAAGAATTACCCACACATATGTTATGCAAATAAAATAAAAAAATAAAATTAAAAAAAAAAGTATTTCTCTCATGCTTTCCTCAGGGCTCCCCCCCTCCCCAGGAAGAGGCTCTCCCCGCAGGCAAGCTTATAACAGTGAGGGTTCGCCCGACCCCCTCCCCCCCCCAGCCTCGCTGTCGGGCGTTCTGCAGTAATCCTGTCTCTCTCTTCTCTGGCCACCAGCACCCTCTCCAAGTGCTGCCACGCCATGGTGGCCCTCATCTATCCCTTCACCTGGCAGCACACCTACATCCCGGTGCTGCCGCCCTCCATGATTGACATCGTGTGCTCGCCCACTCCCTTCCTCATCGGCCTGCTCTCCGGCTCGCTGCCTTTGCTCAAGGAGCTGCCCCTGGAAGAGGTGAGTTCCCAGGAGGCTGCGGTTCCCCTTGAACGGGACCACAGAACTGTTGGAAGGTCCTAACTCGGGCTCCATTTCCTGCCTGGGGAGAGCCATTGTGGGATGACCTGGGGGGGGGCGCCTTTGGGGGATGGGGCGGGTTACAGGATGGAGAATGGCGGCCTAGGGTGCACCAGAGGAACCGAACTGGGGGCGCGTTAAAAGGCCTCCCAGAGTTCCCACTGTCATTTCTTGGCTTGTCTGACTCTTTTGCTGAAGGGGCATCGTAAGGGGGAGGCCCCAGGCCTTTACCCTATGAAAAATGGGATGGCCTTTGGAAGGAAGGCCAGTTCCCACTGTGAGCCAATCAAAAAGGCTTCTCCTGGGGCAGCTAGGTGGCGCTGTGGATGGAGCGCCGGCTCCGAAGTCAGGAGGACCAGAGTTCAAATGTGACCTCAGACACTTCCGGGCTATGTGACCCTGGGCAAGTACTTGACCCCAAGGGACTCAGGGGAAAAAAAAAAAAAAAAGCTTCTCCTCCCCAAGGCCTAGGTAGAGTGTCTCCCCGGGCTCCAGGCTCTCCAAAG
Source organism: Myrmecobius fasciatus (assembly GCA_023553655.1). NCBI lineage: Eukaryota > Metazoa > Chordata > Mammalia > Dasyuromorphia > Myrmecobiidae > Myrmecobius > Myrmecobius fasciatus. The sequence continues at coordinate 48,388 of JAJPUD010000751.1, read as the reverse complement.
CGCTTCTGTGGCGTGTCAGCAGGGCCCCCAGACGTGGGCTTCCCGTTTCTTCCAGCGAGGTGTTCTCATTTGCATTACACTCGCAGCCCGCCTTCTCAAGTGTGGATGCTTGCTGCCATTCACGACTGCCCCTCTAGGACGGACAGACAGACACAAGGCCTTCTCTCCGTGCTTGGAGGCAGACCCTCCTGACCACCGGCCAGGGCTGAATGTTGCAGATTCTCAGTTCAAAGGAAGGCCGTGCTCCTCTTTCCAGCCCTCCCAAACCTAACTATCCCTCTTAGCTGCCACTGCCCGGGCCTAGGACGGTCAAAGAACCGCAAGAGCACTTTTAGGCCGAGTGTGGTTACAACAGGGCCATTTATGGCTCCTCTTTTCAATGGGCCTTCTTTCGAGAAGTGCTCTAGACATTTTCAAAAAGTAAGCCATCCGCAAGTTCCTGTTGTTTCACAGGCTAGTCATCAACGCGGGGAAGAGTCTAGTCAGCCTTTCCGCATTACAAGAAATGGCTCTCGTTGGTTCTGCCCCTTGTTATTTTGGGGCTGGCCATTGATCAAACAAGTCTAGGAATGGAGTAGACTGGGTAACATTGGGGATTCCATTTTACCTCTAGAGAGTATTAGGAAAAAGACTTTGCTACACATTCTAACAAAGCCTTAGGCATTGACACAGTACTCAAATATCTCCACGACCCTCTCCATCTTTCCCCAGGACTGTTCAGGAGTACCCTAGCAACAGCCCTAGCCAAATGCCTCTTGGAACTCAAACCGAATGTGAATTATCAAGCCTCTGCCTCAGGTCTGGAGCTAGAAGAAGGCCGTCCTTTGAGGATGGCTAGAGAAACAGGGAGGACCATCAAATTTAGCTTTTAGTGTCTGCCTCTAGGGTCAAGGTTAACACTTACTTTCCCTGAAGAACCTACCATATTCAGCCCTGACTTTTTCTCTAAAGTAGAAAACAGCTCAGGGCAATCTGGAGACACATCAGAATTGAAGGAAGCTGGCCCAAGGAATTTCCAGCCTGGTCCAAAATGAAGGCAGGAGGTCCTGCTTCCTGAGGGAGGTGAAGAAAAGGATGGAGAACTAGGTTACCACTGGAAGTCTACCAAGTGCTGCTTGAGAACACTGGGGTCTTCTTCCTCCTGGGCTGGCCCCATCCCCCTCCCACTGAATGTCAAGTGGCCTGGGCCAGTGAGTGAGAGCGAGGTGTGGATGGAAGGACAAAGGTGTGATTTAACGTGCAGCTGGAGGGAAGGGGTCTGTGAAAGGGAGAACAGTCACAGAACATGATCCTTTGTCCTTTGCCCTATCACAGTAATCCAGGAGCTGAAATGAGCTGAGAAGCACTTAGGAAAAGCTAGTCCCATGTGAAGAGCCCGATCTGTGGCATCTCTCTGGTTGTCCCAGGGTTGAATTAAAGCACCTGAGGACAACCCAGGGAGCTTTCCCCCTGTCATCAGGGCACCCCAGCAGGCACCCTCCTGCCTTCAAGCCTCTGCCCGGGCTCCGTGAGGCAAAAAGGAGAGGAGGTCAACAGGCATTCCTGCCTTTCAGGAGCTCGGGCAACAGAAATAACAGCCCCTGTCTCTCTCCCATCCCTCAGGTCCTTGTGGTAGACCTCGTAAACAATCGTTTTCTCAGACAGGTAAGATGATCCGCCGCTCTGCTGGTTTTTACTTTGTTTTTGAGACACTTCTGTGGGGCTCAACTTTCTAGCTGTGGAAGCCTTTCTGGGTTAGGGAGCAGGGGAGGGCAGAGGATTGGCAAGCCGTCTCCCTTGTACATGTCAGTCTTGGGAATGACCAAAGAGAGCAGGACAAAGGTAGAAATGCTGTGGAGAAGGAGATTAATTTCTGTATGTTTTATAACAAAATCATTTTTTATTAAATTGTATAGTATATACATCTAAATATTAATATTGCTTTATTTTACATATAATTTATATTATTGTATTATATATCTCACATTTTACAGCTTTTTCAAAGTACTTTTCACACCAAAACCTTGTGTGATAATTTCATTTATTTATTTATTTGACGTGTTATAATTAAATCTAAACTCTAGCCAGTTTTGAAATTATTTGACTAGGGGGCAGCTAGATGGTGCAGTGGATAGAGCACCAGCCCTGAAGTCAGGAGGACCTGAGTTCAAATCTGCCCTCAGACACTTAACACTTACTACTTGTGTGACGCTGGGCAAGTCACTTAATCCCAAATGCCTCAGCAAAAAGCATAAAAAATTATCTGACTAATAATCTTAAGAACAAAAAAAACTTGGCTCTTATCAAAACTTGCAAAGAATAGAGAATTTCTTAAAAATTAAATGGGCATACCACAATGTCACCCACGAATCTGAAATTCCCATTGGTATTAGATCTCCTCCCTTTTGCCGACAGCCAGCATTGCAAATTTCTGTCTCATCTCCCAAAATTTAACATTTGTGCTCCCTTCCCTTCCCTTCTCCCAGAGATCAGGTTAAGTTCAGGGTGCCCAATGCTCCATTAAGTCCCTAAAGCCTCCTGGGAGGTCTCCCCTCTCGATGCCCTGATTCATACTAGCTGTGCTCAAGGCCATGTCACATTGGCCCTGGGCCTTAGCCAACGTGCATCCCTGTGGTTGGGGAAGGGCGCTGCTGCATCGCTGCTCATGGCTGCTTATGTCTGCTTTGTAGATGGAAGATGAGGATTCCATTCTGCCCCGAAAGCTACAGGTAGCTCTGGAACACATCCTGGAGCAGAGGAATGACTTGGCTAGTGACCAGGATGAGGGGCCTTTAGACTGTAAATATGGTAAATGCTCAAGCTTCGCCTAAACTGTTCCTGCTGCCAATTGTTTCCCTTCTTTCACTGTGCCCCTGGCTCTGTCATTAAATAGAAGAAATAAAAGGGATGGTGCCCCAGAGAAGGCCGAATGCTCAGGACTTAGTGTCTCCTAGAATCCTAGGAGTTACAGCTGGAGAGGATCTTAGAGCTCATGTGATCAGGCTGTAACTCCTAAGCCAGGTCATCCCGGACCCAAGGGATCAGGGGGTCTGAGGACCTGGAGAGAAAAAACAATGACGTTTCTATTTCCGTCCACTCGGTTTCCTTTGTAGTCCTGTCTTTTATTGTGTGCATTTTGCTATATTGCCAAAAGAGATCCCCCCTCTCCCTCTCTTTCTCTCTCTCTCTCTCTCTCTCTCTCTCTCTCTCTGTCTCTCTCTGCCTCTCTCTCTCTCTGTCTCTGTCTGTCTGTCTGTCTCTCTCTCTCTCTCTCTCTGCCTCTCTCTCTGTCTGTCTCCCTGTCTCTGTCTTTCTCTCTGTCTCTGTCTCTGTTTCTCTCTCTTTTTCTCTCTCTCTCTGCCTCTCTCTCTGTCTGTCTCTGCCTCTGTCTCTCTGTCTCTGCCTCTCTCTCTCTCTCTGCCTCTCTCTCTGTCTCCCTGTCTCTGTCTCTCTCTGCCTCTCTGTCTGTCTCTGCCTCTGTCTCTCTGTCTCTGTCTCTCTCTCTGCCTCTTTGTCTGTCTCCCTGTCTCTGTCTCCCTGTCTCTGTCTCTCTCTGTCTCTGTCTCTCTCTCTCTCTGTGTCTCTCTCTGTGTCTCTGTCTCTCTGTCTGTCTCTCTCTCTCTCTCTCACACACACACACACACACACAGAACTCCTGCTCTAACCCCTCGTATGAGAAAGCCAGGTCCCAGAAGTCTGACATGTCTTGGCCACCTCACCCAAGTATTACTCAGACTCAGGGTCCCAGGCTGCGTATTCTAGGCTCCCTCCATCCTCTGGCACCGAGCTGAGCCCTGGGCTGGGCCCGGACCTGTGATTTCCTGGCCAAGGCAGGGCCATTCCTTCTGCTAATACAAGTCTGCACATTCTCGGCTGCAGGTCCCAGAGCCCGGTCTCTCTGAGGCTGGCTCTCTGCCCACCCTGGGACAGACCCTGCCCATCAACAGCGGGTCACAAGACCCTCCCCACCCCCACTCTTCTGTTCCACTCACTGACTCCAAGGTCAGCGTGCTGCAATTCGACGCCCACCAAAACAAGCAGGCCTCTTGGCTAGTCTGGCGTCGGCCGCCATGGCGGCCAGGCCAGCTCTGAGTCTGCACTTGGCGCAGGGCCTCACCCCCTCTGACCCCTTCTGCCCCCCTCTCCCCCACTCTCCACAGGCCCGGAGGTCAGCCCCCTGAACGAGGTGGTGTCTGAAGCCTTCGTCCGGTTTTTTGTGGAGGTCGTGGGCCACTACTCGCTGTTCCTGACCACCAACGAGAAGGAGGAGAAGACCTTGCAGCGGGAGGCTTTCCGGAAAGCCGTCTCTTCTAAGAGTCTCCGCCGCTTCCTAGAAGTCTTCATGGAGACCCAGACGTTCCGGGGCTTCATCCAGGAACGGGAACTCCGGAAGCAGGAGGCCAAGGGTCAGGCTCACCCCGGAGCTGGGACAAGGCGGGAAGAGAAGGGGAGGGGGGAGTGCCTGGGCCAGAGTCAGGAGCCCATGGGGATCTGCCTGGGGGTGGAGGAGGGAGGGGAGCACAGCAAGGAGCACGGGGAGGAGCACCACAAGGAGCATGGAGGGAAGTACAGCGAGGAGCGCTAGAGTTCTTCTTTGGAAAGCTTTACATTCACCCCATGAATTAAGTGGGGGAAACTGCTGGAGACAGGCCATTTACAGCTCATGTGGCCCTTGTAACAGACCGTGGGGGCAGGGAGGGCATGCATGTCATCCTGCTTTATGGGTCAGGAAACTGAGGCTCCAGGATGAGTTATCAGGGGCCCCATGCCCTTTCCCTAACTTCATTTTACAGATAAGGAAACTGGTGTAAAGAGGTGAGGTGATTTACTAAAAGTTAATTAATATAGTAAGAACTTAGTACAACTTGAAATCGAACTCTAGTCCCCTGAAGAGAACCAGATTCAGCCCAAAAGCTTCTTGTTTTAGAAAATCATCCCTCTAAAACACCCTCCAAAATCTATAAAGAAATAAGGGGGGAGGGGCAGCTAGTTGCTGTAGTGGATAGAGCACCTGCCCTGAAGTCAGGAAGACCTGAGTTCAAATCCAGCCTCAGACACTTAACACTTCCTAGCTGTGTGACCCTGAGCAAGTCACTTAACCCCAATTGTCTCAGCAAAAAAAAAAGAAAGAAAGAAAGAAAAACAAGGCGGGGAGGGATGGGCAGAGGGAGAAGCAAAGGGGAAGGGAGGGAGCCAAGGGACGGATCCCCTGAAGAGAATATCCCAGTGTTTTTTCCTCTCCCACCCAAAGCCCTCTTTAGACTTTTAGGCCGATGCATGTTGATTTCTCATATTTAGTGCCTAAATACAAAACCTACAGGAGTAATCACTCAGAGCTTTGCTTTCTGCCATTTCAACCTCAGTGCCAACCCCAAGGAAGCTCACCCAAGCTCCTAGTTTGAGAATTAGCTGACCGATCCTCAGCAGACAAGGTTCAGGTGAAATAGTGGCCCATCTAATATTCCCAAATCTCTGTACAGACCAATATACAAGAGGATCAAACTTTAGGAAAACTGGGCATTCAAAATTATGATTTTTCTCAAAACAGATTTAAATAGTACCCAATACGTAAAAAGAATTGTACTAGGTATTCTGAAAGATACAATTATGGACCCAACTTCATGGAGACTGAGGCCTGGTTCAGAAAACTAGTCATAGAAAACAAATAGCTGTAAATCCTGTTTACTTAAAGAAGTACAGAGCAGAAAGATGTTTAAGGAAGAAGAAAACAGATAGAGACTGGTGGTTAGATTATTAAAGAAGTCTTAGTCCTTTAAAGGGGTTCTTTTAAGTAGACCTCCACCACTACACAGAAGTATTTGTGTTCATATTACTAAATTTTTCACTGAGGCTGAAGGAATAGAATTTTTTTAATGCTTTATTGATGCTTTAAAAGCATCTCAATAACCCTTTCCACCCTAAAAAAATCCTGTCTTGTGTTAAAGAGGCAGTTAAACAAGACAGACTTACACATTAATAACATCCAACAAGGTATGTTTCATTCATACACATAGCCCATCACCTCTCTGAGGAAGAGTGAGATTTATTTCATTACTGGTTTTATGACATCAACAGTCATTGCACTGACCCAAGTTCTGATGTTTTTAGTACTATTTTCTTTACATAAGTGTGATTACTGTATACATTGCTCTTTAATGTTGTTCTATATAAGTTCAAACACATCTTTTCAAGTTTTTTTAAAAATTCTTCCTATTTGTTTTTTCTTCTTGCTCAATAATGTTGCATTACATGAATGAAGCACAATTTGTTGAGCTGTTCTCCAATCAATGGGCACCCACTTTGTTTCCAATTGTTTTGTTTTGTTTTGTTGGTACCACAAAAAGTGCTACTGAATATTTGGTTATATAGGGGAGGATATTTTCCTTTATATTTGATCTCCTTGGGAATTTACTCTCCTTGGGAAAAGGGGTTAGTTACTTTTCTTTTTTTTTTTACAAAGTTCCAAATGGTTTTCCTAAATAATTGGACCAATTTACAATTCCACCAGTGATGCATTAGTGCACCTGCCTTTCTACAACTTCTCCAAAATTGTTTCCATCTTTTTTTGCTTTTAAAGCAAAGAACTTAATGCTAGAAGGGTAGAGTTAATGAATATTGATGATCGATTAGAAATAGGAATAGAATATCTCTGAAAGGGTAAATGTGCCCAAATGAGAAAATTATAAAATGGATTTTTAAATTATTTAGCTGTGACATCAGCTTCAAAGAAGAGAAATGAGAATGAATTTCTCCCTCCCTTCTTTACAAAGATCGGGGGTAGGAAGGTCTATAGATGTGGAATACATATTATTCATATGTATTCATATACTTCATGTGTACTTCATATACTGTCAGACTTGATTGATATATTGGTTAGTTTTGTTTTTCTTTTTTTCCCTTTGTTTTTTATTCTTTGTTATAAAAGGATGGCTTGCTGGGTGAGGAAGGGAGGAGGAATGTATTGGAAAATAAAGGTAATGTAAAACCAAAAAATACCAATTAAAAATTGAATAAGAATAGAATTACCCCCACTTCTTTGCAGAGGGATGAGGTCTACAACTGTTTTGCATTGCAAAGTTTCAGATTTTTATTGCTATATTAATCAATTATGCTGATTTTTCCCCTCTTTTTTTCTGTCTTAAAAAAATACTATTTCTTTTATGGGATAGTTCTGTGGGGGGTGGGGAGGGAAGGGGGACTATTGAAGAAAACTGTGATGATATAAAAACAAAATACATTAATAAAAATTTATTTTTAAAAAATTAAAATAAAATTAATCATTAAGAAGTGTCTGGAAGACAACTAAAAAGGCTTATTTCTGTCTCCAACAGGTCTGTTTGAGGTCCGAGCACAGGAGTACCTGGAGACACTCCCCAGTGGTGAACAAAGTGGTGTCAATAAGTTCTTAAAAGGGCTAGGTAAGGAGTAGGGGGCTACCTTTTTCTTGCTAAATTTTTTGTTTGAAATTTTTTTCTGAAGGATCCTACTTGGTTAGCTCCTATTAATCCCTAACAGCTTAGATCTAGATTTGGATTTTTTCTTCCCTCTGGACAATTTATCCATTGAAATGTTCCTCATTGATATAATCTTACTTTGACACTTCTTCAATCCTTCTTTTTCTTTTTGTTACACCCTTATTTGTTAAACTAAACCCTTGTGTACTAAGCCATTTTGAAAAAGAAATTAGTAGTAGTGATTCACATTTCTACAGTACTTCCATAAAGTTCACAAAGAAATTGCTTCATAACAACCCTATGTTGAAAGTAGTGAAAGAACTATTGTGTCCATTTTACTGATGAATAAGCTGTGATTAAGTGATTTGCCCATGCTAGTAAATATAGAAAACCAAGTTTCAAACCTGGGACTCATAATTCCAAGTCTAGTATTTTTTCTGCTATATCATAGGTTTTGCACCTGGTAAATATTGTGCTTGTTGCTAATTGTCCCCATAGTGTCAGAATTGAAGATACAACCTAAAAAGGGGGAAGGGAACCAGTGGAAGAGATAGACATGATCTGAGAGAAGATTAATCAGAAAGGGAAGATGATGCTAGTATTTAAAATGAACTGGAAAGTAAAATATGTACATATATATTTGTATATATATATATATATGTGTATATACAGAAACACATAAATACATACACATATAAATACATGCACATAGATATATTAGAGAGCTGCAGTTTCTTTGCTATATCCAAGGTATACCAAAAGGCTTAGTGTGTGTATATATATATATATATATATATATATATATATTTATATATATGATTCACTGAAAAAAAAGAGAGAGATAAAATAACAACAAAAAAAATTAGGTGGAGTGTACACCTGTCCCACTAAGGGAATATGTGTCAAAAACAAGGGACCTATAGACAAGCATGTTGAGAAGGACAGTGAGTTGAAATATCAAACTGTTATTACATGAACTGATGCTGAGTGAAATGAGCAGAACCAGGAGATCATTATACACGGCAACAACAATACTATATGATGATCAATTCTGATGAACATGGCTCTCTTCAACAATGAGATGACTCGGGCCAGTTCCAATGGTCTTGTGATGGAGAGAGCCATTTGCACCCAGAGAGAGACTATGGGTGTGATCTACAACGTAGCATTTTCACTCTTCTTGTTGTTTACTTAAATTTTATTTTCTTTCTAATTTTTTTCCTTTTTGATCTGATTTTTCTTGTGCAGCAAGAGAATTGTATAAATACATATGCCTATATTGGTTTTACATATATGTATTTACCACGTTTAATATAATTGGATTACTTGCTATCTAGGGGAGGGGGTGGGAAGGAGGTAAAACTGGAGCACTAGGTTTTGCAAGGATCAATGGTGAAAAATTATCTTTACATATGTTTTGGAAATAAAAAACTTCAATTAAAATTTAGAAATTTTTTTTTTAAAAAGCAATATCAAACTGTTCTGCCTAATGCCAAGAGAAAAGGCAGTGGAAATTTCCAGGGTCTAGAACTTAACTGTATCCTTGGAATTTCCACTGCCCTTCATTCCTTAGGGATGGCATCCACTGAATGCCCCTTTTGTCAGTATTTCAGGAGCAGTCTGCTGACAATTCTTCAGGTCTGAGTCATATACCAGAGAACCAGGGGAAGGGGGCTTGTGAAAGGAAGGGGAGAGAAACTCCCTTGTGGGGAGCCAAGGAGCTTCACAGATGGTAAACTCTGGTGCTACATTCATTTGGATACCTTAAAATCCTGTCTGTACTCAATGAGAGCACAAAGATGTCATTTTAATCTGGGGAGAGCTAGGTTGCAAGCGGACAGAGTGCCAGGCTTGCATTCAGGAAAACCTGAATTCAAATCCAGCCTCCAGGATGCAAGTCACTTAATTTCTGTCTACCTCAGTTTCCTCAACTGTAAAATGGGGATAATAGTAACAATATTTGTCTCCTAGGATTATTGTAAGGATCAAATGAGATGCTATTTGTGCCTGGAACATAGTAAGTGCTTGATAATTAATAAATAGGTTTATATTTACTGAGTAGCCCAGAATTCACAAGCTTTCTACACATGGCCCATTTGATGGAGGCTAGAGGGGTTGGGAAACAAGAAATGATTTGTCAATCAACTCTTTTCTATGGATGATGCAGTGTATCCTTATCTTCTCTTTACAGGAAATAAAATGAAGTTTCTCCACAAGAAATAAGCCTTGATACAACTATTCAAATGACTTTATGATTCAGCCAAAAAAGAGAGAGAGAGAGAGAATCCCACCTGTGCCACTACGTGTTCATAAAACTATCCCTGTGGGCTCTTCTGAAGGGGGAGAAACCGTGGGAGAAATGGAAAATATCCCAGGTCCCAGGGGACATCTCTCTCAGGACAGAGAGCAAGAGAGAGGGACATATCCTAGCCAGCCCCGGCTTCTTTCCTCCCTGCACTGGAATAGGACCTTGGGATCCAGCACATCACTGACATTCAAGCGGATTTTTTTTTATACAAATATATCTTAGATATTAAAAGAAGAAAAAGGAAAAAAATATGGGTTTTCTTTTTCCTTTCTGTGGAGCTAGGAACAAATCTTTAACTGGTAACACATCAAGTTACTGGTGCTCAACAGCTCAGCTTCCAGCTTTTGGGAGGGAGTGCTCAGATTATTCAGTGCCCACGTATGTATACAGCACTTACCAGGTGCCACAGGCTTCTTCCTTCTGTGGCACCGGACCACCCAAGGCCACCCAGGGTGTTCATGTTCAGAGCTAAATTCAGACCCAGTTTTCTTAGCTCTAAAATGAAGGTTCATTCCATTATCCCGTGGTGCCTCTAAAAGGGCATTAAAGAGGTTAGATGGGGTTCAAAAGATGTTTCTGTAGATGGGACAGTGTGATAGAAAAGGCCCAGTGGATCCACAGACAGGAGAGCAACCCTGGTTTGAATCCTGGGTCTGCCACTTACTACTTGTGTGGCCTTGGGCAAGTACTTTCATATCCATGGACCTGAATCCTTGTAAGTGACAGAGCTGGATGAGATAAATCATCTCTAAGGTCCTTTCCAGTTATAAATTCTGCTGACAATGACAGTCTGAAGGGCAGAAAATCTGTCAAGCAGGGACAATACCCGCTCTGGGATGTGGAGAGGAAAGCCAGGTTACAGGGGATTGGGCACTGGACTTAAAAGCCAGAAGACTTGGATCCAAATCTTTCAGTATAGATATAGATAGATAGATAGATAGATAGATAGATAGATAGATAGATAGATA